>OX336389.2:670218903-670632951 GCA_946902985.2 Meconema thalassinum | reverse complement strand
AAAGCAGTATTTTTGATGATATTTTTTAATTTTCTCTGAATGGCAGCCGTAGGATCTTTTTTAATTATTTCGAATTTAGAGTTTTTGAAAAATTCCAGGGTTTTGTTAACGTAGTCCTGTTTTTCCATTAAAACTATTGTATTGCCTTTGTCGGCTTTGGTAACAATGATGTCATTATCATTGATCTTCTTTTTCAAGCTAGAATGGTTATGGTCTACAGCGGGATAAATGTTTTTGCTATTCGCTATGATCTTTTTGACTTGCTTGTTGGCCTCGTGCCTAGCTGCACTTTGTTCATCTATGGGAAGTAAGCGGACTGCTGCTTCGGTTTCAGCTACTAAAGTAGTAAGGGAACTACTGTTGATGTTAGTGTTCCAAATTGTGTTTAGGGCCTTTACTGAGAATATTCATTTCAGAATCATCAAACTGGACGTTAGTTAGATTTTTAATCCGGATCTTGAAATGTATGTGGTACTGCGTCGGAGCGCGTTGATCGTGCTGCACGCTTGTTAAACAAAGTTTTGAATTTATTGTCTAAGGTACTTATTTTAAAAAATCTAACTAACGTCAGTTTGATGATTCTGAAATGAATATTCTCAGTAAAGGCCCTAAACACAATTGGAACACTAACATCAACAGTAGTTCCCTTACTACTTTAGTAGCTGAAACCGAAGCAGCAGTCCGCTTACTTCCCATAGATGAACAAAGTGCAGCTAGGCACGAGGCCAACAAGCAAGTCAAAAAAGATCATAGCGAATAGCAAAAACATTTATCCCGCTGTAGACCATAACCATTCTAGCTTGAAAAAGAAGATCAATGATAATGACATCATTGTTACCAAAGCCGACAAAGGCAATACAATAGTTTTAATGGAAAAAACAGGACTACGTTAACAAAACCCTGGAATTTTTCAAAAACTCTAAATTCGAATAATTAAAAAAGATCCTACGGCTGCCATTCAGAGAAAAATTAAAAAATATCATCAAAAATACTGCTTTTCTATTAGACGAAAAAACAAGCTAGCCGCCTTGTTGCCATGAATCCAGGACTTCCAACTTTGCGAGCTTTACCCAAAATTCACAAAATTAATATTCCCATAAGACCCATAGTAAATTTCAGAAACAGTCCGCTTTACAAAACTACACAGTTTATTCAGAGATTCCTAAAAAATCACTACACCTTCAAAGCCAAAAAATTTTTTACCAACACCTTAGATTTTTGCACTAAGACTTCATGTTTATACCTAAATAATGAGCACTCTCTCCACAGTGTGGATATAATAGATATGTACACCAGCATCCCAGTACAGTCGGTTTCAAATATCATTAGGAATAATTTAATCGAAAATGACAAATTATCAAAGGTTGAAATTGAAGAATTTATGACAATCCTTGATCTCACCTTAAACAATAACTTTTTCACTTTTAATAATGTCATCTACAAGCAGAAAGAAGGATTAGCCATGGGCTCCCCGCTTTCGGGCATCATCGCCAATATTTACCTAGACCACCTGGAGCACACTAAAATAATTAACAACATTAAGGGAATAGAATTTTGGGGCAGGTATGTTGATGATATTTTCTTAATTGTCAATGACAACATCCAGGGTATTGACCGAATTTTCAGTGATTTGGATAGTATAGACCCCAACATCAAATTTACTTTGGAGTCAGCTATCGACAATAGGATTAATTTTCTAGACACCTCTGTTGCCAAAGTAAACAACAGACTTCATTATAAAATTTTCAGAAAGCCCACGCAAACGCACACCATCATCAGGCAAGATTCTACCCACCCAGGTTCCCATAAAAAAGCAACCTTTTTCAGTTTTATTAACAGAGCCCTCAAGTTACCCCTTTCTAAACAGGACCTTAACACAGAAATTAAAATTATTTATCAAATAGCCAAAATTAATGGTTTTAATCGGAACTATGTAAATGACATCATCAAGAAAATCAAAAACAAACCAGCCACCCACCTAATTCCAGACAAGCCCGAAAAGCCTTTGTTTACAGTTTTCACCTATCCTAACAATTCCGTATACAGTATCACTAACATCTTCAAAAAATGCAATATGAAAATAGCCTATAAAACCTGTCATACTAATAGCAACTTGTTTTTCAATTCACACACTTTGAACAGCAAAGATAAATACAGTGCTTCTGGTATCTATAAATTAAGTTGTAATGATTGCAAAACTAACTACATAGGTCAAACGGGGAGAAGTTTCACCACCAGATTTTCTGAGCATGTCAACGCTACCAAATACAGGAGATTTTCAGCCATGGCTTCTCACATGAGTGAGATGAACCATCAATTTACCAACATAGACAATGACCTCGAAATTCTGCATCGTGTTAATAAGGGCTCTCTAATGAATATCTTAGAGTCCATTGAAATTAACTCCGCACAGAGAATTTTCAATCCCCCCAACTTAAATGAAATATGTTTTGACCCCAATGTTTTATTTGACACTTTATCAGATTTTATCATAACAGCAAACAAAGGTTATAATAAACCGCCCTAAGCTCTCTTCATGCAGCTGGCTTCCCTCCCTTATTTCCCTTTCTTCCCACTCTTTCCCCCACCTTAGCTCTCTTTACGCAGCTGGCTTCCCCCCCCCCCCTTATCTCCCTCTCTTCCTCCCCCTTTTTTCCCCCACCTCTACTACTCCGCGGCATCGCTCCTTCGCCTCCCCTTCCCCGTCCATTCTCTGCTCTATGTTTCTCACTCAGCGGTTCACTCTCACTTGTTCAGCCGGCCAGTCTCTCCACGTTTTCCTGTGTCGAAGTCGCGTTGCCTCTGCTATGACGTAAGTTTGTTACCTTTCATGTTCTATTAGGTTTTTTCAGCTCTACGTTTTCGTTTGTCCCAATTTTATTTGCTGTTCACTTATTTATTTTCTTATACTAAATTTATTGCCCATTTAGGTTTCTCCTAATGCCCTCATGTCTACCTGAAGAAATTGGACTTTCTAATTGCAAGATGCTCAACTTTTGTTTCGTTTCAATTTCAAGAGGCCTTCAAGCTTGACCGATTTGACTTTCGTCATGGAGATGTATTGTTCTTTTCGTCAACGATCCTTCATATGAAGTCTACAAAGTCATTTCATGACCATTAGTTTTTACATATTTTTAACTTATTTCATGGATCGAATTCCCTAGACTTTCGGGCACGGAATTCTGCCATTTTACTTTATCAAACTTGAAGATTTTACAAGAATCATACAAATTACATTTTAAGTTTACATTTTAACATATACTGTTTTTTAAGTGTTATTCCATTTGTTTGTGACATTCGCAAGTCTTTCTTAGGTTAAGTTTTACTTAAGTCATTTGTTCCACACTGTCCTTATGGTTTTTATGTTTTGTTTCATCATGTTATCTCATGTTAGTTTTAACCTTTTCAATTGTATTCTGATAATTGTATTGACAATATGTTTGTATGTATGGCTGATGAAGGGGCCAAGAGGAGCCTCGAAACATGTACCATCCAAATGGGTTTAATATAGCCCCTTAATTGAAAATGTTGTATTGATCAGGCGGAATTCTGTTTCCCTTTATATTTGACTTTTAATCAATACGGAACCATGAATGATTGTACGAATACTATCAAGGCAGGCCAAGCCAACGATGCTAGGAAAGCTAGATTTTCATATAAAGATCTTAGAGTCAAATTGTCGACTATTATCAAGGATATTGATTTTTTGAAAAGATGTAGAACTAACAACCTAATCCCACAGCACATGAAAACTTATCAAAAGAGAGGCCCCCTTAACCAGTTTGAAAATAGAACACAAAAAATTATTAACAAACGCATCTTTCAAAGAGAGATTAAATTTCTTTACATCAAAAAGAACCACGTTAACTTCAAATTATATCTCGCTCACTTGAAGGCAGCTAATTTATCAAGCAAAGAAGATTGGGACAAATTCATTCCATGGGTGGACAATATCGTCCATGTTAAGTTAGCCAGGAAAATAAGTACCTTAGACAATAAATTCAAAACTTTGTTTAACAAGCGTGCAGCACGATCAACGCGCTCCGACGCAGTACCACATACATTTCAAGATCCGGTTAAAAATCTAACTAACGTCCAGTTTGATGATTCTGAAATGAATATTCTCAGTAAAGGCCCTAAACACAATTGGAACACTAACATCAACAGTAGTTCCCTTACTACTTTAGTAGCTGAAACCGAAGCAGCAGTCCGCTTACTTCCCATAGATGAACAAAGTGCAGCTAGGCACGAGGCCAACAAGCAAGTCAAAAAGATCATAGCGAATAGCAAAAACATTTATCCCGCTGTAGACCATAACCATTCTAGCTTGAAAAAGAAGATCAATGATAATGACATCATTGTTACCAAAGTCGACAAAGGCAATACAATAGTTTTAATGGAAAAACAGGACTACGTTAACAAAACCCTGGAATTTTTCAAAAACTCTAAATTCGAAATAATTAAAAAAGATCCTACGGCTGCCATTCAGAGAAAATTAAAAAATATCATCAAAAATACTGCTTTTCTATTAGACGAAAAACAAGCTAGCCGCCTTGTTGCCATGAATCCAGGACTTCCAACTTTGCGAGCTTTACCCAAAATTCACAAAATTAATATTCCCATAAGACCCATAGTAAATTTCAGAAACAGTCCGCTTTACAAAACTACACAGTTTATTCAGAGATTCCTAAAAAATCACTACACCTTCAAAGCCAAAAAATTTTTTACCAACACCTTAGATTTTTGCACTAAGACTTCATGTTTATACCTAAATAATGAGCACTCTCTCCACAGTGTGGATATAATAGATATGTACACCAGCATCCCAGTACAGTCGGTTTCAAATATCATTAGGAATAATTTAATCGAAAATGACAAATTATCAAAGGTTGAAATTGAAGAATTTATGACAATCCTTGATCTCACCTTAAACAATAACTTTTTCACTTTTAATAATGTCATCTACAAGCAGAAAGAAGGATTAGCCATGGGCTCCCCGCTTTCGGGCATCATCGCCAATATTTACCTAGACCACCTGGAGCACACTAAAATAATTAACAACATTAAGGGAATAGAATTTTGGGGCAGGTATGTTGATGATATTTTCTTAATTGTCAATGACAACATCCAGGGTATTGACCGAATTTTCAGTGATTTGAATAGTATAGACCCCAACATCAAATTTACTTTGGAGTCAGCTATCGACAATAGGATTAATTTTCTAGACACCTCTGTTGCCAAAGTAAACAACAGACTTCATTATAAAATTTTCAGAAAGCCCACGCAAACGCACACCATCATCAGGCAAGATTCTACCCACCCAGGTTCCCATAAAAAAGCAACCTTTTTCAGTTTTATTAACAGAGCCCTCAAGTTACCCCTTTCTAAACAGGACCTTAACACAGAAATTAAAATTATTTATCAAATAGCCAAAATTAATGGTTTTAATCGGAACTATGTAAATGACATCATCAAGAAAATCAAAAACAAACCAGCCACCCACCTAATTCCAGACAAGCCCGAAAAGCCTTTGTTTACAGTTTTCACCTATCCTAACAATTCCGTATACAGTATCACTAACATCTTCAAAAAATGCAATATGAAAATAGCCTATAAAACCTGTCATACTAATAGCAACTTGTTTTTCAATTCACACACTTTGAACAGCAAAGATAAATACAGTGCTTCTGGTATCTATAAATTAAGTTGTAATGATTGCAAAACTAACTACATAGGTCAAACGGGGAGAAGTTTCACCACCAGATTTTCTGAGCATGTCAACGCTACCAAATACAGGAGATTTTCAGCCATGGCTTCTCACATGAGTGAGATGAACCATCAATTTACCAACATAGACAATGACCTCGAAATTCTGCATCGTGTTAATAAGGGCTCTCTAATGAATATCTTAGAGTCCATTGAAATTAACTCCGCACAGAGAATTTTCAATCCCCCCAACTTAAATGAAATATGTTTTGACCCCAATGTTTTATTTGACACTTTATCAGATTTTATCATAACAGCAAACAAAGGTTATAATAAACCGCCCTAAGCTCTCTTCATGCAGCTGGCTTCCCTCCCTTATTTCCCTTTCTTCCCACTCTTTCCCCCACCTTAGCTCTCTTTACGCAGCTGGCTCCCCCCCCCCCCCTTATCTCCCTCTCTTCCTCCCCCTTTTTTCCCCCACCTCTACTACTCCGCGGCATCGCTCCTTCGCCTCCCCTTCCCCGTCCATTCTCTGCTCTATGTTTCTCACTCAGCGGTTCACTCTCACTTGTTCAGCCGGCCAGTCTCTCCACGTTTTCCTGTGTCGAAGTCGCGTTGCCTCTGCTATGACGTAAGTTTGTTACCTTTCATGTTCTATTAGGTTTTTTCAGCTCTACGTTTTCGTTTGTCCCAATTTTATTTGCTGTTCACTTATTTATTTTCTTATACTAAATTTATTGCCCATTTAGGTTTCTCCTAATGCCCTCATGTCTACCTGAAGAAATTGGACTTTCTAATTGCAAGATGCTCAACTTTTGTTTCGTTTCAATTTCAAGAGGCCTTCAAGCTTGACCGATTTGACTTTCGTCATGGAGATGTATTGTTCTTTTCGTCAACGATCCTTCATATGAAGTCTACAAAGTCATTTCATGACCATTAGTTTTTACATATTTTTAACTTATTTCATGGATCGAATTCCCTAGACTTTCGGGCACGGAATTCTGCCATTTTACTTTATCAAACTTGAAGATTTTACAAGAATCATACAAATTACATTTTAAGTTTACATTTTAACATATACTGTTTTTTAAGTGTTATTCCATTTGTTTGTGACGTTCGCAAGTCTTTCTTAGGTTAAGTTTTACTTAAGTCATTTGTTCCACACTGTCCTTATGGTTTTTATGTTTTGTTTCATCATGTTATCTCATGTTAGTTTTAACCTTTTCAATTGTATTCTGATAATTGTATTGACAATATGTTTGTATGTATGGCTGATGAAGGGGCCAAGAGGAGCCTCGAAACATGTACCATCCAAATGGGTTTAATATAGCCCCTTAATTGAAAATGTTGTATTGATCAGGCGGAATTCTGTTTCCCTTTATATTTGAGAAATTATAATGACAATAATTACAACCAGAATAGGGGTCAAGGAAGAGGACAGCCTAGTGGTAGTAATATACAGCCAAACAATGACAACACAGCCCAGAACAACCAGACCAGTTTAGTAGTTAGTAGTACTACGGCCAGCTGTAGCGGTTCTTTAAACGCGAACCAGGCTGCGAAGTAAGGTCAGAATCTCAGTCTGTAGCATGCCCTGTCCATACAATTATACAGGAACCCTATGACCTAAATGTGAGAAATGAATTATTACATGAACTAAATGATGAAGGTATTATTCAGGAAGTGGTTAGTAAGAGCCCCATAGTTAAATTTAACGTGTCCGAGGCGTACACAGATGTTTTAATTGATAGTGGTTGTATGAAGAGTTGCATAAGTAGTGCATTTTATGATAAAATGAAAGGAACTGGAGTAAATTTTGAGGAGAGGCCAATTAAAAGCACTTTTGTTATCACAGCTGTTGGGAAGAGGTCTAAAGTAATTTCTAAGCAGGTTTTAGTAGACATTAAAATTAATAATCATGTAGAGAAGCAGATTTGCCTTGTAATTCCAAATTTAGTATTCAGTGTTATCTTGGGTTCAGAGTGGCTAAGTAGAGTGTCTGGTAACTTATGTTATGATGTAGGGAGTTTGAAATTTAAATGGGGAGATTCTGAAGTAGAAGTAGCGTTCAATGACCATAGTCAGAGGAGTAGTATTGTAGGTGTGATTTGTACTTTAAATGAGATATCGCCAGCCGTAGAGCGGGGTTCTCCATGTTTTGTGGGCAGTGTGATTACGAACGGAAGTCTAGAGGACTCGTTACGTGAAGCTGCATTTCAGGGTAATATAGAGGTGGAACAATGTGTTCGGCTCTATGATGTGTTATTGTGTAATAGGAGAGTTTTTGAGGATCGCATTGGTATGGCCAATTGCTATACACATTCTTTGAACGTTATTGATAGGTCAGTATTCACAGGACATAGATATCCTGTACCTTTCGCTTATCAGAGTGCAGTTGAGGCACAAATTAATCAGATGCTTGAAGATGGGATTATTGAGCACTCTAACAGTCCATATGTTAATTCTTTGATCACGGTACCCAAGACCGACGGCACTGTTCGTATTTGTTTAGACGCTCGTTTGGTTAACAGTAGAATTAGTTCAGATCAGCTGAAATCTATGTCAATAGAGGAATTAATGCAAACATTTGAGGGGAAGAAGTATTTCACTTGTGTAGATTTGAGTTCCAGTTTTTGGCAAGTGCCACTTATGTACGAAGATAGACCATTTACAGCTTTTAGTCATAAATATAACCTTTATCAATTTTGTAGAACACCTTATGGGTTAAAGAGTAGTTCAGCAGCTTTAATTAGGGCTTTAAATATCGCATTAGGGGATGACACAGGACAGTTTGTAACCATTTACATAGATGATATGGTAATTAGTTCACGCAGTTTTGAGGAGCATCTACGTCATTTAAATGTAGTTTTTCAGAAGTTAGATCAGGCAGGGTTCACTTTGAAGCTGTCTAAGTCGTCATTCTGTCAGTCAGAAGTGACATTTTTAGGTCATAGAGTGTCGCGTAGAGGTGTTACACCAGAGGAAAGTAGGGTTAGCATGTGTGGACAGTAGCAACAGGGCATCGTTACAGACATTGAGAAATATGCTAGGTAGAGCAACGTGATGACGTTCATTTAAGGGAGCCACTTGCAAGGCTGGAAGAAGGTGATGCAGGAACATTTATAGTTTCCAAACGTATTGGGATAACAGCATATGTGCTGGAGAATAGTGAGGGAAACAGATTATACGGGACGTATAATATACATAGTCTACGAAAATATGTGTCATAAAGTGAGTGTGTTTAGCTGGCGAGCCAGCCTATCAAATGAGTAAGTGTGGTATTTGGTGCGTGGGAGGAGCTGGTCTTAAAGCAGGCGTATCAGAAGTCGCACAGGGGGGTAGTATGTAAGTAAATGAGAGTTTTTAAGGTACAGGGAAATATGACGGGATTGTCGGATGCTCTTGAGCACTAAAATGTCTCGATACACCAAGGCCAGAATTTGGTAGCGCTGGTGAATTCCCATTTGCCTCCAAGAGATGGGTGAGCGCTTGTACATGGTATTTTAGCTTAAGGCGTCCACGAGGCAAAAGATGGGCCATCAGAATGCGAGACAGTCCTTCATGAAACTCATACATATCAGCACACGTGATTTCTGTTTACGGCCTCGCCATGTAAGATTTGTAAGTGTGTAATTTAAGATAATTTGTACAGAGGTATTATTTGTGTGAGAAGAACTGATCTGTGTTGAGAACTAGTATTAAGTAGGATATGGTCTACGGGAACTTAACAAGACAGGGCGATTACGGCACAGAAATATTTGGTGTTATATGTAATGCACATTTACTGTTTTTTTCTCAGAAGTCAATATTAATTTAATCATCTTTAAAGAGAGATTAAGTATTATGGTCACGAGGCGCTGCCACAATAGTGTGATCGTGTGCTCAGTGATAAGTGAGATTTAATTTCACCATAAGGAAGGGACCTCCAGTGAAATTAGGAAGTTCTATGGTGATATAAATATATCAGAACACCTTCAATGCGTGTGATATGACATCAAAAATACATAGTGCTCACACATTTATTATGTCTATTTCTCCAACATAGAGGAATTTGAGAGGCGGAAATATCCGTGGAACACTATTTTATATGAGAAACATTGGACTGGTTGCAAAGTGCAATCCATAGTGACAACAAACTTTGACGCAAAGTGCGTGAAGAAAAATTATGAGTGTATATATCTGTAATTTAGGGAGATTTCATTTATGTAATATGTATTTTGGATGGGGTTTATTAACGTGTCTGGGATAATCGGATAATGGACCGTCGTCACGGTAAATCATCCGATGATCCGAGGCGAATATGTAACGTGTTTTTCGTGGGGTTTTTATGCAACTGGCATAAGTCAGTAGGAAGCCATTCTATATTTATTTACGTGGCAAATTGTTCAGCCAAGAGAATTTTTCATGTTAATTTATTATTATTATTAATTTATTATAATTATTATTTAGTTGTATCTTTCATTGATTTCAGAAAGGCTTATGATTCAATAGACAGACAGTCTGTATTCCTAACGCTAGCAGAATTAGGGATAGATAAAAATACCAGACAACTGGTTGAACAAACACTAACAAATACAACCTCAAGAGTTAAATTTCTAAACGACATTTCAGAACCCTTCCAAATCAAAACCGGAGTTAGACAAGGTGATGGACTTCCACCACTTCTATTTAATTTGATATTAAACAAAATCATGAAGGAATGGAAACTTAAATTATGCGAAAGAAACATTGAAGGGGTCCATTTGGGGCTAGGAAAAGGAAGATTTGAGGTGAAATGTCTTGCCTTTGCTGATGACATAGCAATCATTTCAGAAAACAGATTTCAAGCACAAATAATGGTTGAAACCCTACATGAAATAGCAATAAAAACTGGTCTTCAGATTTCGTATGAAAAAACCAAATTTATTGAACACAGACACAATGGAGAAAAATATCTAACAACTCAACATGGACAGATTCAAAGAGTTGATAAATTTAAATATTTGGGAGAATGGATCCAGTCAAATGGACTTGATAACACATCCTGCAAGGAGAGATTCAGAAAGATGGAAAATGCCTATAAACTCACCCAACATAGATACAACAAACGATCAATTTCATTCCAGGCAAAAATCAGGCACTACACAACTGTAATTAAACCAGAGGTATTATACGGATCAGAATGTTTAACGTTGAACAAAAGAGGTGAACAAGAGGAACTGGAATAGAAAGAAAGGAAAATACTTAGGAAAATTCTGGGTCCCCAAAAGAATAAAGATATTTGGATGAAGAGAAAAAATGAAGACCTTTACCGAAATGTGGAAAAAATTACAGACTCAATTAAAAGACGGAGACTACAATTTTATGGTCACCTCCATAGAATGGATAGCAGCAGGCTAACTAAGAAAAATTTTTGACTACATCTCCAAATTAAAAAACACCACTAGATGGCTGGAAGAGATACAGTGTGATCTGCAAAAACTGAAGATCACAAATAACATCATTTCTAATAGGGTGGAATTCCGGCGACTGATCACTACTGCAGATTTTTCGATTCTGCAAGTTCCACATCAACCACGGAGAGTGTTATCAACGGAACAGAGGCAGGCCATCAGCCAACGTATGAAGAAGTTTTGGGAAGAAAAGAAAAAACGAAACAATGTACCGTAGTCTTAGGTTCAAAGCGGTCTATAATTGGCCAAATTCTAAATATATATATATATATATATATATATATTATTTAGATATTTTCGGAGCATTTTATAAAAATTATTAGCATTCAGATAGGTTTTCTATGTCTTAGAAAACGCTATCATGCAAATTATTACGAACGACGATATCATAGAAAATTATCTGATTACGGAATTTTATGGAGTTTTTGTCAGTTAGGGTATTTGAGAGAGATGACTCACTGGGAATTCAAATACAAGCTGATTCCTGTCGAGAAGAATTACGCAAGCGGGCTCGCATCGTCCAGGAAAGGCGAATTGTTGGAACGGAACCCTCCCGCCGAGTGTAATGACCCAGAGGAGGGGAAGATAGCGCGGCGTGCTCAGCCAATCAATGAGGACTACGTAAGCTAGTAGACGGCTCCGGAGTGGGGAGCCAACGTGTGCATATATCGTTCGACGCGCCGTCGAAGGAGGACTATCTGTGAAATACTTGAGGAGTATGGGTGCGCGTGCGTGTCGCTCCGATGTTCAGTGGAGTTAGTAACAATCTGTGAAATACTTGACGAGTATGTTGTACGCGGGAATCGCTCCGATGTTCCGTGGAGTGGAAGACTAACTTTGGTAAAACTTAACCAGTGTGGTTATACGAGTGTTTGGGTCCGATGTACGGACCATAGAATTATCTAATCTACCAGAATATCATCAAATTTCGACGGAGATGACGACGTCCAGGAGACTGTGGGAAGCACACAGCATCATCAAGTACGAGGGAAATGCTTTGGCAATTTCCAGTGGTAAGCGCAAATGACGCAGAAATACGCAATCTCTCATTTTCTTTGTTTTACATTTCATATTTCAGTAACTTCATAGCTTGGAAATAAGAGTAAAATCAATTTATCAGACTCCGTTTTCACGTAATTTTCTATCGGTAATATTCAAATAACAACGCTCCAATTTAAGTTTTATACTTATTATTATTATTAATTTTGCTATACTTGTTTTATATAATAAATTCATTTCTTTTACAATGCAATCTTTGCTTTCAGTAGGTAGCATTAGATATAGACCAATTCCTTCTCCTGATACAATTGTTTGTTGGGTTAATGATCAAATCATACCACGATCTGAGTGAATAGAGTCTTGAATGTGTTCTGCCAGAGCTAGACGTTGTTAAATACAAATTTAGATTTCAACATTGCATTGAGGTCTTGGCGCCCATTAAAACAACATAGCTTAGGCAAAGGTAAACAGTTACATTTCTCACCCAACAGTTAGGAGCTAGCAGAACGTTTCAGTACATGGGTTCAGTATGGACTTTAGAATATTATGATCTGTTTCCAAAAACTCAATACGCCTTTGCTAAACGGAAATTTACTACTGATGCCTTGAATATTTTTCTTCTTGATGTAATTTTGTCATTTTGCCGTAAACACTCAACATTAACAGTCTTTTTGGATATTAAAGGGGCTTATGATAATGTGAATACCGTCCTTTTACTGCAAACACTACAACAACAACAATTTCCGATCAGCTTTATTAAAATCATCTCGGCATTTCTCCGAAGAATGCATATCACACTTTCCAACTTTCCTACTGGGTTAAATTACAGGTATTCGTCTTCTGGTTTGCCGCAGGGTGATATTTTGAGTGGAATCTTATACCTTATTTATACTAGTGAGATTGAGCGGCTTTTACTTCCTCATGTCCGCCTAATACAATATGCTGATGATATACTCCTATATTGTTCCCATTCTGATATAAATATGTGTCGGCAGAACATGTCACGTGCTCTCACGATATTACATTCATGGCTTTGCTCACATGGTCTTGATACTGTTCCGCTCAAAAATGCGGCTTTGCTCTTCACTCATAAACGGGTGTGTGACCGGTCGCCTATCCGTTATAATAAGGGTACCATTCCTATTGTACACCATACAAAATATTTAGGACTCATTATAGATGATAAGTTGACCTGGACGCCTCAAATTACTCACTTAAAAGCTCATGTGTTTCAGAAATTAAATATCTTACGGTCATTAACTCGTCGTAAGTGGGGAGCTGATCCTCAGATATTATTATTTTACAGAAATCTTATTCGATCTGTCCTTGATTACAGTAGTCATTACTATGACGTCATGCCGAAAACACGCCTCAATGAATTGGATAAGCTACAATTTTCCGCCCTCAGAATTGTTCTCGGGGTCCTTACTTCCACCCCCACATAAGCTCTTTTCGTTGAGGCGGCAGAGCAACCGCTTCACCTTCGGAGACGTTATCTTTCTTCACGATATCTCCTACGACAAATGGCACTATTAATAGCACCCATTCTTCCCAAACTACAACTTCTCTCCGAATATCATCAAAAAAGTTTATTCAAACGCTTTGCACCTCCCTCTATTCTCCTGTCTTATCTAGAGCTTTCGGGTTTTCGCTCTCAAATTCTTCAAACACGGAAACCCATTTGTTATAATGCACCGCTCTCGGTATTAATGTTTCAACCTGATGTTGCGAGACATTCCTCACAAGTATCTCGTATGTCTTCTATGCTTACCCCTACGATTGCCCGCAAATATGTATATAATCTTGCATTGAATCATCAACAATATACGACAATTTATACAGATGGATCAAAATTTCCCTCTCCTTCGAATACGGGTGCTGCTTTTTATATCCCCTCTCTATCTTATCTTGCCTCTTTTAAATTACCGCATACCCTCTCTATTTTTTCGGCTGAAGCCTTTGCTATTCGACAAGCCCTTCTGTATATTAAACGGAATAACATCACTAAAGCATTAATTCTATCTGATTCTCAAAGTGTCCTCCAGGCTTTACATCATGTCCAAACTATGAATAATTGGTATGTATTTAATATTGTACAATTAACGTATGACCTATATCATTCGGGCTATCGGATAGTGTTTTCATGGATACCCGGCCATGCCAACCTATCTGGGAATGACTTAGTGGATAAAGCGGCCAAGGATGCGGCATTGGGTCATGCTGTATTGATGAATGTGGCTACCCCCGCCTCAGATTATCTCCCCATTCTCAAATCTCAATTACTTATTGTTTGGTTGCACCAATGGCAGGATTATACACGCACGAAACCCAGGTTATATTATAGAATTCAACCTACTATCCCTAGACACCCTTGGATTTATAATGGATCCTACAATCGACGGCATATTATTACGATTATCAGTTTACGTTTTCATCATGCTTTGACTCCTGTATATATGGCCCGCTGTAAGCTTCGTCCTTCGGCTCTCTGCGACTGTTCTCAGGCAATCGGTACTATTAATCATTTAATTTTTCAATGCCCTATATTTGACACTCAACGAGCCCCCTTTCTACATACTTTGCGTTCTTTAGGTTTCCCCCTCCCTCTACATATTTCTGTGCTCCTTCATTCTCCTATTCCTTCTGTTATTCATGCCTTCCTTAGATTCCTGCATGAATGCTCTCTTACTTTTTAATTTCCATACCCTTACGTGTGACGATGTCATGTTTGTGTTCAAGTATTAAGTCACTAAGATACGTCGCTTGGTGTGAAGATTAGTACCTATTTGTGTCCTTGTATGTCTGTGTCACAATTTTCCAGTAGTTTATAGTTCAAATATTGGATACTCTTCACGTGTAACAGTATTTTTTAGGGCTGCGACTGGGTCCAGAGCATCCGTGCTATGCCCATTTCCTAACCTACAAAAAAAAAATTACAGGGGCTTTAGTAATATAGCGAGTGCATGAATTTTCAGATTCGATTACGAGAAAGTTACATAGTGCATGAATGTGGCATTACACTAAAAAATCTTAACATGAACACGTCAAATAGAATTTTCTTTTGCTGAAATTTAATGACCCAATAATACCGACTGACAATGATATGCTCAATATACCTTAGGTAGTCTGTTAATATGATATCGTTGAAGTTGAGTGGATTCTTCCAATTCGCAGACTCCAGTCAACGGAATGAACAATTTCCATTGAATCCTTACACAACAAGCCTCAGTGCCTTCAGGCATCGCCATATTGTGCAAGCGAGAACGAGCAATAATGTCGAGAATTATCGTTATCGAGCCCACATTATCGGTAATACCAGTTCCGGAACCAGCATTTCCGTTCTTCATTCTCGTCCTACGAGACCGATCGGAACTCAAGAGCTTTTTGCCCGGCTCTAGTTGTCACCCTTATTGTTCTTCTTTGGTGATGGATGACATCATGAAGGCAGCAATGAAAGACTATAATAATAACCCCTGGCACTACAGCCTGTGAAGCGCCTAGGCCTACCAAGTGACCGCTGCCCAGCCATTTAGCCTGCCGATATTGGGGTGACGCGTGATCAGCGCATCGGGTGTCCTCTGCCCTTAATCTTGGTTTTCGTGATCGGGGCACCGCCTCACCGTCAGGCAGCTACTCAATTGTCCTCACGAGGCTGAGTGCACCCCGTTCCAGCCCTCACATCAGTTTCTAAAATCCCTGACGGAGCCGGAAATCGAACCCGGGGCCTCCGGATGAGAGGCAGGTGCGTTACCCCAACACCACAGAGCCGGCAATGAAAGACTATAGTAGGTTAACGATAAGGTAATGTTGTTTGCAGACGATTTGTGATCTGGGGCGAGGATGAGATGGAGGTACAAGAACAGTTGGACGTAATATATGAAAAGATTGAGCAATGGGGATTGAAGATAAATGTGGAGAAGAGTAAAACAGTGGTGATGAGTAGAGGTGAGAAAGAAAGAAAAGGAGTAATCAACGTCGGAGATAAGGAATTGAAAGTGGTGAAACAATTCAAATACTTGGGAAGTGAACTGACTGAAGATGAAAGACTAGATTTGGAAATTAGCAGAAGACTACAACTCGCGAGTGCTTTCTACCAACAGGTACGGGGACTAGTATGGAACAAGGATATACCAATTAAGGCTAAAGAAGTTATGTACGAAGCATATTACATACCTGCCAACTTTTACGGTTTATCCGTAAAATTTACGGAAATTGCAGCATTTTACGGTTTTACGGACGAACGGTGTCATTTTACGATTTCGCGGACAAAAATTTGAAACGATAATTTACATTCGATAATACCGCCCACTTCCGTACAATCGATTGTTTGCGTGGGTCGAAGGCAAGTCCACGATAGTCGATAACTCGTTCTTTGATATGATTCGTACTTTTAACCGTGTGATGGTTGTGTCGTCATCGTAATTGAATTTGAAGCCGGGATAACCGTTCTTGCATGTGAATCTTAGGTGTTGACAGGCTCTGCTTCGCATATTCTTTGTTCCGCTCCGTTCGCTCGTTGCGATTTAAACCATATTCTTTGACCACGTTAGTTGTTCATTGTTCGCGAAGTTGGCGTTCCTTGAATGTTTTCGTCTTTTAAGGTTATGGCATATTTTAATGAAGCGTTCGAGTTTTTGGCTATAACTTCGTGCTTCGCAGTTTCCTGTATTCCTTGGACTAATTACATTCGTTCCACGTGTGTGTGTGTTTATTTTTTTCTACCATGTGCATATTCTATCTTCACGAGGTTGGCGTCGTGTTCATTTAATGGTTGGTGTGTTTTGACATGTTTTAATGAAGTGTTGGCTGTCTTAATTGTTTTATGTTATAATTTTATGTAACGTTCAGTGATCCAGGTTCCTTTCGATGTTTTAGTAGATATCGAGAATGAACAAATCCAACAAGAAACAGTACTTCCAGACATTTAAAGAATCATACTCGGTTGATTTTCCGTGCATACTAAAATCAAGAAAGGGAGAAAAATTTGCCTTTTGCACGGTATGTGGGTGTGATATTAATATTGCATATGGTGGAAAAAACGATTTAAGTAATCATGTGAAGTGCGGTAAACACATTAGTTATGTTAAATCGAAGAAGATAGCAAGAAAATCAACACCTTTTTTGCTAAGTCTGGAAACGTTTACAGTGACGTAATTAGGGCCGAGTGTCTGTTTACTTCCTTTTTGGTGGAACACAATGTGCCCTTAAGTGCGGCTGATCATGCTGGAGCTTTATTTAAGAAGATGTTTCCCACATCAGAAGTTGCAAAGAAATATAGTTGTGGTCGCACGAAAACGACATGTATTGTAAATAAAATGGCAAAAAATGCATCATCTGAAGTTGTTAAGTGCCTTCAGAACGGACCGGATACAGATAAATTCATTTTCTTTTCATCAGTGAGAAACTACTTTTATACTGCCTGTGACTACATCATCAACAAGTTTCCACTCAAGGATGAAGTGTTAAAGAATGCTCAAGTTGCTAGGTTAGACAAAATTGAAGATTCACAGTTATCTTCCATTCGTTTTTTCTTGGAAAAGTTTCCTACCATGTTATGCAAGGAAGAGAATGAAACTACAGATGAGGTGGTGAATGAGCTTCAGAGGCAGTTCACAGCTCTTCAGGTAGATGACTCTTTGGCTGCACATCAAGATGCTGCAAGTGATTCCAGTTGGGCACAAATATCAAGAATTCGTGGAGCCGATGGACTTCTTAAGTATAACCGAATTTTTAGAGTATTGCTCTCTATTCTCACCATACCCCATAGCTATGCAGAATATGAATGTTTTTTTTTTAGCTTTGTGAAGAAAAATAGAACACAGTTCAGGTCATCCATGTCCAATGAATATCTGGAGTCTATTTCTATTTTGAAGACCAGGAGTTCTGGTCCCTGTTATGACAAAACATTTTCTCAACACTGTTTGCAGGAAGCTAAAAAGGCCACAACCATGACTTAAAAGTCGAACTAGCATGTGATTTGCAGTGTGTATTATATTATTTCTTGCCTGTGTTACGTTAAACAAGTTTTATTGTTTAAAGCCTTTTTCAATTATCGTATATCAGCTTAATCTATCAAGGAAGTCCTGTTATGTCTGCTCCAAACCGATATTCACCACGCCTGCTGCTGATTAACATGGATTTCTTCTTGATTGTTATGTTCATCTACAATCATGTAAGTAGATATGATTTCATTGAAGTATCCTGTTTAAAGCATGAATTATTGTATTTTGTAGCCCAGAAGTATTATTATTTTCGTCAAGCCGGGGTATGTCGAAAATCGTTAGATTTTTTTTTTGTCGCGCGTGAGTTTTACTGATAGCCCTTTTCAAAAGTTGGCAGGTATGATATTATGTTCCTATAATGATATATGCAGCGGAAACTTGGACAATGACTAAGAGGGATGAGAGCAGAGTACAGGCAGCTGAGATGAGATTCCTGAGAAGTATGGTCCAGAAAAGGAGGAGAGACAGAGTGAGAAATGAAGATATATGGAAAGAACTGGGAGTACAGAAACTAAATGACAAACTGGAGCAAAACAGATTGAGATGGTTTGGACATGTCAAACAGATGAATGAAGTAAGGCTACCAAAACGAACACTGGAATGACGGATGACAGGGAAGAGAGAACGAGGAAGACTTAGAATGCATTGGATGGACTCTGTGAAGAATAGCATTACATACCTGCCAAGATTTCCGGATTTTTGGGGCGTTTTCCGGTTGTCCGGATTAACATAGTTTATTTCCGTATTTTCATCTCCCTACCTTGTTTCCGTTCTTTGCATCCAAATCGCATTTCAGTTTTGATTTTCGAAAATAGCTGCTATTCGACTGAAAATCGACCGATAAGTTTATCGATAATCCCGTTTCGCAGATTATCGCTGTGCTTTTGTCATTAATTCCTTGCATTTGACATTACGCTGAAAGTCGATCGAACTGTCTATCGATAATCACATCTCGCAGATTATCGCTGCATTTATATTACTCTTTGTGTTTCGACTGTTTGTTAGCAGGAAAGCTTAGTTTTAAGCGGTGTTTGCTGATAGTTCTGGTATTCGTGCAATTGTGTGACGAATTTTTGTGCGATTTAGTGTTTTCGTTATGAATTCAAGTAAGAAACAATATCATCAGTCTTTCAGGGAGGCATATTCTTCAGAATTTCCTTGTATCAAGCGATCATGGAAAGGTGAAACATTCACATTCTCATCTCCATCTCTCCTCTCCAACCTGAGATGGAATATAGCCAGTGTTCTGTGACTTGTAAGATCAAAGTGCAGAAAAGCTCATGTTTGTGTAGTGTGTGAACTGTTCCCAATTTTATATGTTTTTGATGTAATTGCAATATTTTTGGAAACTGGCACAATAAATTAGATAGTCTTACATCACCAAGAGTTTGTAAATCTCTTTCACGCTATTTTTAAGGCTTTGCGACACATGTACGCGTTAAATTTTTGCGCTTTGGGATCTTCTGGATTTCTATTTTTGAAAGTTGGCAGGTATGGCATTAGAAAACGGAACCTGGATTGGAACACCATGTCTGAAGAGGAATGGTGGAATGACAGAACAAAGTGGAGAGGAACCATATTTGCCCCCACCCAGTGTCAGCTGGAAAAGGGGAAATGAAGATGATCATGATGATGATTGTGCAATAATATTCCAGTTTACATTGCCCTGGAGTGTAACTGGTGTCTCAAGCTAGCTGGGTGCCGCTATAGTCTTGATGATAAAGAGCAATTCAACATATAATTAATGCAACCAGGTGATACATAATGCTGACATTTATTTCAGAAATAGCTTACCAATTAGTGAACCCTTTGAATGTCAGCAAACATTTCTTGAAGCAGGAAGTCTTGAATTTATTTTCATTATTGCCCTAAAGGGCACCTGCAATGATAAAACATAATTTTAAATAATGCTGGTGAGGCTTTTATAACTTGCATGTCACAATATTGCTTGTGTGAGCCCTTCAGTTGATTGAGTGTCCAGTTCACCCAGGCGTTTCTTATCAAAATACAATAAAGTAAAAACCAACAATATAATCTCTGTACACCCTATCTACGCAACCTAACCATATGCCATTTGTACCCAACAAATAAATAGTGAAAAAAATTAACGTTTAAATCCAGATTGTCATTATTATGTGTGGAGGAATGAGATTTCCTCCAGTCTCTCTCCCTATATCTTAGCCAGTTCAACACATAAGTATTAACAAAATTTTCTTCATTAGAATATGATCTAGCTAACAGAATTTATGACCACAAATGCCACCTTGTCAATTCTAGCCTCAGTTAAAAGTAGCCTACACACACTGGTACTGTCATCACAATTACACATAGCATCCAACACCCAAGCAGCATATGGGGCTGTTGTCCACAATATCTGAAGGGCCGAAATGAACCTATGACTACAGTTATTCCTAATTACAAGGTTACTTGCTGATCTTTTATTGAATTAGTATCCTATTGGGCATTTACCCTGAACTATAGAAAGAAGTAGGGGCATGTTCCACGTGTCTCAAGTCCCCTTATAACACAACACTAACAGAGTACCAGTGTGCAATATGTGAATTTATCAGAGAAGGGTATAGGGTAAGTGTTTCACCACTGATGACTTTCTTGATGCTGTGGAAGAGTGGCTTCACCAACAACCAGGGAGGATATAGTGAAACTTGTTTAGCATTGGAACAGGTGCGTGAACAGTGTAGACTCCCTCAAACTGTCATCTGTATGCTGTTGTTGTGATATAGTGTATATTGTCCACTACATATTAACGTTTATTTCTGGACATCTGTCTCTGTTACTTGATTAACCCTTATACATCAGAAACATCATCACAAAGGCCAGTGTAGTAACACCCCTTTTAAATATCACCCTGGCTTACTTGCATACGGTACACAAAACTGGTGTTAAATCAATAGATAATAATAACGTTATTTGTTTTATGTCCCTTTTAACATCTGCGGGATACCAGAATTTTGCCCCAAAGGGGAGCTTAAAACATGCCAGTAAATCTAATGACAAGGCTCCCTCGCATTTGCGAACCCTCAAATGCCAGCTGACTGCGCCAGGATTCGATCCTGCAACGTTGGGCACATCAAATGAGAACATTACCGCTGAGCCACGCAGGCAGTCTAAATTAATAGATCAATTATACTGATGT
The DNA here is from genome assembly GCA_946902985.2 of Meconema thalassinum. Classification (NCBI taxonomy): domain Eukaryota; kingdom Metazoa; phylum Arthropoda; class Insecta; order Orthoptera; family Tettigoniidae; genus Meconema; species Meconema thalassinum. The sequence goes on along the minus strand of OX336389.2, from coordinate 670,611,658 downwards.
TCAGACAAGACATTGTGTCGGATGTCTCGGCCAATTCTACCTTGCTGACGGTAAGCGATGGGGAGGGGAGTGGCTATTGGTAGAGAGCCATGCACTGATAAACGAAACGTTATCCGGCCCGCATCCGCAAGACTGTTATCCGAATCCGCTGACATTACAATAGTTTTTTAGATTTAATTCATTAGATAATTCATTAGACTATGGTGTGTGTGTGTGTCTGGTGGCAGTTGCAGTGTTTATTAGATATAGTTCATTGTTTCATTAGACTGTGATGTGTGAGGGTGCATGTGAGTGTGCCTGGTGACAGACTGTTTTAGTGGTAGTATTTTGTTGTTGGTGGAACGTAAGTATTTTTTCGTTAGTAGGAGTTTGGTTATTTAATTGTTAGTAGGTGGTTAGTATTTTTGTTAGTAGAATTGCTCTTTTACTTATTCTGAAAGGGAGTAGCAGCCTTTCAGAATAAATCAATTCTTTACTTGTCTTATGGCTACACTGCGTTCTGCTGCATGGCTGAAAGTAACGGGAAACTACAGCCGTAATGCTATTCCCGAGGATATGCACCTCTCTATACATAATTACATGTGATGATGACCTCCTCCCTTGTAAAATTTCAATCCGGAGGTAAACTAGTCCCCCGTTCGGATCTCCGGGTGGGGACTACTCGAGGGGGTTAACATCACAGAAGTGACAAAGAGGAAATCTGACATTCTACGGATCGGAGCGTGAATGTTAGAAGTCTGCTAGGAAGTGGAAGGTTAGAAAACTTAGAAAGGGAAATGGATAGGTTGAGGTTGGATTTGGTTGGGATTAGTGAAATGCGCTGGCAGGAAGAACAGGACTTTCGGTCAGGAGACTATAGGGTCATTAGCACTAAATCAAACAATGGCCAAGCAGGGGTTGGTCTCATATTGAGTAGGAAACTTGGACAGCGGGTGGAATATTATGAGCAATATAGTGAACGGATTATTGTATCAAAAATCAATACAAAACCTACATGCACCACAGTGGTACAAGTCTATATGCCTACCAGTCAAGCTGATGATGAAGATGTTGAAAAGGTCTACGAAGAAATAGATGAAATTCTGAGGTATATCAAGGGTGATGAAAATGTTATAGTAATGGGAGATTGGAATGCTGTGGTAGGAAAAGGAAGAGAAGGGAAGATAGTAGGAGATTTCGGATTAGGTGAAAGGAATGATCGAGGAGGCATGTTGATGGAATTCTGTACCGAGCATGAGTTGGTCATAGCTAATACCTTATTCAATAACCACAATAGAAGAATATACACATGGATGAGACCTGGAGATACAGAACGCTACCAAATCGATTTCATTATGGTCAAGCAGAGGTTTCGAAACCAGATTTTGGATTGTAAAACATATCCCGGTGCTGACATAAACTCTGACCACTATCTGGTTGTTTTGAAATGCAGATTAAAGTTGAAGAAACTGAAGAAAAGTCAAAAGCCAAAAGGGTGGGCAATAGACAGACTGAAAGAGAAGGATGTAAACGAAAGATTCAAGAAGAGTATAAAGGAAGGGCTAATGAAAGACCCTAAACAAACTTCAATTGCAGACGAATGGGCACTTTTGAAGAATGAAATAACAAAATCCGCAGAAGAAAACGTTGGTAGGAAAGAAAGAATAGGTAGAAAACCGTGGATCACCCAGGATATACTATAATTGATCGATGAAAGGCGGAAACACAAAAACGTAAGAGATGAAAAGGGGAAAGCAGAATACAGACGTCTGAGAAATGAGGTTAACAAGAAGTGCAAGGAAGCGAAAGAAGAATGGCTGAAAGAGAAATGTGCAGGTATAGAAAATTGTCTGAAATCAGGAAAAGTAGACACAGCTTATCGAAGGATTAAGAATACTTTTGGGGAAAAGAAGACTAAGTGCTGTAATATAAAGGACACAAATGGAAAGCCTCTAACAGATAGGGCAGAAAAGGTTGAGAAAAGGAAAGCTTATATAGAGTGTTCGTATAAGGGAAAGGAGATGAGAATCATGTAATGGAAAGGGAGTAGGAAATGGATGAGGATGCAAAAGGAGATTTAATATTGAGATCAGAATTTGACAGAGCATTGGAAGACTTAAGCAGGAACAAAGCACCAGTCATAGATGATATACCGATTGAGTTGCTACGCTGCATAGGAGATGAAGGTCTGATCAGGTTATTTCACTTGGTGGGTAGGATTTATGAGACAGGTGAGGTACCCTCTGATTTCAAGAAGAATGTTATCATCCCTATACCGAAGAAAGTGGGAGCTGACAGATAAGAAGATTACCGTACAATCAGCTTCATTACTCAAGCTTCAAAGATCCTGTCAAGAATAATTTACAAGAGGATGGAAAGCCAGATAGAAACGGAGTTGGGTGAAGACCAGTTTGGTTTCAGGAGAAATGTAGGAACAAGGGAAGCTGTACTAAGTCTTAGGCTGATTTTGGAAGGTAGAATAAGGAAAGACAAGAGAACGTTCCTGGCATTTGTAGACTTAGAAAAGGCTTTTGATAATGTTGATTGGACTAATTTGTTTGACATTTTGAAAACGATTGGAATAAAGTACAGGGATAGGAGGGAGATCTACAATCTATACAGAAACCAGACAGCAGTCATTCGAGCTGAAGGACATGAGAGAGAAGCTGGTCTTCAGAAAGGTGTAAGGCAAGGCTGCAACTTATCACCCATACTTTTCAATCTTTACATTAAACAAGCAATGAAGGAAATTGGAGAAAAATTTAAAGTGGGAATGAAGATTCAAGGAGAAATAATTTCAACTCTGAGATTTGCCGATGACATAGTCACCTTAGCCGACACGCCTGAGGATTTGAAAGAGTATTTGAATGGTATGGACTCCGTCTTGAGGAAAGAATTCATGATGAAAATTAATAAATGTAAAACAAAAATATTGGAATACAGCCGAAATAAATCAGAAACCTCTATGGACATCAAATTGGCAGGTGAAAAGCTGAAGGAAGTAGGAGACTTCTGTTACTTAGGAAGCAAAATAACCAGTGATGCACGAAGCAAAGAGGATATAAAAAGTAGGTTGGCTCAGGCAAGGAAAGCATTTCTACAGAAAAGGAATCTGTTGACATTGAATATAGATTTAGGTATTAGGAAGTCATTTTTGAAAGCCTTTGTCTGGAGCATGGCACTCTATGGAAGTGAAACTTGGACTATTGGTGTAGCAGAAAAGAAGAATATTGAGGCGTTTGAAATGTGGTGTTACAGGAGAATGATGAAGATCAGATGGGTAGATAGGGTGACAAACAAAGAGATATTAAGACGAGTGGGAGAGGAGAGATGTTTCTGGCGACTGCTAATGAAGAGGAGAGATAGGTTGGTAGGACACATACTAAGACACCCAGGAATAGCAAGCTTAGTTATGGAAGGAAGGGTGGAGGACAAGAACCGTAGGGGTAGACCAAGGTTAGAATATGTTAAACAGATTGCCTCGGATGTAGGGTGTGGTAACTATGTAGAGATAAAACTATTAGCTTGGGACAGGGAGGCGTGGAGAGCTGCACCAAACCAGTCAAAAGACTGAAGACTCAAACAACAGCAGACAAGAGTTTAGGAAATTGCTGCTGGTATCTTCGCATCTTAAACATCAGATGGCCTGAAATTATATCCAATGAAGAGCTTTGGGAAACAACAAATCAACTCCAAGTAGAGGTTGAAATTAAGAAAAGGAAATGGAGGTTGATAGGACATACCTGGAGGAAAGCAGGATCTGTATAACGAACAGCATTGGAATGGAACCTGCAAGGAGCACGGAAAAGAGGTCGTCCTAGAAAGACCTGGAAGAGGACTACTGAAGAAGAGGCATTAGAAGAGGGGGAAAGTTGGAAAGAAGTTAAAGCACTGGAGAGTCGGAGACTACAATGGAGACGTTTCATGGATGCCCTATGTTACGGACGGAACAAGAGAAACTAAGTCAAGTGCCCTGAAAAATGAAACGAAACACAATGAGTGAACAGCGTATTTACATTCTATGTATAGCCCCATTTTAATAAAGTATGGCCATGTAAAGACAGAAGAGAAAGGCAACTAATTGGGATCGTCCCGTTCATGTAGTTGGGCACCCATGGTACTTAACCAGACTAGTCAAACACGTACGTCCAGAAAGTAAGTTCCATTTGGTAATAAAAACAAAATTAGTACAGATACAAACGTTTTATTGCAAAACAAACTACATATTGTAAACTATCTTTCCACATAGCTCCCACCATTATGGAAGCACTTGTTATAACATGGCACAAGTTTTTGTATGCCTTCTTCATAAAACGTTATCGCCTTTGTTGTCAACAATGTCATGAAGAAGTGATCATGAAATTTGCGGAAAGTTCGTAGAACTGGTTTTTCTTGACGCGGTCTTCAACAGCACAAACCAAGTCCTCGTTAACAAACAATTGATGCCCACTTCGTTCATTATCGTGCACTTGATCACATCCTTCATTGAACTGTTGGACCCATCTCCTTGCTATTGAATCGCTCATCACATTTTCTCCATGCACCTTCCAAATCTGTCGATGAATGTTGACTGGTTTAGTGTTCTTTGCATTCATAAAACAAATGACAGATCTAATCTCACAAGCGGGGGGATTTTCAGTCAACTTCGCCATTCTAACCAAGCATTATTAAGTGTTAGCAGCAGACAGTGATCTCAAAATTATGTCGTCTCCTTCTCCTTGACTCGGAGCAGCTACCGCACAAGCGATTGCAACAATGCCGGGGCATCATATAAAAACGGAACTTACTTTCTGGATGTACCTAGTACATTATCTAGCTAAAATAATTTTGATTTTGAAAATAGTCAACAGACGAAGTAAACACAACCAAATTAGGTCGGTATTAAAATCTTTCTTGATAGCTTCGCTACACAAGAGCTGTGAAAGTAAATAAATGCTTCTCGTATTAGAGCACAGTCCTACACAGGGTGATGGTATTGGTAGTATCAAAAACTGATAATAAATACAAACACATATGACCAAAAGTAGGACTGTATTTCAATTTTCAAGTATTGCAGCACCATGTTTGCATTGTAAATATTGAACCAATAGCTCAAGCCAGGGTTCCCAGATGGAGTATAGGTCTATTTGTTGAAACGGGCCTAGCCACTGAACTGCAAAGCTCGCAGTTGGTAACAAGCTTATGGAAGTGACGTATCTGTGGAAGTTTCACCCTCTACCCCTCTTGGTTCCAACTCTGGAAACTTCCCTTCATGTACATGTTTCCTCTTTCCATTCCTGTTGTCTTTCCATGCATTTTCTTTCATGCCAGGATTGCTTACTATTGTATTTAAATTGCAGTTCTGTCCATTTCTTGAAGTATTTTGTCTTCATTAGTAATTGATTTAACAACTTTCTTCTTCTCTATTATTAGAATAAGACACAACAAATAATCACTACCTAATTTTTTACAGCTTCTTCTGTAATGTGTGATTATGATCTTGTACGATGTGACATTCACTGCTGCCTGCTTGATACAAAATGCTATACTATACCTCAACTTACGAGATCACTATGCCTGCTTGATACAAAATGCTATACTATACCTCAACTTAAAAGATCACTAAATACATAAACCCACAAATAGGTTCAATGGGTTGTTCACAAACTTGATGAGTAAGCAAAACTGAACCTTAATATGGGTGCAGTTTACTCTGTGCATGGCTAAAAACTAAGGGAGTTATCTATGAGGAGGGATGGACAAAAATTATTTCAGAGCTGGAAAAAGGCGATCGTACTACACAACAGTAGCAAATTCTGATGTGGCAAATGTGTATTTTTTTTATATAAATTGGGACTTACAAATACAACATGATAAACTGTAAAACTTATTAATGAGGAATGTATTAGCGAGGTTTCACTGTATATATGAATGTGTATAATTGTTGTCCAAGCTAGTGTGTGTGATAACTGTTTGTGAGAAGACTGGATACCTGTAGTTTAATATTGTCCTCATTTCATGTTTCAGGGAAACTTGCACTGTAGAAGACAAAAGCAGACGTAAGCGTGGAAGTACGAGGAATCCATTTTCTCGTTTGGCTAGAAATAAGGAAGGTAGTCAAAACAGTGAACTCACGCCACATTATACTGGGCTTTAACATACATTTTTTTATAGGAATTCCTGAATCATTCCATGGACCAAAGAATATGTGCATTCCCATTTAATAAAGGATCTTCTTGTGTTCTGTTGCTTTGCCTATTGTGTCACTGCTCATAAAAAAAAGATGTAGGCAAAACATTCCATGAGATAGTATTAAGAAAGTGTTAAAAGTAAGTAACTGATTGCATATCCTTTGCAAGGGTAGATAAAGTGATAGCATTATTTGTTAAAACCATCCATTCCATAGTGTGTTCCATCACTAAATGAAAAATGTGTGTAAGTGTATGAAGAAATTTAGGGGAAGAGATGAAGAACAGCGTTATCATGTTGAATGCTAGCTCAACAAAGAAGTTGTATCAGTAGTAGTGTTAATGAATTAGTTTCTATTGATGAAAAGCCAACAGCAACTTGACAACCTGTTGTAGTTACTGAAGTTTGTCGCTTATCTGTGTTGTAATATTATTTCAACTTGAGAAACAGACATATTATATTAATTTAGACATAAATAGGAATATATAGGAAATTTTCTCTGGGATATGATTCTAATTAAAAGATAGTTGGTCTTCATACTTAATAACATGAAACTCGTGTTCATCTATATGGTATAGTGAAATTTTTCTTGTATCCATATAAAATAACCTGTGTTTGGTAGAACCTCAACTTGTAAACTGAAGTGCATACCGAATATGAATAATAGAAATCCAGCAGTTGTCAAATTGAGTTTGATATTCAAACAGGTTACAACTAACTGAAGTACCCAGCTTAATTTGGGTGGAATACAAAGCCAAGTCTATTGTATCTAGCTTTTTTCTAAGCAAAAGCCAAACTGGGATCTATACAAAAAGATACATTAAACTTAACATGTTTTGCGGGCCGCCTACCACTCTGTCCACTGACTTCACTTGAACACACCACAGTTAGAAGAATGTAGCATTGACTATCCCTTGGCCAGTAAATTATAGCAAAGACATTTTCCACAAACCAGATGTCCTATTGCAGTTGTAGGAGACCACACTGATTCGGAAAACAATAAATAATAAAAAAGGAAGAAAATACTATCTATACCTAAACAATAATGGTATTGTAAAGTAAAGTTTTCAACTATTACATGGAAAATGTCAAACATAAAAAATGCCTTTAAAAATATATAAATTGCTCAAGTACAGCACAAGAATATTTTGGACTCCCGTGCCGTGACTCCACTCGCACAATAAGTTGGATTCTTATTTTAACTTATTTTTTCTAGTGGCCCCCTTCTGTTTATCTATACCAAATTTTATGGCTTACAATTGTGTGATTGTCGAGACACTGCAAATCGTCATTTCCAGTTTAGCCCCGAACCAGTGCGCATCGTGAGTTGAGCTTTTGGCTCGCCATTACTGTAGTTGGTTAGCCTTGGTAAATTCTACCATAGGAGTGCGAAACCTTGTCATGATGCAATGTTCCAGAAGCCTTCAATTTCATGTAATTGTATCATTTGAATTTTTCTTCTAGTTAAAAGAACAGTAACAAAGTTTCGATGGAACAGTATTAAAATTATACGAGGGTCGAGTCGTAAGTCATGGCAACTTTTTTTTTTCTTTTTCTCGCGAACAGAAGACATGGAAAATCTACGATATGCATTTGGAAATATAGGGCATGTACGTATGCTTAGTGCCTGAAGATAAATTCTGACGTCAGGTAAGTAGGTAAGTGACAGAACACAGGCCATTGGTAAACATTGTTTTATTATGGTATAGACAGCAAATGCACAAGACTATGTACAAAAAACAGGTCCCCACTGGTTACAGACCTTCGAAATAATCACCCAAGGTGTCGACTGTGCGTTGCCAGCGGTGGGGCAGGCGCTGAATGCCATTCGCTGCATTTGTATCGCTAACGTGTAACACCTCCCTCCGAAATGCTGTTACAATGTCTTCTATCTTAGCTAACCGTAGTCCACATAGTGGCTTCTTGACTTTGGGGATTAGATCATAGTCACATGGGCTCAGATCAGGCGAATAAGGTGGTGGTGGAAGAACCTCCCATCCCCACCATTGTAAGCGACGCTGAACGATGGCTGCTGTGTGAGCTGTCGCGTTATCATGCAGGATTATGGCGTCGTCCATACGGTCAGGATGTTTGGTTCGCACTGCATGGTGCAATTGGTACGACAAAAAGGAATTGTAATACACTGCACTGACAGTGTGCCCCTCGCGCACTGGATGACACACAAGAACACCTTGAACATCGTATGCCAGGATGACCTTAACCTTATTGGGCGACGGATTTGTCGAACCTTGTGTCTCCGTGGTGACCCCTGGCGACGCCATTCACTTGACTGTCTCTTCAGTTCAGGTTCATAAGCAGGTGCCCATGTTTCATCGACTGCAATAATGTGATTCAACATGGCTTGTCCTTCCTGCTGAAACCTCTCCAGATTGATGCGACATGTTTCGTAACGAGTCTACTCTGTACCTCCGTTAAGTGGTGTGGCACCCACTTGAACAAAAAATTACGCATCTGTAGGTCCTTGTGTAAAATGCGCCGTATTGTTGCCGCTGGTATTGCTGTATGTCCTTGCAATTCCGCTATAATCCAGCGCCTGTCCTCCTGTAAACACTGATCGATCACCATTATCCGTACATCTTTCTCCATAGACACTCTACGGCCTGGGTGAGGCAAATCGGCAGTTGATACTCTATCCCGTTTGAACGTCTCCACCCTCCTCGCCACTGTAGGGCATGGCATGCACACCTAATGCTTCCCGCAGCTCTGCATGGCATTGGCGTGCATTTCTGCCCCAGAGAACTGCGATTTTTAATATACGATCATTGCTCCTGCTCGTTGACTTCCATTGTGTGACGCTCTCACTCACACACTGAACTTGGGGGCAGGCTCAGACCCACACTGTTGTCTACATACACCATCAAGTGGCATCCTACGCAAGTACGTTTCCAAATGCATATCGTAGATTTTCCGTGGCACCCTGTCTTCTGTTCGCGAGAAAACAAAAATAGTTGCCACGACTTATGACTGGACCTCCGTATGTTGTGTATATTTTAAGTGTTAAAGTGAAAACCGTATGGATCAGCTAACCTGTTTAGAGACTTAAAACTTCCCCCATTATCCCATAACTTGCATTAAGGAGAAACATGTACTTTTTGGAAATGGCTCCATGGATTCATTGCTCCTGCTCGTTGACTTCCATTGTGTGACGCTCTCACTCACACAGTTTCACTGTATATTTGATCACTCCTCTGTCTAGTTGCTATTCCTTTTTAAAGATATCGTTATTTTTATTTTTCCTTTATTCTAAACCCTTTCCTTTCTCTTTGCATTGTTATTTGCCAAATCCTGTATAGCTTGTTATCATGTTTCAGTGTATTATTATTCCACTTGTCGATCCATCTCTAGTTCTTGCTGTCATTCTGATCATTTTTACCCATTTTTGTGTCTTATGACTTTCAAGAATGCTAACATTTAACTCCTTGCACACTTGTTTTGACTTTGTTACTTTCTCCTTCCAATGATTTCCCTTATTTCTTCCTATTTCTCTGAAGTCTGAAAGTCTGATACAGCACACTGTGTGATCCAACACATGTCAAGAGGCTGAAGGTGGCATGAGTACACCAAGAAGCAAAAAATAAATAAAATGAAATAGCATTTTGGTATTGTTAGGAACTAATAGTTTATGTCGAAGTTTTGATCACTAGTCCATTTTTCAGCGTGATTTGTGTAAGTTTGCTTATGCCTAATATTTTCAATATTTTACAAAAAATTGATATGGAATACCACTCAAAAGCTTAGTGAAATGCAGTATTACACATTTAATGGCCTATTGACTGATGTTTGTTCATGCAATGAACTATACAATGTAAGAGAGAAAATAGCATCAAAAGGTTTTTTTTATGAGATTTACCTGCACTAAAATAGCTGGTGGAACTCTCAGTACATTTCTTTCAAAGTTGGTACATATGTCCATGCAACAACCAGAATATTTAATACAGGGTGGTAGAAACACATACAGTGGTCACACAAACAGCTACTCTGTCTGTCTCTCTGTCTGTTACATCTGGGCATGTCCAGAGACCCAGTAGACCAGTGTAGAAGACATGCACCACGTAGATTACACTGTGTTGCCCTTGCATTGTTGTACCAGAAGACTGGTTCCCACAAGGTGCCAAGATGCGATTTAATGGTAGAACCAATTATGTCAAATGTGCACGAGGATGCAGTAGAAGCATCTGCCATTGTCCCCTGAATGAATACCAGACACAATGGGGATTTGTGGCTTATCATAATTACAGGTGTTGTTCCTGGACACACACTCATTGTAGTCTTGCGCATAATAGTTCGCAGCTGGGAGCGATCAGTTTAGTTCGCAGCTCCTTAGCGAACTAGTTCGCTCTTTTAGTTCGTTAGCTCCCATCTCGAACTCACTTGTAAGACAGATCGTTCGCTCGCCTTGCTACTGCCACTGCACGCGCTCTTTGTTTGTCATAGCAGTTTGTCACCACTGACTACTCGTCACCACTGATTGCTCATTCACATTGCTCTCGTTTCAAGCAATATTGTAGGTGCTCGCTGCAAGTGCAGTTCGTGTAGATATTGACATATTGCGTATGTAGTAATGTGTTTTACATTTTGATATTCGATGATAAAAAAATGCAAAAATATGAGTATTGAAACATTAGTGAAATTCCTTATTCCTTCCTCATTTCCTTTTATTCCTTGTAGGAGCATAGGGTAGCTACAAACTTCTTCCATCTCTCTCTATTGTTGGCCATCCTTTTAATTAGGGTCCCTGTTTTTCCTTCTGAGAAAACTTCTCTTTCTATTGTTTATAAAGCCAAAAGACGTCATTAGTTTATCATTAGTGAAATACCGGTACCGTACCTAAAAGAATAACAGTATGGACGATGTTTTCGTAGAAGCATACACTTATTATTCTCTTTATTTTTTTCTCGCGTGGGGCCGATAACCTAGATGTTAGGCCCCTTAAAACAATATTTATCATCATCATTTTTCGCGTATATCGGCGCGTCACCATCCGATTCCATTTCCTACTTGTCACTAGGGGATGATAAGACGTACCCCTGCCCCGCAATTTTCGTTGCATTTCTTACTTGCTTCGTGATATTCATTATTTGGCTGCTCTGAAACCGTTGGGTACATTATCTTTATGGCATGAATGGGAGGAATAGGTTTTTTTAGTTCAGAGTTTTGTCCATAGAAGTTGGCTTTTCTTTGTGAATCATCGTCATAATGTTCATTTCTTAAAAACAGGTAAAAGTAATTGTAGGCCCTATCTCCATGCATCGAGAAAAATAAATATCATCCAGTTCATTAAAATGGTAATGTTAATCCAGTTCACCGATTTTCAGAATAATTGGACATATTTTCAAATAATCCAAAATGACTAAGTTAAATAAAACTGTGGAATTATTCCCACATCTAAATCAGTTAACTATCAGTAACTTCAATTTATGAACCGCCACTGTATTACATTACAAATATACCTATTAGCGTGTTAGCACTAGTAGTGTGTTATACTGTTATTATTATAAACCAAAATTGAACAATTGCCGCACCAAAACTTGACAATCTTGCCACTAACAATAGATACACTCAATCAACTCAACTGAACTGACTGAACGAAACAAAGCGCATGTGATAGTGCAATGAGTGGTGACGTGACGAGCTACGGCGGACCCGCGCTCTCGCACTGTTACAAGTTGGTCAGCGGAAAAAGATCGAACGAACTAACAAGCAAGGGATCTGGGAACTAGTTCGATAGTTCGTCTGTGGGACCCGCTTTTCCGAACTAGTTCGTTCGCGAACTACACAAGACTAACTCATTGGCACATTTACAGATAAAAACACAGCTGTCACTTTGTCCAATGAAAATGAAGAGTCTACCGTATACTAGGCTAAGGGAGATAAAGCTGACTCCCTGTACTCTATGGGATGGTGGACTGTGTACCAACCACCTATCATACGGACAATTTATGCTATCAAAGGTGCCGATGCTTGAAACTTTTACCCTAATTTCAACAAATTTTCTTCTGGACGTGTTAATACTTCAGAACCTTATCCCATTGATTTATGGTGCTGGATAAAATTTTAAGAAAGAATAAAAGAAATTAAGAAGTAAAATAGTAAAACTGTAAATACCAAAGTTAAAGTAACATGTAAATTTAGAATTCAAATTAATAAAATAAAAATTGCAAAACCAAATAGAAAAATTAAAATTATAAAATTAATATTATAAAACATGAAATTGGAAAAAACAAATCCTAATTAGAATTAAATATGAAGAAATTAGTTGTCCTATAAAAGGTTAAGTAATCCCACATGCAGGGTGTCGCTATCATTTTGATCTTTCTGGGGAACCTTCCTATCTTCTCGTTATACACTCCTTCGATATTTATTGAAACTTTTTTCTTTTCTCTCTAGCTATCCCTGTACTTCTACTCTATTGCTGTTGACTTGTTCAGGCTACTATGGAACTTCTGAATTGTAACCTGTATGATGTGCAGGAGAAATGCAAATGCTACACCAGTTTACAGGTTTCAATTTGGAGCAGTTCTACTGTGTTCTGTGAAGACCTCCTATGTCCTGTAGTGTGTCCTTTAAAGTGCTGGACACATGGATGTTAGTCAATAATTTTTGTATCAGTTTGGTCTAATGTAGAACATATTGATTTGAGTTTGAAAGAAAGATAATGGCTGCTAGTCTGACTACTACTTGGGTCCAAATCTGTATATAATGCTTTGTAAAATGATGAAGTTGATGCCTTTCCTGCCAAATGTACATACTGCAACTGTATATTGATTTATGTATAAAGAATGATTCAAAAGAATTTTATGAGAATGTTGAATGCAGGTAAGCCTTATCACTTACTGCCAAAGTGCTGGCCACAAAATTACAAGATGCTGTGTTATATATATTAAAAAAGAATTTTACAAAACAACCCCTCTACCTCAATTTTGATTTAATATATGCCTACATACAAATATGTTAAAGGTATGTTTTGGAAATATAAAGTTTGCAATTGAATATCTGTGATTTACTTTTTGTAATACCTTGAATTCTGAATAACCTTTGCTCCTCAGGTGAGTAGCCAAGGGAGGACACAAACTTTAACACTATGTAAGGATATAGACTATTTGTTCACCATCAGTATCTCTGCTTCTGCATTATTCGCACAGATGTTCTTGAAGGAGGGCAACACGCGAGGAGGTTTTCAAAGTGAAATATCACGTCCTGCGGTTCGGATTCCATGTAAAAAATTGAGGTAACGTGGCTCGTGATCACGAGGTAAACTGTCTTTTTTTAATGTATTTACCATAGGTCGTACAAGAAATATGGAAGCTACAAAGGAACTCTGTGTATTTTTCAAAGTTCCAGCATCAGCTTCTAGCAAAGCGTTCGGACAGGTTCGCTCTTGCCCTAGCAAGAGGTTAGCAGCAGGTCAGCAATTGCTAACCGATTGCCGAGTCTGCTGAACGCGCCCAATGATGTTTTGGCTACACATGGATTTCCATCGGTTCTCATGTCAGACAATGCCACAATTTTCACATCAATGGAATTCAATGACTACTGCGTTCAAAATTGAATTGTCCAGAAATTCAGTGCTCCACATCAACCCTCTGCCAACAGATTGGCCGCAAGATATGTTCAAACATTGAAAGAGAAGATGACTGCCAAGAGTAATTGAGGTTTGTCACTACAACAGCAGTTGCGAGAGATCATGTTCAGGTACTGTACCCGAAAATACCTAACGTCAGCTTGTTGAGATCCCTCGATGGTAACTGGATCGTAGAACCTGAAAACCACGGCTTGAAAACTCCCAGATTCTACTCCACAAGTGAAGAGGATAATGGGGCACAAGGATTACCTAACTGAGGAAACATTCAGAAAGACCATTCGAAAAAGTATTCATTTCAGGTTCCGTGTTGACAGTTTTATGAAATATAAGAATTTTCTGAATTTCCGCCTAATCAACACTTTATTGTTATTTTAGTGTCCTTGTGGGTACATGTTTCGGAATTCTCTCAATTCCTTCTTCAGCCCATCAACAATATTAGGAAACATTTATAAAAGACAATGTTGCAAACCCTTTCAAAAGTCAAAAAACACATAATTAAACAACAACGAAAGCACATAAAAATTGTTAAAAATTTTAAAGTAACACATGCAATTTTTAAAATAAAAACACTTCATGACTTCTTACAACCTTCCCACAGGAATGTCATATTGACATCCATTGTACTACCGACATTTCACATGTGATGAATAATATCCTTATGTGTGAATAAATAAAAATGGAACATTTTGGAAAAGAATTTTAAAATTATCTAAAATACTGTCAGTGTCCTTGAACGAAGTCACATTCTTGAACTAGTAATGTTGATAGCTGAGTTCAGGTAATACATGGCATTTGTTACTCTGAAATGTTGAGGCATTGTCAAATGTGCTGACGGTTGAGGTCTATGTTGTTTAAAACATTATTCTTGGAAGCTGACTCATCCTTGTTGTAACAAAGTAATTTTTGAAGAACATCAAGATGATATGTTTAAAATCTTTTTCACGGACCTGAAATGAATTTGTTGGAGGGTAAAGATTGTAAACGAAATAGAATTTAAACAAATCATAGACAAATGGATTAAATAAAATGAACTTACATTGGTCGAATTTGAGTTTGGACACGCCTGATGAAAACTAATGGATCAGTTGATTCTCATACCTGAAGAAGAAGAAGAAATAAACGTTGTGATGCATCATTACGATACCTTTAATGTTAACGCAGGCTGGAAGGTTGAATGTGGACTACTTACTGACGTCGGTGGTGACAACACAACGTAGTTCACTGGAGGTAAAGCTTCGTGCTGCGTGCAGGACGGAATAAGCACGACTGACCTGCTAGGCTCTGTGAGCTGGCTGCCTGCTGTGGAGGGGAAGCAACGTGTGGGTGTTTTAAACAACATAAACCTCAACCGTCAGCACATTTGACAATGCCTCAACATTTCAGAATATCAAATGCCATGTATTACCTGAACTCAGCTATCAACAATACTAGTTCAAGAATGTGACTTCGTTCAAGGACACGGACAGTATTTTAGATAATTTTAAAATTCTTTTCCAAAATGTTCCATTTTTATTTCTTCACACATAAGGATATTATTCATCACATATGAAATGCCGGTAGTACAATGGATGACAATATGACATTCCTGTGGGAAAATTGTAAGAAGTCATGAAGTGTTTTTTATTTTAAAAATTGCATGGGTTACTTTAAAATTTTTAACAATTTTTATGTGCTTTCGTTGTTGTTTAATTATGTGTTTTTTGACTTTTGAAAGGGTTTGCAACATTGTCTTTTATAAATGTTTCCTAATATTGTTGATGGGCTGAGGAAGGAATTGAGAGTATTCCGAAACATGTACCCACAAGGACACTAAAATAACAATAAAAAGTGTTCATTAGGTGGAAATTCAGGAAATTCTTATATTTCAAGAAAGACCATGGCAAAGAAAGAAAACTAGCTCTGAAGAACACAAGATCTACGTAAAAACGTAATCTCAAAAGCGTGGAAAAAACACTGACATGCCTGCAAAGGTTTCCTTAACGTGGCCTCTTATCACGTCTATCAAGTATCACACTGAAAGAATTAAAATGAAACTATCCAATATTTATTCATAAAGTAGAATGATAGCAAATGATTGCTATAGCAAAACAACAAGAAAGCAAATGTAGCTTCAAATGGAAGCTAAAATCCAAATCAGATGAATACAGTTCCTAGTCATCACTAGGAAATCTGCATTTCACTAACAGACGAAAATTAGATCAAAATCTAATTAATGCAAAAACCTAATATGACAAAAGTAATGCTTCTGTAGCATTATAAAAAGATTCCACGTTTAAGTAGGTTCCTCTAGCCTACAAATTGAAATAAATCCTTATATACATAAATATACAATTATATACAGTGTATGTGGCACACTCCGAGTGTGTCTCCATCTTTTTCGCAAGCAAAAGGATTCAACATCCTTCCATTAGTATATCATTGGGTAGTACTATTTTCACAAGTTGGAATATGCTCAAATTGGTCCCCTCCGACTAACCAATAAATCTCAGTAGAGGTTAACATTACCACTATAACAGCAGTAATCGTCAAAAATAACTGACCAGGATAACTGTAAAAACCTTTGTCAGCACAATGATTAAATCCAAGATACTGAAAATTGATATCCTCCAACAAATATATTAATCTCTCATGCTATAGCTTGCATGCTTCTAAACAACGGAAAAACGCCTGTAAAGTTACGATGAATTAAATCTGAAAGCTAGTCAAATCATACTTGACTACAGTGGAGGCTGGTGGATAATTGTTCTGGGTGTCTATGGGTGGGGGGCATGTATTATGTTCTATTTCATTAACCTACATGTCACTAGGTGATATAGAGGTGTACCCCCCCCCCCAATTTTCTCTTCATTTCTTACTTTCTTCGTGACATTCATTATTTGGCTGCTCTTAAACCATTGGGTATGTGGTATTTATGGCATTAATGGGAGGAATATCTTTTTATTAGTTAGGAGTTTTTGTCCATAGGAGTTCGCTTTTCTTTGTGAGCCATCGTCATAATATTCATTTTTTTTAAACAGGCAAAAAGTAGTTGTATCACAATGTATCGACAAAAATAAAAATCAAGCAGTTCATTAAAATGGTAATGTTAATCCAGTTCGCCGATTTTTAAATAACTGAATATATTCTCAGATAATCCGAAATTACTAAGTTAAATAAAACTGTGGAATTATCCCTACATCTAAATCAGTTAACCATCAGTAACTTCAATTTATGAAATAAACTGGTGTGACAATGAACAATCGAAATATTCTCGGGATTCCAGGGGCTGGGGGCACGGCCCCTCCTGCGGGCGCCCATAAGGTGATAGGGTGAAAGACTGCTTGATATCGTAGAAAACTGTATTCAATTGCGTGGTAAAACGGATGTACCTCATTCATAACGAATGTCGCAGTTCAGAGACGTCACATTTTCAACAGATTAAATGGATTATAAGTTAGTCTATATGAAAACCTTCACGAGATAAAACAATGTAAGTTATATACGAGGGTGAGAACTGCGAGTGTCACAAGTATGCGCAACATGGCATTCGGCAGTTAACGAGGCATCTCGGATGTCTCCGCCTGCGCCTCGGCTCCCTTGTTGCAGTCGGTAGGCAACGACCAGCCGTGTTAACTGTTGGGATAGGGCTTACCCGGTCTAGCATCTCTGCCATACCCTTCACTATTGAGATCTGGTCGGTGCTTGGGCCTGGCAACGACCAAAAGGACGAGCGCTCCCAGCGAGTGCGCTTCGCTATTTCAGACAGTTCACACAGTAACTTACCATAAGATTTCCTGAATTATTAAAGAACAGAATTATGAATTCCTATACATATAAAAGGAAACATACAACTTTTATTACTAAAAATATTATGACGGTATTAATTGTTTTTCAAGAATTAATCTGGTCGTTGTGCAACACTGCAACCTTATTACCGGCCGCCACTGCTTGACTACAAAATACCAATCATCATGGACAACTTTCCATGGAATACCACTTAATATTTTCTTGAATATAAACTTCATTTATAATGCCTCCACACGGCTCTATTCTTATACATTTGTACTCCCTTGAGCACTTATTTAAAGATTTATATGTCATAAGCATATACAATTACACATATTGGTCACCCTCACTGGTGAACGACAAATTTCATCATTATATTTCATTTTCGGCTTATTATTATTATCATTACATCGTTGTTAGAATTTATACAAATTGTTACACTACTTTCCAATTATGTAGATTGGTTTCTTATAATAATCAAAATATCCTTTTGGAATAAACAACTATGCTTTCAAAAAGCTGAATTACAATTATATTTCCTTTATCAAATCGTGCTTGCACATTCATTAAATCTGGGATATACGCTGGTTAAAAAAGTGATTGTTGTTTCAGAATCTTCAATAGTCAATAGACTCTTATTAATGAAATGAAAATCCACAGCCTGCTTCCAGTCTCCGACCGGGTCAGGAATGGAATGAATGAAGCCCCCATCTAGCGGCGAGGATATGAAATGTGCCGGCTGCCGAGGCCTGACGCACTCCTCTGGGGCAATGATTAAATGAATGATAGATGAAATGAAGTGATAGTGGAGAGTGTTGCTGGAATGAAATTTTGACAGGGAAAACCGGAGTACCCGGAGAAAAACCTGTCTGCCTCCGTTTTGTCCAGCACAGATCTCACATGGAGTGACCGGGATTTGAACCACGGATCCAGCGGTGAGAGGCCGGCGTGCTGCCGCCTAAGCCACGGAGGCTTCACTCTTATTAATAACGATTATAAATTCCATCTAACATGGATCTCAACTATGCCTTCACACATGAGGCTACCATGAATCAAAATCTCAATTTAAATCAATTAAGAGAAAGTTTGCGAGCCAATTCCAGAAAACAAGTAGAGTCCCTACACCACCGATCATGGTAATCATAGCAATTAGCGCAATTGACCGGTTAGAAAACAATTCAAGTCTCTATCCTTCAAAAGCACAAAGAATGGCCCCTAGCAGAAGCGAAGGATCAAACTTCTCTGTGATAAAGCTTATAAATTGTTATCAAAATCTGCATTAAATTGCGAAACGAATCACTCTAATGTATAATATTCCAGAAGTTCAGTGATAAATATAGCTCATAACACAGTCTACAGCTGCGAAAAATGTCAAAGATTGACATATATAAGTGTTCACCACACTGATAAATACGCAAAATCACAAACGTGACTAACAAAATCCTCTTCACTACACCAAGAAAGCTTCAATAAAAATATCACTGAATTTACTATTAAATTTAATTAAACATCCTGAAATACAAAGTGAAAAATGGTTGCATTCCTTATTAGTAGGGCCCGGATGTTGATGACATGTCATTTTACTGAGCTGTCTAAAACAATGCTGAAGTACATAGAAACTCCGGACGGGCCATCCCGTCTTCAAATACACACATCAAAAAAAGTTTTGCATCACCTCGGTTCCCAGATCTCCGGCATATAGACGTTGACTGTGTATATTGTATCCAAGATACAGTCCCTTTGACTGTTCATAGATGTCACTAAAACTGCTCAAAGATGTAAACAACCATGCATGAGCAGGGCCTATTAGACGGAGGGGGTACGACAGCCGATCAGTTCCAGTCATTCCACCAGGACGAAGGTACGCTGCTCATGTTGTCTGTAGTTCTACCATGCCTAGAAGGTCAATACCGCAGTTCGATCGCGTCCGCATTGTTACTTTGTGTCAAGAAGGGCTCTCAACAAGGGAAGTTTCCAGGCGTCTCAGAGTGAACCAAAGCGATGTTGTTCGGACATGGAGGAGGTACAGAGATACAGGAACTGTCGATGACAGGCCTCGCTCAGGCCGCCCAAGGGCTACTACTGTAGTGGATGACCGCTACTTACGGATTGCCGCTCGGAGGAACCCTGACAGCAATGCCACCATGTTGAATAATGCGTTTCGTTCAGCCACAGGACGTCGTGTTTCAACTCAAACTGTGCGCAATAGGCTGCATGATGCGCAACTTCACTCCCGACGTCCATGGCGAGGTCCAGCTTTGCAACCCCGACACCATGCAGCGCGGTACAGATGGGCCCAACAACATGCTGAATGGACCCCACGAAATTGGCATCACGTTCTCTTCACCGATGAGTGTCGCATATGCCTTCAACCAGACAATCGTCGGAGACGTGTTTGGAGGCACCCTGGTCAGGCTGAACGTCTTAGACACACTGTCCAGCGAGTGCAGCAAGGTGGTGGTTCCCTGATGTTTTGGGGTGGCATTATGTGGGGCCGACGTACGCCACTGGTGGTCATGGAAGGCTCCGAAACGGCTTTACGATACCTGAATGACATCCTCCGACCCATAGTGCACCCATATCGGCAGAATATTGGAGAGGCATTTGTCTTCATGGACGACAATTCTCGACCTCATCGTGCACATCTTGTGAATGCGTTCCTTCAAGATAACGACATCGCTCGACTACAGTGGCCAGCATGTTCGCCAGACATGAACCCTATCGAACATGCCTGGGATATGTTGAAAAGGGCTGTTTATGGACGTCTTGACCCACCAACCACTCTGAGAGATTTACGCCGAATTGTCGTTGAGGAGTGGGACAATTTGGACCAACAGTGTCTTGATGAACTTGTGGATAGTATGCCACGGCGAATACAGGCATGCATCAATGCAAGAGGACGTGCTACTGGGTATTAGAGGTAGTGGTGTGTACTGCAATCTGGACCACAAATGCTGAAAGTCTAGCTGTATGATGGTACAACATGCAATGTGTGGGTCTCATGAGCAATAAAACGAGCTGAAATGTTGTTTGTGTTGATCTCTATTCCCTTTGTATTTAACGGTTCCGGAACTCTTGGAACCGAGGTGATGCAAAACTTTTTTTGATGTGTGTATGTCATTTTGATTTTGCATCTTTTTGCATTTTTTGCTATTTTTTTATTTTAAGAGCATTTTTTAAAGTTTGGTAGATTTTTTGGTCATATTTTAGGGAAATCGGCTTTTAAGGTCATTTTTTTCCAATTTAGACATGTCACAGCTTTATATGAGAGAGTTGCGTCTCTCAGAGATAAGAAGAAGCTAGTAGCTATGAACATAAACCTGCTGTTAAGTGCTAGAAATCTATTTTGATTTACTTTTCAGTTTGAGCTTCAGATGTCATTTTTGAAATATTGGTGAGTTTATTTTTATAAGATCGTTTACTCCATATTATAGTGCATTTTTCGATTTTTAGGTCATTTATTCCAGTCATTTTTGGAAATTTTAAGTGCATTTTTTAAACTTTTTACGGCATCAACATCCGGGCCCTACTTATTAGAATCTAAAACCTGTCGAGTATAAAATCAGTCATGATTAGAACGTCATACCTAAATTTTATAATTCGACATACTACTCAAAAAGCAAAAATACACTAAAAATAATGGCAGAAACTAGGATTGAAATGTCTACACTCTACTACGAAATACGGAACTAAATGTGCTGTAATTTACCTTGTTGAATCTAGAAGTTCAAATGAGAGCATTGGTATGCCCTGCATATCACATCTTCCCTCAAATGTAGCCATAGCTTGGACTCCCCAGGTCGTCGGGAATCGAACCTCGGAACACCTTCTCCACTCCACATGTTCCCCCTGGTTTAACAGGCTATCATCCATCCTGGATGAACGGTCAGCTACCACTCCTTCAAGACTCCAACTCCATCCAGAACAAAGTCTGTTCCAACGTAGTGTCGCGATATCCATATCGAACCGGAATGGTATTAACCGTACACGCATGACTGTCACTAAGAATAGCATTGGAAAGCACTAAACAGCTGTGTACTAGTGGCCCCGCAGTAAGCGTAAGTCATTACCGGGTTCATTGAAGTGATTTCACTGAAATGTTCGATACATTGCTGGTTCAGCAATTTTAATGCTAGCGTGTTTAACCCGCCATGGTTAATAAAGTAAACTGCATTAGAACTATTCCTCTCGACATCTTGTCAAAGAATGTGTCGTTTGTAGATGAGAAATAATGTTCAAAGTTCCAACAGCATTGCTGCGTATTTGAAATCATACACAAGTATGTATAGCACTGCTTTTAAATACAAAGTTCACTGTCGTGAATTGCAGCTTATTGTAACGTAGTTCCTTATAATGTTCATTGTAGTTCTAGTATAATTTAAAGTCCACACGATAGAATGAGCGTATGACTTTATCCGTGAAAAACACAAGTTCCTCTCGTGTGTGTCTCTTAACAAGTCCACATCTTGTGTGAAAATAATCAAGTTCTTCGACACTGACTCTGAAGAAATATCAAAGTATTTGGTAATGCTATCGTGTCGAACTGGATACTTTCGTAACGCATTTTAACTCTCCTCAAGAGATGTGTTTTCATGTGACTTGAAATACGATCTGTCCACTGCCGTGCGCGGATGGTTACAGGAAGTCCCCGTCTTCCCCCACCACGATGCAACATGGATCAAGCTTTCATCGCATTGGTGAATGTGGTCTATAATTTAAAATGTTTCATAATGATTCTTAACATGTATATACTGTATATCAAAATACATATCTTGTTATGATCTTACATCTTCTGGTTAGGATCCGTCGATGCTAGACCTCCCCTTTCAGACAGAACTAGAGGTGAAGCCTCTAGCTTAATACACAAGTGAAATTTACTAGGTAGAAACAAATGGGACATCAAAAAAGAAAATAGCTATTTTAATAGAATCAGTTTGCCAAATAACAGTGATCTTTATTTATAAGTTGTATAAAGATCAACAATAATTGATAATAACAACAACCTTAGAAACAGGTAATAGAAGCTCTGTAGGCAACAGCCAACAACACTTGAAAAACAATAAATAGACTTTAAATTCTAATGAAGTCATACATGGTTAGGATCCGTCGATGCTAGACCTCCCCTTTCAGACAGAACTGGAGGTGAACCCTCTAGCTTAATACACAAGTGAACTTGACTAGATAGAAACAAGTGGGACATAAAAAAAGAAAATAGCTAATAGAAACAGTTTGCCAAATAACAGTGATCTTTATTTATAAGTTGTATAAAGATCAACAATAATTGATAACAACAACAACCACCTTAGAAACAGGTAATAGAAACTCTGTAGGCACCAGCCAACAACACTTGAAAAACAATGAATAGACTTTAAATTCTAATGAAGTATAAATTAACAAACTACCAAGAGATAAGAATAAGTTAACAATTTTATGGTTGAAGGTTGCTAGGTAGAATAATCCTAACATAATTTACAAAATTAAGGCTGCTTGCAAATGCAGGGCCAAAGTCATAGGAGAATAACTTCATTGCTCAATACGAGCTTCAAAGAGTGACTAGAAATAGAAATATGCATGGTTAGCATGCTTTGGTTTAAATGAAACAATATCGTAAACCATCAGTAAGATCGACAAGCCTCCGGGGAGTACATCCCGCAAGTCGTTTCAATTATGCAAAACAAGAGAATTTGTTTAAATAAGTTACAACAAACATGCAAGAAAACAAAAAGTAATTGTTTTAACATACCGTAGTTGACACTTGAGAGGGCAAAGTACTTGCGTCCACGCTAAACAAATAAGTTAGGTTAAGTTGAACAAGAAAGATACACTTGGCAATTTGGAGGTTAGAGTTTGCACTTAACTTGCTTGGGCAGTTCTTGAGAAATTTCCATAACGGGAACACTTGTTGATCACTTTTGTTTCTTTCGAAATGTTGGAGACTGTGTTAAGCACTGAAGATAAATGTCACCTTGAATAGATGATGTCAAAATAGATGATGGCAGTAGGCCAAATATCGACATGTTGTCGATGTAGAAGAACTCGCTAGCGATGACAAATTGATTTGGACTAGCGATTTAAGGCAATGTGCCAGCACTTCAGCAGAGAAACACTTTCGTAGAATTTGTGCAGAGACGATCTTCATGACCCTTATTTTGAGAAGTTCTTGGAGAATGTTGTCATGTTTGAAGATAGCGACGAGTGCCGAGTCGTTCTTTGACTAGCATGGTCCAATTTCTGCACGTAGTTTCTCGTAGTTCCACGCAGATGGTGAAGACGACCTGAGACTACTGAAGAGTGAATGGCGAAGGAATGGCAATTGATGTAGGCAGCGTTCAGGCTTTATACCGGCGATCACGCGGGTTGCGTGATGCAGACAGGTGACGTCGGCCAATCCGAGAGCGTGGAGTATTCTCGAACGATGCTGAAGGCCAATCACAGTAAGGGGCCAACTGAAATGAACCTCGTGACCAACATTACTTCCGGAAAATATTTACAGTATCATGGAACACGTGCGAGTAAGTACAAATCGAAAAAATGGAATGACATGACAGGTAAGAGGTTATGTTATAAATCCAAATAACTAAACTTTGTAATATTCACTGAAAAGTGAACATACTGCCAGAGGGGCAAAAGAGAGACACGCCAAAAAAATAACATAAGAGAAAGAGCTAGAGTGGCAGAGGGCAAATGACTGAAATAGGACGAACACATTGTCCAGCTGAAGTTTTAAGTTTGACCACTCGAACTCTAGCATCTCTGCCATAATATTTTATAACACGACCAGTGTTCCATACAAGAGGAGGACTTGGGTCTGTGAGGAGAACCGAATCGCCCTCCTGAAGGTTAGGCCGAGAGAGCTGCCACTTGTTCCTCCTTTGGAGCGAGTGTAAATACTCAAGTTTCCACCTCTTCTAAAATTGAGCTTTAGGGGATTCTATCTTTTTCCACAAAATAGGCAAAGAAAGATCTAGCGTACGATGAAGCAATGGAGGAGGCGCAGCTAAAGAACTGCCTACCAGAAAATGACCTGGGGTCAAAGGAAGGAAATCACAAGGAGCGTTGGAAAGAGGGGAAAGAGGTCGTGTGTTGACAATTCCCTCAATGAGAATAATTAAAGAATTGAATTCTTCGTAAGTTAGAATACTAGAGTCAAGAGTTTTCTTTAAATGATTTTTGTGAGTTTCACACAAGATTCCCATCGTCCGCCCTGATGGGGAGCATAAGGAGGGATGAAATGCCATTTGAATTGTTTTAAGTGCGAGTAATTGGAGATTTGTTCTTTCGCACGAGGGGAACAAAGGGATTTATACCATTGCTGCGAAGCTCCAACAAAGGTTTTGGCATTATCAGAGAAAACTTCTGAAGGAATGCCCCTTCGTTGAAATGAATCTAGAGAAATCTGAAAGAAAATGTGAGGTGGATGCGCTAGTTACGAGCTCAAGATGAATAGAGCCAGTGACCAGACAGACAAATAGAGAAATATATAGTTTTCCAAGGATTTTTCTTTTAGCACTAGGGTGATTTTGTTGATAAACAAACGGACCGGCGTAATCAATGCCGGTGAAGGAAAAAGGTCTGCAAGGGGCTGAACGAAATGGGGGAAGATCAGCCATGAGCTGCTGATGAGGTTTAGGCTTAGCGTTGAAACAAGTAATACATTTATGTATAACAGAAGTGACTTCGTGTAAACCATTAATCGGCCAGTATTTTTCCCGTATCAAGCATAGAAGGGTTCTAGAACCGACATGCAAGTTTTGATAATGAAACTGGCGAATGATTATCCGAGTGACATGATGTTTAGACGGAAGGATAATAGGGTGCTTTTTTCTTCAGATAATTCAGAAAAAGAAAGTCTGCGCCCACTCTTAACAAACCATCGTCATCTAAAAAAGGGCATAAGGCAAAAAGCCTGCTGTATTTCTTGAGAGTTTGACCTTGAGCCAATATGTTTATTTCGACAGAAAACGCCTCTCTCTGGGTTAGCCAAAGAACTTTGATGGTGGCAATTTGCAGTTCAACAGCCGAAAGAAAAGGCTGAGGGAATATAGGTTGATCTAGTACTAAAAATTTCCATCTAAGCAAATACGCAGTGATGCGCACTAGTTTGAGAAAAGAAGAATAACGTTCCAACAGGGAAGGAGTGTTGGCAGTTACAAAGGCAGAAGCTTTTTTTGCTGATTTCAGGAATATCCTCTAACGGGAAATTAGTGTTGGAAGGTCGGTTTCGAATTCTTTCAGAAAACCATGAAGGGCCGTGCCAGTACAAACGGGATTGAGATAGTGACTTAGGTGAACAACCACGAGAAATGAGGTCGGCGGGGTTGTGTTTGCTACAAACATGGTTCCATTGTTCTAACAGTTTGAATTTTCTAAACTCTGTTAGCTACAAAAGTTTACCAATTAGAAGAAGGTTTCGAAATCCATGCCAAAGTAATAGAGGAATCCGTCCAAAAATATGAGTGCGAGAACTTACAGTTAAGTGTTTGTTTGAGTTTGTTAGCTAATTCGGCAGCAAGTAGTGCGGCACAGAGTTCAAGACGAGGTAATGAAACGGGTTTCAAAGGCGCAACCTTAGATTTAGCACATATCAAATTGGAGAAAAAAGGGGAGCGGCTTACAATGTAAGCACAACATCCGTATGCTTTGGTCGAACTGTCAGCAAAAAGGTGCAAATCCAGGACAAGAGAAAAAGAGAACGGAACTAGCACTCTAGGAATGTCTAATAATGAGAGATCACAAAGACTGTGCCGAAAGGTAAGCCATTTTTGTAAAAGCGAAGGAGGTATGGGATCATCCCAATCAGAGTTCAATGACCATAGCTCTTGCATAAAAACTTTAGCTAGAACAATTACGGGTGCAATAAATTGAAGCGGGTCATATATCTTTGCTATTTCTGATAGTACTTGTCTTTTGGTTTGTGGAGGCGAAGAAGACAAATTTACTTCGTAAATGAATGAGTCAGCTTTAGGATACTAGTGTATTCCCAAAACTTTAGTAGCATCCTCCAATTGACAAAGCTCTACTGGAGTATCAACAGGATAATGTGGCAAGAGGTTGGATAGAAGTTCCTCAGAATTAGAGTTCCAACGATGAAGTAAGAATCCTCCTCTGCTAAGTAAAGACTTTAAACTTTGAGAGAGTTCGATAGCCTCAGATACATTCTTAAAAGAAAAAAGAAAGTCATCAACGTAGAAGGAATTTTTTTTACAAAATAGAAGTTTCAGAAGGAAACAAATGACCATCTTGGTCGGCAAAATGTTTCAAAGTGCGAATGGCAAGAAAAGCCGATGGTTTAAGCCCATACGTTACGGTTTTTAATTTAAAGATCTTGATGGTTTTAGTAGGAGCATCACGCCAGAGAATTCGTTGAAGATATTGTTGTTCGGGATTAATCAGAATTTGTCTATACATTTGTTGTACGTCGGCTATGATTCAAATTGGAAATAGACGAAAATTTAAAAGAATAGAAGGGAGATCAGACTGAATGGCAGGTCCAGATAGAAGAGTGTCATTTAAGGAAATGTCATTGGCGTCAGGGGCAGAACCATTAAAAACAACTCTTATCTTTTCTTTGGTGGAGGGATTCTTCCAAACTGGATGGTCATTTAAATACACAGAATCTAAAGAAGGGTTGTAATCTTAAACAGTCTCCATATGGTTAGAAGCTTCGTAATCCTCCATGAATTCAAGGTATTGTTTGCGAGTGGAAGGATCTTACTTGAGTTGATTCTCAACTGCAAATAAAGCTTTAAGAGCTTTAGGATAGGAATCACATAAAGAAGGAGGAGAAGAAATGCGTGGCATTGTGACAATGAATCTGCCATCATGGTTACGAACAGTGGTTTCCAAAAACAGTTGCTCGCAAAATTAATCTACCGATGAAAGAGAAGAAACAGATTCAATGGACTCTCTTTGCCAAATTTTTTCCAGACTTTGATGAAGATCTGCATTAGTGAAATGGCATTGAGAGGAACCTTCAACAGTTTGAAGAGGAATGTAACCTGTGATCAGCCAGCCAAATTTAGTTTGGTGGGCGTAAATACCAGATGAAGCTTTGTAATCCTCCATGAATTCAAGGTATTGTTTGCGAGTGGAAGGATCTTGCTTGAGTTGATTCTCAACTGCAAATAAAGCTTTAAGAGCTTTAGGATAGGAATCACATAAAGGAGGAGAAGAAATGCGTGGCATTGTGACAATGAATCTGCCATCTGGGTTACGAACAGTGGTTTCCAAAAACAGTTGCTCAGTTGACGGAAGAAGATTTTTCCAAAATGTGTTAGCGCCAAAAAGAATGTCAACGTGAGAGCTCTGATAGAATTGAGGGTCAGCCAGTTTTAGATCAGAGGGAAATTTCCATTTGTCAATGGAAAAAGAGCGACTGGGAGTTGGACTGCCAATAATCGGAATGGACAGACAGTTTGGATGAAAGTTAGTGCCATATTGGACTGAATCTTTCACCTGCAGCTTGACATAATTTAAGGAAGTAGACTTGCTGTTGTTGATACCAGATATTTCAATATTGGTGGAGAGTGGTTTGAGGCCTAACTTTTCAACTAATGATGGGGTTATGAAGTCATGAATTGCCGCATTGTCGAGCAAGGCTCGTACTAAGTGCCAATTGCCGGAAGAATCTTGAACTTGGACCTGAATTGTAGATAACAAAACTTGAGCACTACGCCATGAAGGGGTTGTTTGATTATAAGATTGGGCAACGGTATTTACAGTAGAAAAAGAAGAGCAAGGTGGGACAGCATCACTAGTGAGGCTCAGTGCTGGTTAAGCACTAGGATTAGAAACTGTCCCAGGAATAGACCTTGGCTTTTCGAAGCGGTGTAAGGTAGAATGATGTCTTAGCTTGCAATGCATGTAAACTCCTTTCGAAGGGCAATCCGCTAAGATATGCCTTGAAGAGAGACAGTTAAAACAACATTTGTTTTTAGGCACAGTTTTTCTAAGATCGTCAAGTGAAAGGCCTTTGAAGGTGTCGCAGAAATATAAAGGGTGTAGCTTATTGCAAAGAATACACGAGGTTTTATTACCTTGTTTAGAGAAAACATGAGAATGTGAAGATTTTTCCGAGAAATGTTTGGTGGGTTTACTTCTGCTGACATCGGTGGAACCTTCAGCTTTATTGATTAAAGCAGAAAGAATTTGACAACGTTTCTTTATGAAAGAGATCAAAACTTTAAATGTGGGTTCAGGTTTGTCCACTAAATCGGATTCCCAAGCTTTACGAGTATTAAGGTCAAATTTGGAGGTAGTGAAATGTATAAGAAAAAGATCCCAATGTTCAACAGGTTGTTTAAGATGTTCTAGGGCTCTTACATGGAGTTCAACGGTGTCTCCCAGACTTCTAAGGGATGGTAAATTATCAGGGCGTGAAGCTGGTAAATTAAACAAGGCGTTCATATGGCGTTTAATCCTAAGTTTGGCATTGCCATATCGCTGTTGGATGAGGTCAATGGCAACTGAATAACTTTCGGTTGTGAGAGGTAAAGCTTCAATTAATTTTAAAGGAAGACCCTGAAGAACAGACTTGAAATAATAAAATTTTTGAATCTCAGGGAATGATCTATTATCATGTATTAGAGAAGAAAAAAGTTCAAAAAAGGAATCCCACTGTTTCTCCTCCCCTGAAAAGGTAGGAAGTTGGATTTTAGGAAGAAAATGTTTGCTAACTTCGGTTTTTTGATGGGTTGCTAATTACTTAATTAAATCCTTAGCTTCGCCATACATATTGTAATACAGTTCTTCAACAGAACTGCGATCCTGTTCTTGATCAGGTTCGATTGTTTCAATTTCCGTTTGCAACACATCATACTCTTGAAAATGTTGCTGGTAAACGTTAAAACGTTGAACTAGAACGTCATAATTGTGATCATCAAAAGATTTGGAAAACAAAAACTGCTGAAAACGAGTAAGTTTGTTTTTACAGGCGGTTCTTTTGGCTACAAGTTCCTTAGGAAGAGACATGGCGGAACTTCGAGTACTTTCACTCACCGATCTGCTAGACTGCCGAGCGTCTGAAGTGGTAGTAGTAGTATTGGTACTGGTAGAGGTGGTAACAAGGGACATCTCCGCTCACCCCAACACAGCTTTCGTAGCGATAGCTGAAAAATACAATTAGTATTAATATCAGTAGAAAGCTGCAATAGCTTATCGAATTGCTTCGCAACCTGTTTCATACAATAAACAATTATAAAGATTATTTAAAGGTCCCGGGTTTCGGCACCATACATGGTTAGGATCCGTCGATGCTAGACCTCCCCTTTCAGACAGAACTAGAGTTGAAGCCTCTAGCTTAATACACAAGTAAACTTTACTAGGTAGAAACAAATGTGACATCAAAAAAGAAAATAGCTAATAGAAACAGTTTGCCAAATAACAGTGATCTTTATTTATAAGTTGTATAAAGATCAACAATAATTGATAATAACAACAGCAACCTTAGAAACAGGTAATAGAAACTCTGTAGGCACCAGCCAACAACACTTGAAAAACAATGAATAGACTTTAAATTCTAATGAAGTATAAATTAACAAATTACCAAGAGATAAGAATAAGTTAACCATTTTATGGTTGAAGGTCGCTAGGTAGAATAATCCTAGCATAATTTACAAAATTAAGGCTGCTTGTAAATGCAGGGCCAAAGTCATAGGAGAATAACTTCATTGCTCAATACGAGCTTCAAAGAGTGACTAGAAATAGAAATATGCATGGTTAGCATGCTTTGGTATAAATGAAACAATATCGTCAACCATCAGTAAGATCGACAAGCCTCCGGGGAGTACATCCCGCAAGTCGTTTCAATTATGCAAAACAAGAGAATTTGTTTAATTAAGTTATAACAAACATGCAAGAAAACAAAAAGTAATTGTTTTAACATACCGTAGTTGACACTTAAGAGGGCAAAGTACTTGCGTCCACGCTAAACAAATAACTTAGGTTAAGTTGAACAAGAAAGGTACACTTGGCAATTTGGAGGGTAGAGTTTGCACTTAACTTGCTTGGGCAGTTCTTGAGAAATTTCCATAACTGGAACACTTGTTGATCACTTTTGTTTCTTTCGAAATGTTGGAGACTGTGTTTAGCACTGAAGATAAATGTCACCTTGAATAGATGATGTCAAAATAGATGATGGCAGTAGGCCAAATATCGACATGTTGTCGATGTAGAAGAACTCGCTAACGATGACAAATTGATTTGCACTAGCGATTTAAGGCAATGTGCCAGCACTTCAGCAGAGAAGCACTTTTGTAGAGTTTGTGCAGAGACGATCTTCATGACCCTTGTTTTGAGAAGTTCTTGGAGAATGTTGTCATGTTTGAAGATAGCGACGAGTGCCGAGTCGTTCTTTGACTTGCATTGTCCAATTTCTGCACGTAGTTTCACGCAGGTGGTGAAGACGGCCGGAGACAACTGAAGAGTGAATGGCGAAGGAATGGCAATTGATGTAGGCAGCGTTCAGGCTTTATACCGGCGATCACGCGGGTTGCGTGATGCAGACAGGTGACGTCGGTCAATCCGAGAGCGTGGAGTATTCTCGAATGATCCTGAAGGCCAATCACAGTAAGGGGCCAACTGAAATGAACCTCGTGACCAACATTACTTCCGGAAAAGATTTACAGTATCATGGAACACGTGCGAGCAAGTACAAATCGAAAAAATGGAATGACATGACAGATAAGAGGTTATGTTATAAATCCAAATAACTAAACTTTGTAATATTCACTGAAAAGTGAACATCTTCCATAATACTGCAAATCTTGCATGTTATTCTCATTCCTTATAAAATGTACTCCTGGTGGTAGTCGCCATGATGGTCTCGCGTCACAGCGGCTTCGGGCTTGCTCGCCAGTACTCGGAAAATACCGTAATCTCCCTGCTGTACCTAGCTCGCCTTGCGACCGTGAATTGCACTGGACTTCAAAACAAACGTCGCGCTCAAATACTTATCATATCAATATGAGAATAATGGTACATCTTCCTCTTGACATCTTAACATAGAAGAGAAACGCGCTTTTATATACAGTATCAGCATTGTCTATACAGAAAGTTTGTTTTATATGCGACGGGGACCCGCGCTTGCCCGCTCGCCCGCTTTTCGCGTCTGTCTCCCGCCAGGTACTTTGCCGTTATGCAGCGCCTGCGCGGCACTGAGTCATTGAGTAGGAATTTGTAGTTACCTAGTTCACAGCTGGTGCTGAAAATGTTCGCCATTCACTGCTACACATCGCTGGCACCTCTTTTTGAAATTGTCATTTACTTTCTGAAGATCCTCAGCACCGATTGACTGTATTTCAGCTGTAATATAGCCTTTAAGCTCATTTATAGTGTGAGGGTTTATCACATACACTCTATTTTTAAGCGTCCCCCACAGATAAAAGTCACTTGGTGATAAGTCTGGGCTTCGCGGGGGCCACACGTTTCGACTTATAATCCAAGTACCGAAAATACGACGTAATTCTGTCATGGATGCTTCGACAGTGTGAGCAGTGGCAGAATCTTGTTGAAAATAAGTTGACAATCGCTCTCCGTAAGTCAGTTCGTCAAAAAATGGTCAAGGATCACACTGAAGTACAAATTAAAGTACAAATTCCTATACTCAATGACTCTGTGCCGCGCGAGCGCCCCATAACGGCAAAGTGCCTGGCGGGAGACAGACGCGCAACGCGGGCGAGCAGGCAAGCGAGGGTCCCCGTCGCAAATAAAACAAACTCTCTGTACATTGGATCGTTATTCTCATGTTAATTTCTTATAGAATTTCCTCTATTCTTCTTAGAATTCCTATATCGTGATTTCTAATGGAGGTGTTAAAATCTGAGTCCTTACTTGCGTTTGGAAATCGGAGATTTTTTTTCTTCGTCAGGGTTTCTTTCCCTACTCCCCTGACGACTTGTACTAGGCCTGTTCTCCTCGATTTCCTCATTTTCTTTTCTCTCTCTCGAATCTCTACGTCTGGTTTCTCTAGACTTTTCTTGCTCTCCTCTGAGCCTTTGATCACGATTACGTTCATATTCTTCGTTCCGATAAATTTTATACCTCCCATATCCTTGATATTGCCTGTTATTGGAATTATATGGGCTTCCTCTATATTTATTCCTATTGTTCCCATTATCTCGGCGATAGAAATTGCGCTCTTCGTATTCACGCTGCCAGGGCTGCTCACTGTATTCAGCATACCTGGTATCCTGACGATTGTTTCTCTGATAGTAATTGTTGTTACGATTATTTCCTGATCTATTGTAGTTCCTCTCATCGGACCTGATCGTATCAGTCTGTTGCGTCCTGTCCATGACCATCGTGTTAACGACTCTAGGTTCATTTCTACTGTTCCTTACCACTGTAGGTATCGTGAGAGCACTTACATGGTCAAGCCTTCTTAGCAGATCATCCATGGTTGCCAAATCGGACACACCAGATAATATAACATTCTTTCGGACATCTACCGGGCGCTGTCAAGAAATAGCTTCTATCAACTGAGCTTGGGTTAAAGGTGGCTGCAAAAACCTCAGTTTCGCGAGCTGAGATGCAAAGTACTCAGAGTAGCTCGTAGTTGGACTTGTACTTGAGTATTTGCGAGAATACATCTCTGAACGCACATTGTTCTGTACTTCTGTACTCCAGAACCTGTTTATAAATGCTTCAGCGAATTCGTCAAAGTTGTCAAATGTATAGTGGAACGCATGATACCACTGAAGTGGCGCATCTGACAAAAAACGCTCCACCACTCTCAGTTCTCTCTCCCTCGGGACATGTGTCTCAATAAAATAATCCAAAGTCAACCCCTGGCACTATACAGCCCATGACGGGCTAAGGCCGACCAAGCGACCGCTGCCCAGCCATTCGGCCTGCAGATATTGGGGTGACGCGTGATCAGCGCGTCGGGTCCCCTCGGCCGTTAGTCTTCAATAAAATAATCCCTTACATTTATTATAAATTCGATGGGAGTATTTCCGTCGGGGTTATTAAAACGTCTAGGCTTATCTTTGTAGTTCCTAATAATTGTGACATGAGATGTCCCATCTGGCGTCTTGTGTGTGTACGCTCCTGTACTCGTATTCGCAATCGGCGAAATATACGATTGTGCTACATTGGGATTAAGTGCTGCATTAGATTGAGGACTACTCTCTGCCATAGGAGTCGGTCGTTGAAAGTTGACCTCCATATCTTGCGTCCTAAAATCAGTCCGGTCGATCGCAGTTAGAAAATCCGCATTCAAAAGCGCCCTTGACTGTTCCCGTAAACTATCCACATTTACGCTGCCTTCTAAAGTTACACGTTCGAGTTGATTACGAATCTCGTTAATTTCAGAGGTCTTTTCCTCTGTGATTTCATTTACTTCCAATTTGGCTTGATCAACCTTAACTTCTATTGATTTAACCCTTTCTTCTATATACTACTTTGATTGTTAGTCTGAGAATTCTGAAGCACATCCAATCTTTTAATTACGTCTTCCCGTACATCAGATATCTCCCTACTTGATCTAAGTTCACCCTCTACAATTTTCCTGTTGATTTCCAACTTAAAATCTTTGAAGTAGTCATCGTTAATCTTAACCATTTCTTGTCTAAGAATAGTTACATTATCAGATATTATGCCCTTAAAATCGACATCAGAATCCTCCTTTATGGGTTCGTTATGATCTTTAACCTGCGTCTGAAAAAGGCACAATTCATTCCTTAACTGCTATAAAGTATATTGTGTATGGATGGTTCCATTATACACTTGCAATTGGAGAGCATCTAAGTTTGTCTTAGCCTCTTTTTTATGGTTGGACTATTCTAACTTAATTTCCAATTGGAAATCCCTATGATTTTTTCGGCTTCGTTTAATTGGACTTGCATCAACTTCTGATTAGCCTCTACAATTTCAACTTTAGTTTGAATGTTAATCTGGGTGGTTTGCATTTGACCTTCCACATTCTGGATATGACTTTGAGTCGAATGCATATGGCTTTTAGTTGACTCAATCCTAACCATCTTAGAGTCTAATTTATCCACAGTGGATTGCATTCCATCAATAGTGGATTGAATCTTGGTGACATTCGACTCAAAATTATCCTGGCTTGATTGAATCTTAGTAACATTTAACTGAAGATTATTTTGGCTTGATTGAATCTTAGTAACATTTAACTCAAACTATCCTGGCTTGATTGAATCTGAGAAACATTTGACTCAAGAGTATCCTGGCTTGATTGAATCTTGCCTGTCTCTAGTTGAATACCATCAATAGTGGATTGCATCTTACTACAAATGGACTCTTGTTTAAGTTGCCCCGTTTGAACAGTGTCTAAATCTGCTTGCACCTTATGGACATCAGAATGCGTTTGCTAAACATCTGATTGTACATCATCTACTGTAATCTCTAAATTTTTGACTTTATCCAGTACGGTACTTGTTTGGAACTGTCTTGTAAGTTCTTTAAAGTACCCTGCATAGTGGAAATTTCATTACGTAAACTTTCAGCGACTTCGTCCTGAATAACCCCTCTACACTGGGTATGCCATTTTTCCTATCTTTCTCTGGAGCATCCTGTACATTGACTTAAAGTCAGTGACCTCCTCTTCACCTTGACTATGCATGATATATATATATATAATTCACAACAAACACAAACACATGAACACTACTTAAACCTAAGCAAAGCATGAATATTTCAATGAAAATTTACTGCCATAATTTGAAGCTTCCTTAGTGTATAGCATTACACCTTAAAGCTATACTAAATTTTATTAATATTATTGCCTTACATAAATGTGGAATTCCCTACAGTAAAATGTGTGATACATTATATCGGTGATATTTCCTAAAACGTCCTAGTCTGACAAGAATTTAAATGAATAACATATCCTATAATTACGATGAGTTTAAAAATCCCCATCAGCCTGATTCAACTAAGTCAAGCTATTTGAATGCAGATCAAACTTGAACTGTATCAAATGCCCCCACTCGACTGAACACGTCAGTAAAGATTCCGAAGTATATCTTTCACTGCTCATGCTCGAATCGTCAATCTATTACAAATTAGTGTAGCACCACTTTTAAAAGGAGCAAAAACTAATAATGGTTGCGTTTCTACATGTATATCATGCAGATTGAGTAATCTCATAAACGCTTTATTCACACGTGAATTCCAACATTTTGTGCTAAAAAATGTCGGTATACCATTACTTTCTGACGTTCATTCAATGAATTCACAATGATCGTTGTAATGGAGTCAGAGTTGGCTAATCCATGACACCTCCCACGTGTCCGAACACAAGATTCGAAACGAACATGAAATGGCGTCGTATCACTGGCATCAAACCTGGTATTCCAGTTTTCTTGAATTCCAATCCGTTGCTGCACCAAATTACTGAATTACAACAAGGTATTTCAGTTAATTCGGCCCAAACCGTTGGTCGCCAAATCACTATGTACCCGAAAATACCTACCTACCTCGATGGTAACTGGATTGTAGAACCTGAAAACCCCCAGATTCTACTCAACAAGTGACGAGGATAATGGGGCACAAGGATTACCTGAGGAAACGTTAAGAAACACCATGGCAAAGAAAGAAAACTAGTTCGGAAGAACACAAGAACTACGTAAAAATGTAATCTCAAAAGCGTGGAAAAACACTGAAATGCCTGCAATGGTTTCCTTAATGTGGCCTCTTATCAAGTCTAAAAAGTATCACACTGAAAGAATTAAAATGAAACTATCCAATATTTATTCATAAAGTAGAATGATAGCGAATGATTGCTATAGCAAAACAAATGTAGCTTCAAATGGAAGCTAAAATCCAAATCGGATGAATACAGTTCCTAGTCATCACTAGGGAATCTGCATTTCACTAACCGACGAAAATTAGATAAAAATCTAATTAATGCAAAAACCTAATATGACAAAAGTAATGCTTCTGTTGCATTATAAAATGATTCCACAATTAAGTCGGTTCCTCTAGCCTACAAATTGAAATAAATCCTTGAATACAGAAATATACATTTCTATACAGTGTATGTGGCACACTCCCAGTGTGTCTTCTTTTTTGCAAGCAAAAGGACTCAACATACTTCCATTAGTATATAATTGGGTAGTACTATTTTCACAAGTGTGAAAATGCTCAAATTGGTCCTCTCCGACCAAGCAATAAAGCTCAGTAGAGGTTAACATTACCACTATAAAATAACTGACCAGGATAACTGTAAAAACCTTTGTCAGGACAATGATTAAATCCAGGATACTGAAAATTAATATCCTCCAACTAATATATTAATCTCTCATGCTATAGCTTGCATGCTTCTAAACAACGGGAAAAATCCTGTATAGTTACGATGAATTAAATCTGAAAGCTAGTCAAGTCATACTTGACTACAAAATACCAATCATCGTGGACAACTTTCCATGGAATACCACTTAATATTCACTCGAATATAAACTTCATTATTAATGCCTACACACGGATCTATTCTTATACATTTATACTCCCCTGAGCACTTAATTCAAGATTTTTATGTCATAAGTATATAGAATTACACATATTGGTCACCCTCACTGGTGAACGACGAATTTCATAATTATATTTCATTTTCGGCTTATTATTATTATTATCATTACACCGTTGTTAGAATTTATACAAATTGTTACACTACTTTCCAATTATGTAGATTGGTTTCTTATAATAATCAAAATATCCTTTTGGAATACACAACTATGCTTTCAAAAAGCTGAATTACAATTATATTTCCTTTATCAAATCGTGCTTGCACATTCATTAAATCTGGGATATACGCTGCTTAAAAAAGTGAATGTTGTTTCAGAATCTTCAACAGTCAATAGACTAGTATTAATAATGATTATAAATTCCATCTAACATGGATCTCAACTATGCCTTCACACATGAGGCTATCATGAATCAAAATCTCAATTTAATCAACGAAGAGAAAGTTTACCCAGGCAAAGTTCGGTACACCCCTGCACAAATTAATTCCAGAAAACAAGTGGAGTCCCTACGCCACCGATCATGGTAATCATAGCAATTAGCGCAGTTGACCGGTTAGAAAACAATACAAGTCTCTATCCTTCAAAGCACAAAGAATGGTCCCTAGCAGAAGCGAAGGATCAAACTTCTCTGTAATAAAGCTTCACAAAGATTATAAATTGTTATCAAAATCTGCATTAAATTGCGAAACGAATCACTCGAATGTATAATATTCCAGAAGTTCAGTGATAAATGTAGCTCATAACAGAGTCTACAGCTGCGAAAAATGTCAAAGTTTGACATATATACTGTAAATATTCACCACACTGATAAATAGGCAAAATCACAAACGTGCCTATCGAAATCCTCTTCACTACACCAAGAAAGCTTTAGTAAAAATATTACAGAATTTACTATTAAATTTAATTAAACATGCTGAAATACAAAGTGAAAGATGGTAAGTTCCTTATAATGTTCATCGTAGTTGCAGTATAATTTAAAGTCCACATGATAGAATGAGCGTATGACTTTATCCGTGACAAACACAAGTTCCACTCGTGTGTGTCTCTTAACAAGTCCACATCTTGTGTGAAAATAAACAGAGTTCTTCGACACTGACTCTGTCGAAATATCAAAGTGTTTGGTAATGCTATCGCGTCGAACTGGATACTTTCGTAACGCGTTTTAACTCTCCTCAAGAGATGTGTTTTCATGTGACTTGAAATACGATCTGTCCACCGCGGTGCGCGGATGGTTACAGGAAGTCTCCGTCTTCCCCCACCACGATGCAACATGGATCAAGCTTGCATCGCGTTGGTGAATGTAGTCCATAAATTAAAATGTTTCATAAAGATTCTTAACATGTATATATTATATCGAAATACATATCTTGTTATAATCCTACATCTTCCATAATACTGCAAATCTTGCATGTTATTCTCATTTCTTCTCATTCCTTATAAAATGTACTCCTGGTAGTAGATCAATAAACTGGGACAATAGTCGCCATGATGGTCTCGCGTCACAGCGGCTTCGGGCTTGCTCGTCGGTACTCGAAAAATACCGTAATCTCCCAGCTGTACCTAGCTCGCCTTGCGACCGTGAATCGCGCTGGACTTCAAAACAAACGTCGCGCTCAAATACTTATCATATCAATATGAGAATAATGGTACAGTACCAAGCAACTGATTTAGACTGTGGGAAACCACCACCTTAAACGAACATTTAGAACTCGCCTAGATGCTCTTATCCACAGTCACTTAAAGACTCAACAATATACCTCAAAGTAACAGAATGAAGTACCAAACAACGTAGGCCTACTCACAAATGATCACTAGGAGAGAGAGTACAAATTTGCTGGTATCCGCAAAATAGAAACCAACCTGGTGATTTAGATAGATAGTAAAATGCTAAGTATTGCTAGAGTCCAAGCTCTGTGAACCTGAGAGGAATGTGGATCGCGGACGATAAGGAGAGATGTGGGGGTTCCCGGTCCGTGCGTGGTAACAGAACCAAATATGCCGGTGAAAAAAAACATCCCAACACCATGAAATAAGGAATATAGAGTAAGGAATTTCGGTAATATATTTGGCGAGGTAACATATTTAATTGATTAAATGATGATGATAATTGTTGTTTTAAGGGGCCTAACATCGAGGTTATCGGCCCTAATTGATTAAAGGTACAAGACTACAGGTTAATGTCCGCGCGAGAAAAGCCATTCCAAAATGTGCCATGCTGGTCCATTAATAACCGGTATAGTCGCCAGACTGTTGAATGCAGGCATGCAAACGTGCATGCATTGTGTTATACAGGTGTTGGATGCAGTTCTATGCCTGTTGCACCTGGTTGGTTAATACAGGGACAGTTAATGTCGGTTGTGGATGATGCTGGAGTTGTCGTCCAATGATATCCCATACGTGCTCAATTGGGGACAGATCGGAGGATCGAGCAGGCCAAGGCAGCATGTCGACACTCTGTAGAGTACGTTGGGTTACAATAGCGGCTTGGGAGCGTACGTTATCCTGTTGGACAACACCCCCGGGAATGCTGTTCATGAATGGCAGCACAACAGGTCGAATCACCAGACGAACGCACATATCTGCAGTCAGGGTGCGTGGGATAACCACAAGAGTGCTCCTGCTATCATAGGAAATTGCTCCCCAGACCAGAACGCCGGTGTAGGTCCAGTGTGTCGACGCTGCAGACAGGTGGAATGCAGGCACCCACCTCGCCTCCTCCTAACCAACACACGGCCATCACTAGCATCGAGGCAGAATCGGCTTTCAACGGAAAACAACGGACCTCCACTCCATCCTCCAATGAGCTCTCGCTTGATACCACTGAAGTCCCAGACGGTGGTGGTTTGGGATAAGTGGAATGCATGCTGCAGGGCGTCTGGTTCGGAGCTGTCCTTCAAGTATAACTGTCTCAGAACTAATTGACCCTTGAATGAGTAAGTGAAGCTGACCAGCGGGCCTACCTCAAGTTCATTGACACTTGCAATGCAGAAGAGGGTTGGGAAGGGCAAGAGGGGGCGAAGGAAGGAGGGGTGCTTCTTGTGACAGATTTATAACTGAGAGGTACAGTCAGTTTGGTTCGGCTCGTTGTCAATGCATGTTTCTATAGTTCGTATTTCTGTATTCGCAAAGGAAGTGATGCCGCCTGTGAAATCTAAACTGAAGTTTACGACAAAAAAAGAGGGCGAGAGTCCATGAATTTTTTGAATTAATAAGGTCGTCAGAATGATGACTGCTGTTTGGATTATTATTATTATAAGTACACGTAGCCGGTAGCAAGCCGAACTGCTATGCCCAAGATCGCGGGTTCAAACCCGGCCGAAGTCGTCGGATTTTTTAAGAATGTTAAAATCCCTCAGAATGGCTTCCTTCGGAGGGGAAGTAAGCCGGTGGGCTCATGTCATAGATTTATGGCATGTAAAAGAACCTACCACTACAATTCGTATTGTGTAGCTAAATTTGTAGCTTATTTGGTTGGAAACGCTCTATCAAGTTCCAACGTTCGCCGCCGGGTGACAGTGGCATCTGGTAGCAAAAGTTGGAACTACTTGAAATTGTACTTGCCCAGTTTCATTCATTTCATCTCTCATTGTCTCCTCTGATGTAGTTGGCGTCAGGAAGGGCATCCCGCCGTAAATCCATCTGCCACAGAATTTCATCGCATTTCATAATTTATGAGGGAATCATAATTCAAAGCAGAATTCTCTTTACGGACCACAAACCATGAACATTTCTTCCCTGTGTCAAAGGAACTTTGGGGATGACTCCCTTTGGTTTTGTGAATTCTCTCTCTTGTGACAATCGAGAAATTATGTGTTGCTCAGTTTCATTGTTACGTGATAAGCTTGGTTAATTAATTAATTAATAATTGTTCATACGAAGGAAGCTTTTAGTTTTGCGTGACCATTAATCTTGCGATCATGAGCCATGGGACTCCTTTTTTACGTGGAATCCAAAGCATAGGACATGGCATTTCACTTCGAAAATCTCACATGCATTGACCGGGAATCGAATCCATTTCACCTTGGAGAGGCCAACAGCCTGACCGCTACGCCACCTCGCACCCTAATAATGGTTGATTATTAATAGTACGGTACATTGCTGAACTATATAGTCATAATATTTTCGTTACTATATTGTTCCATTACACGCATTAGTATCATTTAATTATTCTAAATACCCCGAATACAGTTCATAACAAGCGAAATAAATAATGGTTGTTATCGTGTGAGTGAGTGAGTGAGTGACAGTTGCTGCGGGAACACAGTGTACTCCTGA
This sequence comes from Meconema thalassinum, assembly GCA_946902985.2. NCBI lineage: Eukaryota > Metazoa > Arthropoda > Insecta > Orthoptera > Tettigoniidae > Meconema > Meconema thalassinum. Next base: position 670,570,384 of record OX336389.2, on the reverse strand, counting down.
CGGCTGACGTAGCGGATACCACCCTGCAGGCTGAGGTAAGCAGACTCTCTCTTGAGCTTCTCACTAGATTTTCACAAGGGTCAATTAGTTCTGAGGCAGTTATAACCGATTTGAACAGTTTATTGCGTCACTGTGGTGCCTACTGCCGCTTGAATTGCTGCTGCAGAGGCCATCTGATGTGCCTAAGCCATACGCCGAATACGGCGGTCCTCCCTCTCGGTTGTGCCACGGGGTCGTCCGGAGCTCGGTCTTATTACGACCGCACCTTCTCGTGACCACTGCTGCCAGCATGCATGTACAGTGGAGATATTCCTGAAAAGTCGTTCTGCAATAGCGTAGAAGGAAAATCCACCTTCACGTAGCCCTTTCACACGGCGTCGTTGATACTGGCCTCTTCGTCGTCGTAAAGGCATTCTTGACCCACTCACAGTCACTCCGTCCAATCTCACACATAACTAACGCTCTCACTCAGTACAGTCCGTATTTAAAGCAAACCTGATGTGCAAAGTCATGGGGCCACTACTAGCACCACGCTAATGCAATTTGCGGGAATTTTGAATCAACGTCATCTTTCAGATGTATAAACACACCTATACCAACGTTCGTTAATCTAGCACAACCCCTTCTTGGTGTTGTTTTTTTTTTCGCCAGCGTATATTGGACGGCCACTCACTCTCTCATTCGCAACACCACACTGGTTTAAGCAACGGCCCTATGTTAGCAGTATTAGAATGGACAGGAATTCCGGATAACACGGCGGGCTGTTGACAGGCCCTTTTCCCGCTTCCCACGTCACCTCACCCCGCAAGTTCATAGAGCTTAGACCCACGCAGTAAACTACAATACATTATTCTCCTTGATGATATCTCAAACATTAAGCAGCACATAAACCACATTAGAAGGACTGGTGTTCATCAGAAGACCAATCTTCCACTCCCCAGTTTATTATTCCCCCACTAATCCACATTTATGGACTTTTAACATCTCAAAAAATCAAAACTTAACCCAGCAGCCAAGCCAGTAGTGTTGGTGTTCAAGCTGAAGTTCAATGTTCTGAGCGGCCCAGATGACCACCAACATATCTGAAAGATTGTGTTCAATAATTAAGTGTAGACTACATATTACGATTTTCTTTTTCTGCAGGGAAGACTTTTATCCAGCATTGAATCCAAGCAATATTTTTCAGTGCCAATCATGGAAATTGCAGAAAGATATACACACCTCCTGACATTCGATTGTTACTAGATGTCATAGTGCTATTGATATGTAATAGTGTTCATACAGTGAAATTAATGTTGAGTATATACAGTATAACCTATGTTGGATTTTTGGTTTTAGCAACCATGCTGCAACACTACTTTGCAACAGTGCCAGGCTCTGTCATTCTCAACGAGTACAGATAATAATAGAAAGGGCAAGATGTAGTGAGTGTGTGTGCGGGACACGAGGCAGCGACCAAGCAGTCTGTGCTACTTTTCTCCAGACACAGACGAGACTGAACAAACATCACGGCAGTCTTATGAGCATCCTGAAAATGTATGAGGTGCAAGGAGGCCGAAGCACAAACTGCACCCACACACGGTATCTCTGTCTAAACATGCATGCATGCCCAACGCCAAGTGGAAGATATACAACAGCCAACTGGACAAAATACTAAACACTCGGGAATAAGAGAACAGACGGTGATATGCAACATAGTGAAACATGTTCGCACAAGACGCATGCAACAGTTCACTAATTCATGAATACCAAGAAAAATAAACATGGTTACTACTTACCGAGATATTGCAGTGTTTTCGTAAGGTGAAAAGCAACTCAAATAAACGAGCAAAAAATACCTAAATTTGTTACGATATAAAAAACATATGTATTCCACCCCATCACAATATGTACATTTCCGATAAAATTGGAGAGATCAGATAGTTTGGTTAGCCATCCATTATGACAGAAGAAAAAAATAGGACTAGTTGCCCAGTTCATGCAACCAGATGGCATAGTTAAGAAAAGTAGCAGGATGATGGCAAGTACAGCATTGTATCGTGAAATGCCTTTTCAAAGCATGAAATACATGAATGAATAACAATAAAAGAAATAAACATAAATAAAGAAATAAAAAAACTACAGTCAGTCTGAAAGACTAGACGTTATATCGTTTCAAATGACGCATGCTACAAATGCTACACCTGTTAGAAAGGCTCAGGAAGGCTTCTCGCTTCGCTCGAAGCCCCAGTACTCTTTCAACAGACTCCCATTACACATTAACTTAGGCTTCCCGTGCGGGCACCTCTTTAAGGGTCACCCTGTATTTGAGTCTGACATCTTTTACAACTCTTTAAGGGTCACCTATTATTTGAATCTGATATCTTGCAAACCTCTTTAAGGGTCACCCTGTATTTGATTGAATCTAACATACTGTACACCTCATTATGTGTCACCCTGTATTTTGCTCCGACATCCTGCACACCTCTTTAGGAGGCACCCTGAATTCTAATCTGGCATCTTGTATATCTCTTTAGAAGTCACCCTGTATTCTTGTGTGACATCTTGTACACCTCTTTAGGAGTCACCCTGTATTCTTGTCTGACATCTTGTGCACCTCTTTAAGAGTCACCCTGTATTCTTCTCTGCCATCTTGTACACCTCTTTAAGAGTCACCTTGTATTCTTATCTGGCATCCTGTATATCTCTTTAGGAGTCATCCTGTATTCTTATCTGGCATCTTGTACTGTATTCTTATCTGGCATCTTGTATATCTCTTTAGAAGTCACCCTGTATTCTTGTGTGACATCTTGTAGACCTCTTTAGGAGTCACCCTGTATTCTTGTCTGACATCTTGTGCATCTCTTTAGGAGTCACCCTGTATTCTTCTCTGCCATCTTGTACACCACTTTAAGAGTCACCTTGTATTCTTATCTGGCATCTTGTATATCTCTTTAGGAGTCACCCTGTATTCTTATCTGGCATCTTGTACTGTATTTTGCTGTGACATCCTGCACACCTCTTTAAGAGGCACCCTGTATTCTTATCTGGCATCTTGTATATCTCTTTAGAAGTCACCCTGTATTCTTGTGTGACATATTGTACACCTATTTAGGAGTCACCCTGTATTCTTGTCAGGCATCTTGTGCACCTCTTTAGGAGACACCCTGTATTCTTCTCTGCCATCTTGTACACCTCTTTAAGAGTCACCTTGTATTCTTATCTGGCGTCTTGTATATCTCTTTAGGAGTCACCCTGTATTCGTATCTTGTACACTTATTTAGGAGTCACCCTGTATTCTTTTCGCTTCGCTCAAAGCCCCAGGTCGCTCGACGCCCCAGGACTCTTTCAACAAACTCCATTAACCTTAACTTAGGCTTCCCGCGTGGCTGCATGACGTCACGCTTTCGCCGCCCTTTACCCATTAACTTAGGATTCCGGCGCGGCTGCATGACGTCACAGTCTCCGTCTCCTTACCGCAACCGTCTCCGTCTCGCGTAACGTTAGACCCAAAGCATAACGACGAAGTCGACAAGATCATTTGAAATGATAAAATGGCATAGCCAGTTTGTGGACCAAAGAGATAGAGAAGATAATAATAATGTAAGGAGTTTTATGTTCCTTTTAAGTACTGCAGCTGTTAGAGACGCTGGAATTTTTCTCCAAGGGGGTTTAACATACCAGTAAATCTACTGACACAGCTCCCTCACATTTAAGCACCCTTAAATGCCAACTCACTGGGCTGGGATTTGATAGAAAAGAAATTTGATGAAATAGTCTCTGCTGAACCAGGGAAACTATTAATATTTTATCAAAGTAAACAATTCTCTTTGAAAGCAGGTATATTCATCAGAGAAATATATTGTTGATGTAAAAGTAAAACTTGAATATTAATCGATATCATGTGTGTTAAAATAAGTTAATCAGATTAGATCACCAGTTTAAAATATATGGCTCATTTGGTTCAATAGTGGCATAACTAGAAATCTGTACTTTTTAAGTTTTTACCTCAATGTACAGTATATATACACAGGGTGTTTCAGAAATACTTTTACAAACTTTGGGGATTGGTTCTTTGCACCAAAACCAGAAAAAAAAAATCGTATACTCATATGTCCCAAAACCATTTGTTTTCGCTTTATTAATGAAAGAACATTGTACAGTGACACATTAATTGACAGCCTGTTTGGAAGTGTTTAACACATGAACTCATATCAAAAAGGATCCTGACACCACAGATAAAAGTCTAACGGACCGTGCAAGCCATGGAACCTCCTCAGCCCAACCATCTGTCCTGGAAGATCTCCGTCAGTGCAGTGCGAACAAGGTGACTAAAGTGTGCAGGAGCCCCATCATGCATCCACCACATATGTTGTCGTATTTGCAGGGGCACATTGTCATGCAGTAAGTCTGAAAGGATGTTCTGGATCAAGTCTCTGGAGACAGCATCTTTAAGACGTGCTGGTATTACCCTTTCACGAATTGATTGCCGGTGGTCGAGATGGGAACTATTCTTTGTTTACTTGTGTCACACGTCAGCCTGCTTCATTGACAGGTACAGTTGTGCGAGTAGGATATGACTCAGTTCCAATAGCCTCAATCATCGTTGAACTGTCCACGGTGACATGAGCTCCTGTGACGCGCAATGCTGCTTGACTTATGTGTAGAATGCATTCTGTCATCGCTGTGTTCCCAATTCACTGTGCGGGGCAGCTGCTACAATAAACAACAAACATTGGCGGCAATTAAATCTTAAATGGGTAATTGAACGTATGGACCTGCAATGCCAGCCCACACATTAATCCTAAAGTGGTGCTGATGGTGAGCCTGTCTGGAACACCTGTGCATTTGACAGTTTTTCCATCAGTCGGTGTCAGGAACCTTTTTTGATATGAGTTCATGTGTTAAACACTTCCAAACAGGCTGTCAATTAATGTGTCACTGTACAATGTTCTTTCATTAATAAATCGAAAACGAAGGATTTTGGGACATATGTGTATATGAACTTTTTTTTCTTGTTTTGGTGTAAGGAACCAATCACCAAAGTTTGTAAAAGTATTTCTGAAACACCCTGTATAACCCCTGGCAAAAAGCCCTTGAAGGGCCTAGGCCTACCAAGCGCCCGCTGCCCAGCCATTTGGCCTGCAGATATTGGGGTGACACGTGGTCAGCACGTCGGATCCCCTTGGCCGTTAATCTTGCTTTCCATGACCGGGGCACTGCCTCGCTGTCAGACAGGCTACTCAATTGTCCTCACGAGGCTGCGTGCACCCCGTTCCAGCACTCACGTCAGTTTCTAAAATCCCTGATGGAGCTGGGAATCGAACCCGGGGCCTGCGGGTGAGAAGCTGGCACGCTACCCTAACACCACGGGACCTGCTCTCAATGTACAGTAGTGCTGGAAAATATTCTTTATAGACTGATTAAATCAACATTACTCCATCGTTTTTCATGGCAACGTGAGAGTACGGTACATAATTTGTTGGGCCAGTTTCCGAAAATATTGCAATTACATAAAAAACACTGATACTTCTTAATTGCGCTGGTGTCTGTTACACTCATCTGAAGCAAATAAATAAATCCCCAATTGAACCGTTTTTCTTTTCCTCCTGTAGTCTTCCCTTTTTCCTCTTTTCTTCGGAGTGTCAATTATCGGAATTGTTCTCTTTTCTTCTTGGTTATTACTGGCCAGAATAGCCGAGCAGATCAGTGGACATTTCTATAATTGCTGATCAAGGTTCGTTATAGTGATTTCTTGCTATGCCGAATCGTGATTAGTGGCACCTCTTACCTTTTTATCTTCTTTTTCCGTCTCCTGTGACAATCCCTTGTTACTCTCTAGGCAGTCTTCTGTTTTTTATCTCCCTGGTAGGACCTTTTGGTGTGCACCCGCTCTCGTTTTCGAGATGCCTTGCCTTTTTATTCCGATTTTACCCGTTCGTTTGTGTTTTTTTTATAAAGGTGCTCGTAGAGGTGCGAATCTAGTTTATTTAATGTAATTCCGTGATGCCGGATTAATGCTGATACAATCAAGGTATGTTACGTATTTTTGTCTTTGCTCATCGTATGGAATACTAGGGCGTATCGCCTATTCTAGTATGTCCATGGAGTATCTGTTTCGTTCCCGTTATTCTTTGTCCCCATTTCGTCGTATTTTTTGTGTAGGTATTTGGTCTGGTTTACTGAGTAGCGTGTGTTCAACAGTAAGACCTATGCCATACCTCTTATCTTTTGTTTGCCTCTTATCTTTTGTTTGCCTCTTATCTTAGGATTGCGTTTTCATATGCAAGTCCTTGAGTATGGCTTAATCCCTTTCTGACGTAACTTATTTTGATGGGTATCTTTTATTTTGTGTTGCGATACCTTTCTCGTAATTATTTTTAATATCGGTTACTTGCCCCTTTTTGTGTTTATTCATTTATGTCATATCTACGCGCGCTTTTATTAATACTCCGTCCCCCTCGCACTCCCTCATCTCCTTCAGGGCTATTTGAGCTACCGTTCGCTTCTTTGGCGGTAGACTCATTTTTCCTGACTCTCTTTGTCTAGCACTTTTAATCTTTATTTTTCACAACGTAAATTTTACTCTTTACGAGTATACTTCCCCGAATGTGTTCCCCCCTTTACCGTTATCTCCTATCAATCATAACATTTACGTTTCGATCCTTTCGCCCGATATTTTACCTAATATCACATGTGTGTCGCCCACTTAACCTCATTCATAGCATGTAATGCTTCCTCGTCATTCCTTGATGTTATCTCTTTGGTCAATACATTACCTCTCCTTTGCTTATGTGTTGAGTATGTGTACCTTATTTAGTCTTTATTTCTTTAGGCTAAGCTAAGCTAGGCCCATAATGAATAGCGCATTCGAATAGAACTTGCATTCACATGGCAGTGAATGTACGTTCAATCCATCGCCTCTGATACCTTCATAACCTTAGTCCGGTTTAATGGGCCCAGCGCTAGGCTAATTGGTACACACTTCCACTGCGACTACATCTTGCGAAAGGCCAGACGGCACACAATTCAGTATGGGGTGAAAGCCTTGAAATTATTGAAATAATCCACAGTTTAGTACCTGCCTTGAAATGTATTTCTCACTAATAATATATTTTGAGTTATGTCATCTTTGCAGCAAATGAGCGATATTATTGGTGCTAGTTTTAATTTCATTGGTTGCCTTTCCATGTATAGTGTTGTTACAGTGTCAATTAGATAGTAATCTGGGGACTGGATTTTTAGGTTTTGAGTAGGTAGAATAGATTTTTATGTTTAAAGTGTAGCAAAAGTTGACATAAACTACACAAAGCTTAAAATCAATGCCCATTTGTTAGTAGAAAATCTGATTGCAATGAGAGAGTAAACATTTTACATAATGATAAGTCTTTTATCGAACTATCACCAAGAACTTCACACTTTTAGACAATATTTGCTCTTCTTAAATATGTTAATTATTCAAATTCAATGAAACCAAGTATGTCAGAGGTAATTTTTACACTCTAACCCGTTTAATTAACTTTCTTTATTTAGAGCAGAGTTGGCCAAACAGCACTCTGGGCGCATTGGCACTCTGGCAGCACTCCGGAGTGCTTCTGGCGCGGACAGCCTTGCAGTGATGGTGGGGGAAGACTATATGTCTGTCTCTGTCTCGCTCGCGTTCTCGTCTTACTCTCTCCTGTACTGCATTTGCTATGTCGAAGGTGAAACGGTCGCGGAGTGGTGTCCCTTATATTGAAAGAGTTTTCTACCTGATTTCTAGAACTTGCAAAACTTCAACCTGTTTTCGATTTGTTTGTCAAGCCATTTTCAATCTCTGTAACTGAGGTTCCGCACGAGTTTCAAATGGAGCTTATAAATTTGCAATGTAGCACAAGACTTAAAGATATTTTAGCTCTGTGAAAAATTTGTCCGATTTCTACTCAAAATTACCGTAGCAAGAATATCCAAAATTGTACAGGAGTTATCAATATTTGGAGCAACGTATATCTGTGAAACGTTTGTCTCTGCATTGAAACTAACAAAATCATGGCATCGCGCTCTGATGTCTGATGGTAACCCGCGAAACAGCCTACAGTCGACTGCCTCACAAGCAATCGTACCGCACAAATAGAAAACAAGGAAAATAAAAATGCGACCTAAATTGCATTGTCATAAAATATGAGTCCCATGATTCCTTATCAATATTTCTGATTGTTCTAATTCTGGCCACTTCGTACAGTAGCGGCTAGCATTCTTGGATGTTGCCTGTAGGTCCGGGTTTGAATCCCGGCACTGCCAAGAAATTTAATTCTGGTCTGAGGGCTGGAACAGGGTACACTCAGCCTCGTGAGGCAACACTGAGAAGAGGTGGGTTCGGTTCCCATATCAGCCATCTTTGAGGTAGTTTTCCGTGGTATCCCACTTCTACTCCAGGCAAATGCCGGGATGTCTCCTAAATTAAGGTCACGGCCGCCTCCTATCCAGTTCTCACGTGGATTACAAATACATACACTAATACAGCCACCACAATTACACAGTTTATCAGACAAATACTATACACACACCCAAGTACACAGGGCTACATGACCACGATGTGGCTAAGCCACTACATCAATCAATCAACAACAAAACGTTTGAATGCTAAACACGTAATCTTCAAGGGCCGGTACGCGGAGAAACATGCAAACAAAATGTAGATGTTTCGGACAACCAACACATTGGATGAACAGTTTGTTTGTTTACATTACGTCCGGTGAGGCGATCTCAACTTGACTCGGTCCAACGCACCAGCAGTCAGGGTGGGCAGCCCAGCCAAGAGAGGCAGAAACCAGCCTGCCGGCGTGCCACACAGCGCCGCTGGCACACCGAGCGTGCAAATTCTGGCCGCCCTTGATTTAGAGAAAGGGAACTTGGAAACAATAAGCTATTTAGCCACACTTTTCTTGATTACATTAAATAACCAAGTATATCTCTAAGTTCTCTACTGTAAAGTTCCTTCCATTTTCACTCAGAATGTGTTTGAAAGCAGAAAATGTTCTTTCAACCTCACATGAGGTCATAGGTGCAACTTTCATCGAAGCCACTGCAGCAGGCTCCCATGATAGCTGGTGATTTGAATGTTGCTCTACTTCGAGAATGGAGCACACTGTTTTCATCTGTTGAAATCCTGAACACCTCTGAAGAACATTATTCAGCTTTCATGCGATGGTTACATCAACAGGCCCTGGGACTTGTTTCTTGAGAAGTCTATGATCGATGGCATCTTTGAATTCTAGGGTTGAAAATTCCATTCTTTCAATTAATTCAGAACTGTCTGAGAAATGTGCCTTGAGAAAGGCCAGGGAATTACAAGTGTCCTTAGTATGAAGTATAGATTTTGCTTTTGAGATTGAGCCGCCTCATTTGTGTCCAGGGGCGTATATACATTTTGTTTTCAGGGGGGGGGGGGGGGTGCTGACTATCCTGGAAAATTGTGAGTATTCTCAGGGGATTGTCACCGCAAAATACCGATAAATATCAACCAAGTCTTAGAGCATTTAACTTTGTGTAATTATTTTAGATAAGAGTTAATTGTAAAATTCTAAGTTTATATAGCCTACAATTAGTGGCAATACAAAAAAAAGTTGTAAAATACAACACAACAAAAAATGAAATGTTTTTACAAGTTAATAATCTATTTCTCAAAAGTACTGTACTGTGGAATTCTCAGTTTTGCCTCACAAGGCTGAGTGTACCCCGTTCCAACCATCAGACCAGAATTAAAATTTCTTGGCAGAGCCGGGAATCAAATTCGGACCTCCGGGGCGGCAGCCAAGAATGCTAGCCACTAGACCATGAGGTAGTCTAATTTCAATGTTAATATTGTTTATAAATTAGCCAATAAGTTAAGATTAGGGTACAACCGAATTTACAATTATTTTATGGTTTTACCAAAACAAAACTTTATTAATTTTTATAGTATTTTTCGGGGGGTGGGGGGCTGGAGCCCCCACAGCACCCCCCCCCCCTTATATATGCCCCTGTTTGTGTCAAAAGTGTCCACGAGTTCTTTAATTTCAGTAAAGTGCTTTGCATAATACATAGCAGCACACAGCCACATTCCCCAGCATGTCAGCTTTGGTTCTGGTAGATAGAGACTCCTGCGAACATTCCTAAAACTTTTGAATCCGAAGAGGTGCTTTTAAGAAGATTTTCTTCACAGATAAAATGACCGTATTGACATCTGGAAAAAGTCCTCCAATTTCCTCCGCCAATGTGAGAATGCCGATTCTTTGTGCCGAAGAAAGTGAGATTTCTGTTCGCATTTCACATGCGTAATGTAAAGCATGTTGTGATAGAAAGCTGCCAATGCCTCTCCTGCCTTAACCATGTGTGCAGCACTGTTGGTTAGCAAAAGTAAAATCTTATCATCCTGATTTTCTCCAGGCCATAATTTATACCTTTAATACATCCGTAACTACAAAGGCGATAGTACTATCTAAATGCAGTAGTGGCTACGCATTCTAAAGCGCTGCGTTAGGTCAAGGGGCCAAGCTCTCTGCTGACTCGGTAGACGCGTGGGTTCGAGCCCCACCGTCGGCTGTCCTTGAAATGGTTTTCCGTGGTTTCCCATTTTCAACACCAGGCAAATGCTGGGACAGTACCTTCTGACAGGCCACGGCCGCTTCCTTCCACATCCTTGCCCAGTTTCATTCATCTTCATCCATTCCATCTCTCGTCCCGACGCGCAGGTCGCCCACGGCCGTCGACTAGAAAGACCTGCCCTCGGCCTCTCAGGAGGCTACCTGACAAAAAAAAAAAAAACTAAATGCACAAAATGAGATGGGGTTTTCCTGGTGCAATGGGATCCATCATTAACACAACAACATTGGCAATAAAACGCCCATAAGAATCCGTAGTTTCATCTACTGAGACATAGATGTAGCTGTCAGCCAGATCCTTCCTAATGTCTTCGATTTTCAATGGTATATTTTGTGCAAATAATTCTTACGGAAAATTGATTCATCAGGAACTTCTTGCCACTGACCTTTTCCAGAAATGACTTAAATTTGTTATATTTCAGAACATGAAATGGCATATTAGCAGAAACAAGGGCTTCGCACAGATGGGTGTTGAAGTTGTCCGGTTCTTTTCCAATAACTGAAGTCATGAACGGCTGAACTTTGCGCTTCTGCCTACCCACATTACCAACGTGAGAATGCCGATTCTTTGTGCTGAAGAAAGTGAGATTTCTGTTCTCATTTCACCTGTACAATAAGATAAATATCAGTTAATCGTATATAAAAAAGTACGGTAAATCTATATATACGTCAGATATATATATAATCAAATAACACCCAATATACAAATAAAATAAATCAGCACTTACATTTTTCTGGCAAGCTTGACAAAATATCATTTTGTCATCTGTGATAAAATTAGAATCATCTGCAATCCACTGCCGTAATAGATGCGACTTAACTTCTTTCGGCATAGTCAGCACTACTTAAGACTCATATAAACGACACAACTAGTCATTAAGAGTTCTACGCCAGTACTAAAATCTCCCTAAGGTTCAAGTTGGCAGGTAGATTTCAGACAGAAAAATATATATTTCTCCACATCTCTTCATCACAGCTATACTCCAGGGCTTTGTTGGCTAGTGGCACAGCGTTGTCAAGTCTCCACCATAGCCTCTAAGAGCAAGCAGCGACACTGGACAGAGTTGCATGCAATTGAGCAACACCAGAGATCTGACAAGTGGTCAAGAACCATCAGCTATTTGTCAGCAGCGAACATTGGCGGAGTTCTGAAGGTAATCCGATCTAGCTATCAGCTTTGTCGGTGCGTGCTACCGCCTAATGTTTACCAGGAAAGTGATATAACAGTTAACAGTGTAGATAAGAACAAGCTGAAAAATGCTTAAAGTGTTTGAATTTTCTGGCAGGTAGGATTTATCACAATCAACTAGTGCTAGGAATAAACATTCTCTTGTGGTTTACTTCTAAAAATTATGGACTAAAAATTCAAATATACTACAATAAATGGAACAAAACTGCAATTAGGTATTTTTAGTTACTCGCACATCCTTTAGGTTTTTTAAGTACTACAGAATTCATGAATATGTCTCTTTCGAGTGTGATTTGGAAAAGTACCGTATTAAAGTACTTTTGTATTTAGAAGTAAGGAAAAATTAGGTAAAAACCTTAGAAACTGGTCCCTAGTGATAACCCATTATATAAGTTTGCCAGAAGTGATTCCCTTCTCTACATCACAACCGGAGTGAATGAATGAATTAATAAATAGATTTTAAGGATTGGGTTATAACGTAATAAGCCTACCCTAAGAATTTAAGCACGAACTGCTACATGTCAATTGAGACATTTCATTTATTTTTAACATTAGTGAAAGCCATCTGAACCTGTGGCCTCTCTTAAATTTTTTTGGCCAGTCACCAAATGCATTGTGGCTTATCCTGCCATTTAACAAGTAGTTCCATGAAGAATGAATTAGCCTATTTTCATATATCCTACTTATGCTAATTACCTCTATCATCATAAAACATTTCAGTTTGATTGCTGTAATATATTCGTAGATATTGAGCACCGTCTAAATATTATGGATGGTCGCCATGTTGGATAGATTTATGTACCATTACATGAAGATTATTGCGTAGGCATATTATTCAAACATCAATCGCATGATTAGGACACAAGAAATAAAAACAAGATTTTAAAATTTGGTACAGCCACCATCTTGTGGTTATGAAAACAATTGTAATAAATTAGATGTCAGTGGATTCAAATTTGTATAAGTATTTACTGTACCAAGTTTCACTGCGCTCGGATGATTAAATTGCGAGAAACGTCTATTTAAATTTCACGTCGCCGCCATGTTGGATTTGTGCTCACCAGGTTATTGAAAGTCGCATGGGTGGACTTATGTTCATAGCCTTTATCAAAATACAAAATGTCAGTTTGATTGCTGTCATAGATTAGTAGATATTGAGAACCGTCTAAATATTTCGGATGGTCGCCATGTTGGATTTTTATATATGTAAGCTATAGAGTTATGCACTACAGTATTAGACGACGGTTATTGCGTAGGTTCATTATTCAAACGTTGACTTCGATCGCATGATTAGGAAACAAGAAATAAAAACTTAATTTTAAAATTTCGCACAGACGCCATCTTGAGGTTATGTAAACAATTGAACTAAATTAGATGTCGGTGCATTACAATGTGTATAAACATTTGTTGTAACATGTTTCATTGTGCTCGTATGGTTAAATAGCGAGAAAAGTCTATTTAAATGTGTCAACTTTGCTTGGTCACCATGTTCGTTTTGTACTTGACAGGTTTTTAAAAGTCACATAGGTGAACTTCTAGTAGTGCTATTTATCACCATACAAAATTTCGGGGTGATATCAGTAATATCGGAGTTATAGAATGCTGGCAAAATATTTTGCACAGCCACCTGTTGTATTAGTGAGACGTAATAAAATTTGAAGGGCACGGTCGGGGTCAGACAAAATAGTACTACGGTATGACCTTACCGAGTTTCATTGAAATCGCTCCAGCAGTTTAGATTTTATTAGGGGACACACACAGAAAAAAGGTGATCTCATAAGCCTCTTTTTTCATAAACGAAAATAGGCTAAAATTCATACAGTACTGTCTTTGTCAGGAGCTTCGACTCTAGAGAACACACGAGATGTATTAAAATACGTGAATTTCAATGTCCCCATTTCACTGGGTTTGTAGGCTATACCAGTAGTTGAATGGTTCTTACAGTAGGATAACAGAATAATATTACTTTACTCATTTGATCTCAAAGCTCCCAAGACTGGCAGGAGACAGGAATACAGTAGATCTTGTTTGGCCAGCACCCAGGGTCTATGAGCAGTGATCAGTTTCTTAAAAGTTCTTAGGATTTTGGTTATGACAGCTCTTCCAGGAAGGTGTGCCTCTCACCTTCACATATTGTGAAGAAGTGCTGATATAATAGTGGAAGCTATAAGTCACTGATGCCTGCTCTTAATTGGGAAAAGCAGATGGATGCAACTGTTGGAATAATTTTCCTCCCCTACACTGTATTTTGAATTTTCTCAGCCAAGATTTTTTATATCAAAATATTGTTTGGCTGGAATTGTTCATACCTAAATTTCCAATGATTTTTGTTCTATACATACCGTATTCTGTTGATTTGATTTTTGCCGTAAGGCAGTTACAAGAACAGCACTATGAGTATGGAACAGATCTACTGATGGCCTTCCTGGACATTGAGAAAGCATATTGTTCTGTACCCTGAAGGGGGGTTGGTAGAACAATGAATACTGGGGGTGAGTTTAGTTTAGTGGTGTTTAATTATCGTGAGCTTCAACGAAAGTGCTGAAACTCCGAATGTGTTTGCGAGAGAGTGTTGGGTGACGGGACGGAGCTCTAATTGGTTAGGGTCGTAAAAATAAGGGATGCACTCTTGATGGGGAACCCTTAGCTTGTAAAGCAAATGACACTAGTGAGCAATTCAACTAACTGCTGAGCTCGCAACGGTACGCTCGGCAGGCACGCGACCAAGTACTTCAAGGCAACGGCAATGAAAAAGGTCTCTACGGCTTACACAGCGGTTCTATAAGTAATGACACTGGCAGGTCAAGGTGTAAGGAAGGGAGTTAGGCGATAAAGACAATGTTTGTGAATAAATGTTACAATGGATGTGTGGTGTCTGTGGTCACTTGTTTATTGGACCAGAAATGTTATGAATGCGTCCCTCTGTCTAGGGACGGTGTAGCACAATGTAAATGTTACACTAAAGTAATTCAGGTGTCAAAGGGAAAGGATTGTAACTTGTAAAATTCAGGAATCTGAGATATACACTTACCTCGTGACGTCGTAACAGTTGGACAGAGCCTCCGGCAAAGGCAGACAATTAGTGCCTTGGGGTCGGTCTTCTTAAACCTTTTGGAACTGCTGAGTCGAGTGTTTCCTCACTTTGTTGGTGTTCCAGTTATCACCCGTGTGTGTGTGTGTATGTGAATGATGCAAGCCTTGAGCAAGAGCTGAGGCTTCAACTCTGCTGGCTGTGTGTAATAGAACTGTGTGCCGGTTGTTGTTGCTGGTTCCGGCCTGGGGGTAGTTTTGGGGGTTAAATTGGTGTAGTGGGTTGGCCAGATGCGTAGACGTGTTTCATGGGGGTAGTTATAGATTATAATTGTATGAGTAGTTGTCGATTTTTATATGTGAGTGTAGATCCAGTGGCATGGGGCTATCTTCCTCCTGGGGGGGTGCGTAGGGTCCCAAAGGGGTGTAGGGTCCCCAAGGGCCCTAACAACACGTCGTCTTCGTTTAGTTCGTGTCCCCACGAACTGGTATTAGTGTAAGGATGGCTCTGTCCTTTTCCTTCTTCTTCTCCTCGTGCGGTGTGGATGCTGTGTCATCTGTGGTCGTGTAGTCCTTCGGTAATGTATAAGTGTAGTGTACTCTCAGAAGGGGTGGGTTTTAAGGGTTGGAACAATATTTTCTTACATGTGCATAGCAAATCGCTCAATATACATCAAATATTACGAGTAATAATCAATTCCAAATCATACATGTTACAAATCATATAAAACAAAACAATTCCGTGACGTATCTGTTATGTAAAATCATCATCATTCGTCACTATGCTAGTGGATCACGCAGAAAGGGGGGAAATCATCGTTTATTGGACATAGTGCTGTGTTTGTAGCTTGATGAAAGAATTGACTTTTGCGTTCACCTGGTATAAAAGTAAAGTACAAAAGTAGAAGTGCATGAAAGAATGAAGATAAAAAGAAAAATAGATGTCCTGGGGTATAAATTTAAGGGCATGTATTAAAATAGTTTATTATGTAGGGAGAAATAGGACACCTTCACAAATTATTGTTAGAAGGAGGAAAGGAAAATGTGTATTCAATGGTGTGTACAAGTATGCGATCAAACAATGTGAAATATGCATGTGTACCATAACAATGGTCGTAGCAAAATATCGTGATAACATATCTTCTTTCGACAAAAATAGTATTCATGTTTAAATAATAATAATGCTGGGGGTAATAGTAATTCCAAACATGGTGAACATAACCATGCTTTAGTAGTCTGACAATATAATTACAAAATAATATGCAATACCAGGTAGTCTTTCTTTAGAGCGCTGTATATGGTCATTTTGCCATACCTCTTACTCTTGTGCGCACTGTTATCTATGATCACCCACAAACATCCCAGGGGGGGGGGGGGAGGTCAAGTATCGTTTTGATGGAGGGCTTTTCAACCAAACTCGTCTCCGCTCCTTGAGGAAAACTCAGGTTACTAGGGTTACTAACATGTTGTATGAAGATGATGCCGCGTCGCCAACTCTCACACCAGAAGAGCTGCAAGAGTCAGTTAATTGTTACAAAAGTGCATGTGATCGGTTTGGTCTTACCATAAATGTCAATAAGACTAAAGTCTTGGCACAACCTTCACCAGGCACACCTCTTCCTCAGTTCAATATCTCCATCTCAAATTTGCTATTAGAACAGGTAGACCACTTCTCGTACTTGGGCAGTACCATTTCTGTGAGCTGTACCTGTGAGCAGGATGTGGATAAGAGAATTGGCGCAGCCCATGCAGCATATGGACGATTAGCGCACCGGGTCTTCATAAATAAAGATCTGTCCATGAGTACAAAGCTTATGGTGTACAAAGCAGTAGTCATTTCTACATTGTTGTATGACTGTGAAACGTGTACCCTTTACCGACGTGATCTTAGGAAGCTTGAGCGTTTCCACCTACAAAAACTTCGATCAATCCTGAGGATTAAATGGGAAGACCGCATTACCAATATTGCTGTTCTGGAAAAGGCTCAAATCAACAGCATAGAATCATCTATAATAGGTCACCAATTTAGATGGATTGGTCATGTCCATCGGATGGATGATGTGAGATTACCTCGTCGAATGCTATATGGTGCTATTGCACCAGACCTCATGGTGGTCCTAAGAGGCGCTACAAAGACCAATTTAAGCAGACCCTGAAATTGACAGGTCTTGATTCACAAACCTGGGACACGCTGGCTGAAGACCGCTCAACTTGGCGCCGTACCATCTCGGAGACTGTAAAGACGTTTGAAAGGGATCGACGCACACATGAAGAGGCCAAGCGTCAAGCTAGGAAACTTCGAGCAGCCCAACCACGTCCTCCTCCAGCAATAATATGTGACTTGTGTGGACGCTTGTTCCATGCCAGGATTGGACTCTTTAGTCACCGTAAACACATCCACAAACTGGACTGAAGGAAGAAGATTTATACTCGGATTCGAGTTAAAGCCGATGATGATGATGATATATGCTTATGTACTATGCGTGCTTACCATGGCTTAGTGGCTATGTTGTTAGTCTATCTTATCCTAGTGAACTTCCCTTCGTGGGCGGGAAAAATTCGCCCTGATGGCGAGGCTCGGCACTTACAAAATTGTACCGTCCCTGGCCACCACATGTCGCTCATCATTTAAGCGTCAGCGAATTTGCGTCTGCGGCATCCAGCGTCCCACGAACACTGTTCGCTGTTGGCGCCGTCGTCGTCACCTTATTGGTGCGACTGAAATCGAGGAACAGTGTATTTGTATGTGAGAGAAAAATATAGGAAGTGTAGTGTATTTTGGTGTTGGAAAATATATTTACAAAGTCTATGTATATATCATTGGCCATCTGTAAAAAATGGAGATTGTACATGTTATTTATAGTGCACTCTTTTCCGCTGCTCTGTAATCAAACGCATGTTAAATAGATGCAAGTTTCAAACAACAATGAAATGAACATATATTATCCAATCGTCATTTGCTTATGCCAATACCAAATCTCTTTGGTGCCTCATATCTATGCTAGCTTATGCCGGCTAGAAACTTATTTTATCCTACTTACATCTATTGTGTTTTTCTTGTGTATTTGAGTGTGAGTGTGCATAAAGTGTAATAATGTGTACTATCGTATGTGACCTTGGTCAACATTACCTTGTCTTTATCATGATCATTTGGTTTTACTCCTCGTTGGCTGCAATGTTGGAGCTCGTCTGGAATAAAATTTACATACATTAAACATCCTTGGCCATTTATGCGCTCGTCGCATATATTGCGCATCGCCGTCGTCGGTCAGCTCCGATAGCTGTTCGTAGTACAGGGTGGCGCACGAAATGTCATACATCGAAAATGGTTTATAAAATGTGTAAATATGGGCTCACAACCATGTCCTTTCGTGAATAGAAACTTTATTTCATGCGTGATTCGACCGACAGCAGCACATGTCGCGTATGCGTACCGGCTTCCAGTTATACAGCATGGCGGACAAAGGGAGGTTGACGCGCGAACAGAAGGTGAAAACAGTGTTGTTTTATGCGGAAACAAAGACTGTAACTCGGACTCAGGAATGGTTTCGAGTTCATTTCCGTACTCAGTGAGCTCTCTGCCGGCAAACTGGCCTGTCAATTTGAAACAGAAGCAATAAGTTTATACTGGAGAGAAAACGGACCCGTCTCAAGCCAGTCCGTTGACCGAAGAATATTGCTGCTGTGAGAGAGACTGTGGCTCGGAACCCCTCCAAATCCACCAGAACTGCCGGTGTTTAGCTTGACAATCAACGGCGAGTACAGTTTGCTGCGTGGGCTATTGCAGAAGGTGATCCCGTACCAGTGGCGACTGCTGGTCTCCGTACCTGGTATACCGCAAGTGCACCCTTCCTGTTTACTCACCCCTGGCA
This sequence comes from Meconema thalassinum, assembly GCA_946902985.2. NCBI lineage: Eukaryota > Metazoa > Arthropoda > Insecta > Orthoptera > Tettigoniidae > Meconema > Meconema thalassinum. Next base: position 670,551,692 of record OX336389.2, on the reverse strand, counting down.
ACCAATATCAATATGCCCAATAATAATAATAATAATAATAAGTGTCGCCTCCGTAACGTAGCGGTCAGCATGGTTAGCTGCCGCCCCGGAGGACCTGGGTTCGATTCCCGGCTCTGCCACGAAATTTGAAAAGTGGTACGAGGACTGGAACGGGGTCTACTCAGCCTCAGGTGGCCCAAATGAGTAGAGGGGGTTCGATTCCCCCTCAGCCATCCTCGAAGTGGTTTTCCGTGGTTTCCCACTTCGTCTTCGGGCAAATGCCGGGATGGTCCCTACCGTAAGGCCACGGCCGCCTCCTTCCCTCATGAGGCCCCTGTTCGCTTTGCAGGTGAGGCCGCCTGGGCGAGGTGCTAATCCCACCTCACCAGTTGTATCCCTTCCGATTAGATGTTCCCAGCTCTAGGACACTGCCTGGATAGGCGGTAGGGGTGAGTTCCCTCGCTGAGTCCCTGGGAGCCGCCACCCTGGAGGGTAAACACGATTTTTAAAAAAATCATTATTATTAGACTATTATTATTATTATTATTATTTATTCAATTCACCACTACAAACATGGGTTACTCTAAAGTTAAACCAAGTGCTTTACAACAATACATAAAAACTAAAATACAAACTATAATACAGTACATACATATCATGTATATACAGAATATAGAGTTCATTAAAACTCATTCACTAGCCAGGAAGGATCGCACAATATTGCATGTGGACAATAGGACAGAATGCTGCATACTCCTGTAGATGTTCGGCGGAAGATCCAATTCCTTCAGACTCTTATTATTATTATTATTATTATTATTATTATTATTATTATTATTAGAGTTGGAGAAAAACATATCCGTAATTTGTAAGAAAGATTATGTCTATGTACCTAAAGAATTTCTGTTTCACTCCTGAACACTTGCCACATCCCCTCATTCCCCAGTTTATTTTGGTTACATCTTACAAACGGCTCCTTTCATCTTCGCACTTCCACTTTCTCTCTCTCCGCTCCAGACAAGTGTATTTTTTTCTTGGAAATATGACACTGGTCACCTGTAGTTGAGTTCGAAGAACACCCCGTGACATAGCCGTGCACGCTAAATCACGCCATGGGGAGCTGCAGCAAGTCCACATATCAGGGGTTCGAATCTCGACGCCGACAGAGGCTACCATGAGTGTGTTTTTTGTCTGAGTTTTCCTACACTATTTCCAGGCAAATGCAGCGATAGTACCTCAGTTCATCATAGAAGCTTATTATACAAGTTCAACACAAGCCCCTAAAATGAACTATTAACAACAACAATGATGATAATTGTTGTTTAAGGGGCCTAACATCTAGGTTATCGGCCCCTATTAACAACAACGTTCTAAACCATTTGCACTTCGTTAGACATATCCAAAGATTACTAAAACATTCATAGCCAAGGTATTAATACAATAAAAGTGAAGAGCACTTCTAAGAAACTGGTCGAAATCAATAAAATAATTCGAGCGATAACTTACCTCTATATCTATACAGTATTCCAACCGTCTTCTGCCAAAACCAGGATTAATCTATTTGAAGGCAAGTTCCATTCGTCTGGATTTCTTCAAGAACACTTGTGTGACAGCATCAGTAAAATTACCGTTTGGGTGCTTCCTGAGTGAACAAAGCAGCTGCTTCTCAATTGTCATCATTGATAGGGAAGTAAGTCTCTCTTGACCCATACTGGACCTGCAGTGTGACTTCACTCGTTTGAGTGTTGAGAAGGTACGTTCAACTGAGGCTGTAGTAGATGGTATCGTAAGTATTAAACTAGCTAAATTGTACAGTTCAGGCATAGCATTAACTAACTGCATTCGGTTCATAATTCTTACGATTTCGGCCACTGATTTCTCGTGAAATTCTTGATCATTAGCCGAATAGAGCACTATCAGTTCGTTTTTCAGACCTACTTGATCGAAACTTGACCCGTAGTTTTCTAAGAGATTTAAAAACAATTTGTTTGGGAACGAAATGCCAAATTCTCTAAATTTTCCTGTACCCAGGAGGGAAAAGAAGTTAAAACGCTCCATATCACAAAATCTGTCATTTATCTGGCAAATGACATTATCCAGAATTTCACAGAATAGTCTCCTAAAACCCTCTTCTGGTGATCCATTGCCTTTAATTCTCTTCTGTGCTGGTTCATCGGCTGCGCTAGAACATGTCATTTCCCAGACATTTTGGAAGCCTTCGCTCCTGAAATTGTTTAATCTGTCTCTGGTCTCTATTATCTTTGAGTGGCAGAAAGCAATATCCATAGCCTTGTTTTGCAGAATGTTAAAAAGAACATCGGTGTGGCAGAAAATGGATGAGTATACATTCAGAAGAAAAACTGTATCAATTTTTTTTCTTCAAAAAATACAAAAATCCTTGAGCCTGTACTATAGCATCGTTTTCCCAATTTCCACTATTTTCATCGTCCGTTAAGCTTTCGAAAAACATGAGTAGGTTGTCTTTCTGCTCTTGAACTGTGTTAACAAGTCTCGAGTTAAAGTTCCAGCGTGTTGGTGTAGTTCTCGGTAAAAAAAAATCTACAAAGTTTCGGAGGTATTCAGTTCTCTTGGAAGAATGGGAAAAGAAATTAGACATTCCGGAAAGAGATGAGAAAAATACTCGACGTTTTGTTATTCCCATAGCTGCCTGTTGCAATACTAAGTTCAACACATGACAGTAGCAATGAACGAACAGCGCTCGTGGAAATGTTTGTTTTACTCTAGCCTGTAGTCCTCCTAAATGACCAGCCATGACACTCGCGCCATCGTACGTCTGTGCTATAAGCTTGTTACCTAATCCGAACTCTTCTAATACTGACGAAACGTGGGCGTATAGAGCCTCAGCCGACCTGTTAGCACTAACATCCGTGAAGCCAATGAATCGTTCTTGAACTTCTCCAGCACTATCAACATAGCGCAAAATTGTGGATAGCTGTGATTTATTAATCACATCAGAACATTCATCGACATGAATTGCTACAAATTTTGTTCTGTCAAGTTCCTTCGCAATAGCATCTACCATTACAGCTCTAATGGCTTCTATTAAATCGTTCTGAATGGTAGATGACGTACCTCGAAATATAGTCGAATTAAGTAAATGGTCATGTAGCAAAAGGTTATACGTGCTCAGCAAATCTAAGGTTTCTATGTAGTTACCTCTGTTCAGTGACTGGTCTGACTCGTCATGTCCTCGTAGTGCCTGTTCTTGCTTGCCTAAATGACAAACGACATCTATTAGCCTAGATAAAGCCTGCCTATTCTTTTTTTACCATTTCATTGTGCTTTGAGACCTCCATTGCTATCTGAGCATTCAACTGAACATCTATTCGCGAGGTACCGAATTTACACAATGCAAAAGCACACGCGATATGACTCCTCGCTTTTTCATGTTTCTTTAAGCTACTAGTAAGACCAGCAATGTTGTCAAATCCATCTTTTGACCACGCCGTTCCTTCACGACTGAAAAGGAGACAAGGCCAGCAGAATAGTTTGTTAAGTTTTTTGCATCCAGTTAACCACTGATGGCGTGAATAGTTTGAGGAACAAAAAATGTCAAGTATACTCTCGCTTACGGTCTATACAAGTTGAAACTAAATTTGGAAGTTCAGGAGTTGGCCTTCCTTTCTCCTTAATTTCCACTTTCTGAGGGAATCCAATTAAATTAAATCCCTTGGTTAGCACGTCCTCAATGACGCACCCACAATCCACTTCCGGTGCTTCACTCACACTACACATTTCTATATTAATTCACTGTTGACTAAATCACTTCAAGACTGACTTAAAACAAACGTACAATGACACCAAGGATCATGTAAATATAAGAGATTCGTCACTTTTGGTTATAGAATTTCCGAGAGAGAACACCGCCTGAGGCTATGGATTGTACTGGCAAGTCTGGCAACATAAAAAGTAAAAAGCCATATGAATGTAGCCTTTATTACACGTAAATGAACAGTATGTTCTGCGATGAGTTATTGATTATTGATGAAAATAACACAAACATAACTGCGCCTTTCGCTAGGCGCTGAAATATACGTCCAGATAGGAAAATAATACATTTTGATATATTCAATGTTGGCAATAGATTTGTCACGAAGGACACAGTTATGCCATTCTAGAGCTTAATTCACCTCTAGGCTAATTAAAAATGCTCACATACTCTACAGAATTGTTGGGATATTCGATGAATATAAAGAAAACTGTCCAAATGCACACACTACATTGCCATAACCTCACTTTTGGCCTAGCATGCCCGCTGCCACCCACCCCTCCACGTAGCCCTAAACCACAAATTTTATTGCAATGCAAAGGAGAATGGGTAAGAAGACAAACTAGAGTTGAAATGCACACATTTATTCTCTATATATTTTTATTCGAGAGTAGTCCATATTGCCCACTAGTTTTACACATGGTCAACACCAGGAAGATGAAAATTGCCGTATTGTTCTTACTATCGTTATAATTCTTACATCCCGGTGCTTGGCAATTTTTCCTCCCTTGCAGTGGCATGATTGACTCTCAATTCAATTCAAATAAACAATCAAAATACTGAACAAATCAAAACAACCAACAACACCACGAGGAAAATCAATCAAAACAGGCTATTCCCGCTTTCGCCAGTCGGTTTGATGTGAACGTTCATGAGTGCCAACTACGGAACATTAGTGCTAAAATTAATTCTTCATTGGTTGGCAAAACATCCAGTACAGCGCCTTACTCCGACCCACGCGCTACCTATTAACTGTCATCCCCCTGCAATGACACTGTCTCGCACACAGAACAAATAACTGAAACGGCTGAGCGCTGGCAAGCTTCTGCTGGTCAACAAATTCCCCTTGAAACAACCAATCAGCATTAGGCATAGTTGAACCGCATGGTCCTTGCGCGATACCTCGGGCTGAAATTTGCTGGGCTTAAGCTACCCCTCTCCTTCCCCTCGTCCCTCTGACGAGCCAGCGAGCGCCACCGGGAGACCCTTGCGGTAACTCAGTACAGTCACTCATAACTAAAACTGTATACCACCAATAAAAATAAGTATGGTACGTTTCTATGACCACCGACTTTCGTGACAACAATCTGCAGAAAATATATGACAAGGACAATTTTCATGACTGGAACATGTCTAAAAAGTGACAAGAAAATACTTTTACATTTTTAAAATCTCGGGTGGTATACCGCCGGTATATGCGGTGTATGGGAGAATTTGCCACTGTCCCGTACTGCACAACACATGGTTCAGTGATGAGGCATACGCTTATCTCAACGGTGTTGTGAACAAACAGAATGTCCGGTTTTGGGCGAAAGAATGGTCTGCGATTGTGCACGAGGTTGAAAGTCATGGTGTGAAATTGTGTGAATGGGCTGCAATTTCCAGTCAAGGAATTATTGGGCCAATCTTTTCCAAAGACATAGTCAACAGTACATGGACATGTTGCAAAACAGTTTCCTTACACAACTCTTTGCATCAAGACTACCAATATAGACACAATGGTTCATGCAAGATGGAGCTCGTCCGCACACAGAAAATGTTGTTCTGGACTTCCTGCATGAACATTTTGGGCCCCGTGTGATCTCCCATCGATATCTCGATCGGTTTTGGAGCTGCTCAATCTGGCCATCACATAGCCCCGATCTGAATCCCTCCGACTTCTTCCTGTGGGGATATTTGAAGGAGAAAATCTACCGCCAGAAACCAACAAATGTACTGTAATTGCAAGCGACCATTGTCACTTTCTTCCGAGGGTTGAGTGAGGGCATGTGTCGTAGAGTGGTCACAGACATGCAGGTTTGTCTCGAAGCTGCTGTACGTCGTGGAGGTGGGCATATTGAACATGTCCTGCATATTGACTAATCATGCACATTTCAGTAAATCTTGTAATGCCAGTTTTTATTAAATATGTTGTATATTAAATATTCTATAAACAATTTACAGTGTATGACATTTCGTGCGCCACCCTGTATATATCATCTATTTTATTACCTACGTGTTGTCGGATTTACCCCGCCATCGTAATGGACTTCGGGTGCCGAACGCGCTATGTTGCGTTCTTACCGCGTATCATTTTGTATTATCGGGCTTACCCCGCCAATTTTAATGGACTTCGGGTGCCGAACGTGCTATGTTGCGTTCTTATCGCGTATCATTCTGTATTATCGTGCTTACCCTGCCAATTTTAATGGACTTCTGGTGCCGAGCGCCCCTTTTCATTGTATTTGTGTAACTTAAATTTAACTACTTACTAATCTATATCTAGAAATGCCGAAATGGTTATTAGGGTGGGTGTCCCAAATATCGCCCCTGTTCCTAATACCGCCTACCCGTGTTTGGAAGCTACTATGTGCGCCATCTATGAGATTATGTAGTTACCTTGACGTTCTGATGTATTGCCACATGTAGCGCCAGCGGCAAGCTCCCTATGAGTGATAACAACAACAGTATGGCGTCTGAAGTGTTTGAGTCCGTGACGAACGTATTTTCGGTCTCCAATCAATCCAGGGAATCACCAGGTATAATTTCGTTTATATCAATTGAAAGTACATTAAATGAGGATTCCAAAGGAGTTATTATTTTTCTTTTAAACTGTGTTTAACCTCCACCGTGTGTATGTTTGTGTTGACTGAGCTGTGTTCCTAATATCGCCCCTAGGCGATATTTGGAACACCTCTTTTTATTCACCTACCAACTTTACGTAATCAGTCTACTCTAGACTTTAACAGTGAAACTTCGCACGGTCAATCTTTATACAAGCCTTAATATAGTTGACTGGTATTTATAAGTTCATTCAATTCCAAGATGGCGCCTGTGCAAAATTTCAAAATTATAGTTTTACTTGTGTCCTAATCAAGCAGTCGAAGTGACAGTTTGTATAATAAACCACCGTAATAATCATCATCTACTGGTACAAAACTCAAACTTTTAAACCAGAGGGAGTTAGAAGGTGCCGTTTGTTCCAAAATCATCCACATCGTCTCAATAGTAAAGGAGAATTTTGCATTTCTGGAAAAGTCAACTGAAATGTTTTTTTTAAATAAAGTTTGTTTAAATAAAAACGAGCCAATAGCCTTTGCCAGAGGTATGTCGTGGCGAGCCCGTATAACAGTAAAGCCGGGTGGGTGCTATGTACACATGGGGTGCCCACAAGTAACCGATCGTAACATATGGGCATTCAAAAGAAAGATAATTACCCTCAGCAGTTAGGAATAGTTTCAAATCAGTCTACAGAAGTATGTGTTACTCGTTTCTAACAGGTGCTCTTAATTTCGCCTGGTGGGCGGTAATAGGAACAGGGGTAGGCGATATTAGAAACCCACTCTTGGCAAATTGTCTTGGGACACTTTTTGAAATTTTGTTAATTAACTTAAACTGGCATAAGTTATGAAGTGAATCGATCTCTGGAAACCAAAGCAAGATTGTTACTAGTGATATTCATTTAGTTCCCCGTATGATTTCCCGACCCAGGAGGTTGCCATACAGAGAACTAGTTACGGTAGGCGATATTTGGGACACTCACCCTAATCTATTGCCGAAATGCCCCTGTAAGTTACTGTTTGGAAATAGTAGCTTACTGAATTTGCCTATATTTAAGTTACCCCTGAAATAGGTAACTATATCTTACATGCTAAATTTTGACCGAGGCGATCGTCTAGGGCAGTCCCCCACCCCTCCTGTAGGGCAGCACACGTGCAAATCCTGATGGCACCAGAAGTCATCAGGACAGCCAGACCGAAGTCCTTTTGCATTCCGCCTCCTTATATATTAACTGCCAGCTTCCCCCCTTAATAACTAGGTGTATGTGTGTTGGCCTTTGTGCACTTGCTGCTAAAATAGCATCTCATTCGCTTAGTATATCAGTGGCTTACTGCCGCTTTTTAAAATAGTTTTACGGGCGTCCCCGGCTAGTCATTTATGGCCATTTTGGGAGCCCATCCCCCTGTGATGGTCGCTACCGATCATTTACACCTCACGGTACGCTTTGAACCGACATGTATGCTCAAGAGCCGTTGCTCAACATTTGTGGGCTGTACGGAACATGATCATTCATATCATCCGGGAAAATGTCATTATTTATTCATATATTCAAATCTTCACCTCAGTTCCGGTTGGGGACTTTTGCTTCACCTGAGGTTCCGCTGAGTCAGGAATTTTCGTTCTTCTTCCACTGCGAGCGTGCGACTCACCCTCGCGCTCTAAGGGTGCCTACTTAACGTACAGACTAACTAAGAAGTCCTAGTCAAGCTGGTCGTCAAGATCCGTCACTGCCGTCCTCGACTCTGTCCTCCTGTGCAACTTTTGTCCTCATCATTTTTGTATATATCCTCACATCGTGTGTGTACTCAGATTCTTATTATCTATATATAGATAATTCTCTGGGGGATGTGTAATTTAGTGTGTAATGTAATGTTTGATATAATATTTGTGTGTGTGTGTGTGTGGGATTGTAGGGCATTACTAAACGCATTGCCTGCTTTCGCAGTCATTAGCTCACTCGGATCTTCCACGCTGATATTTTGTTTATAGTTTGTAGAGGGTGTTAATTGTGAGTAGATACATGCAAGGTAGTTATTGTGGTTTTTCGATGGTATGTTAGTATTATTTGGTAGCGCGTATGGTAGGATTGGTTAACATTCTCGGGCTGTTCATATTGGCCTTCAGCGCGAGATGCACAAGGATATACAATTAAAAATATCGGGATCATATACGGGTAGGATATGGGTCTAAATATTTCATGCAGGTGTATGCTAATAAAACCCTTGGTGTGTGAGGGTGAGATGTCCATGCGTAATGCGATTTGAGCGTGTATAGTTAGCGCTCAGTAAGGGGGTGAAGTAGTATGGGTTATATAATTCTATAACTTGGCATGCGGGACGTATTAATTAAGATATTTGTTAATGTATCTTCGTGGCCGCTATCTATATATATACATACAGATATATATCAAGCGTACATTATTAGTTTTCCGATCACCTCTAGTATTCAGGTGAGAGCTGTGTGCTGCTGCCGGGGTGCAGTGGACCTTCCCTTTTAAAAGCATGAATGCCCCACAACAACTGTGTGTAGTAGTGTGATGTGGGAATTGATAGGAAATGTGGTGTGGATCTCTGCCTGTATGGGATCTATGGGGAACTGTGCTTATTATATCTCTTGTGCCCTTTTCTCTAGTGACTGTCCTCACTTGGTCATATTTTATTCTCTTCGCTCGTTAGCGTTATTCAAATACGCGCTCACTGAGCATCTGTAAGTAGTGTGTTTTGGATGGTTCTAAATCCTCCTCCTCCTCACCCTCCTCACAAGATGGCGGCAGCCCGATAACTCCCGAACGCATGGTCGGATTTAGACGAATGAGGTGTCATTGAACTCGGGCTGATACCCCCTTTCCAATGGACAACATATTTCCACCCCAAAATAAAACCTACCCCTACTAGGGGGTGAAATTGTAATTTTTTAGAGAATCTCTCTTTCCAATTGCAACATGTGAGAGTTTGAATGCCGATATGGAATGAAACGTTGTTCTACATAAAGTGCATATGTTCGGTGGAAAGCCACTATGAATTAGCATGCCCACTCATGGCTTTTGAAGAGGGTGGGGGAGCGGTTGTCTGTGGACGGGTCCTTGTTGACAGGTCCCTGTGGACGAGTCATTGTTGACGAGTCCCTTTAGACTGATCCCTTTGGACCGGTTCCTACGGACTGGCTCATGAATTTATTTAAATTATGTCAAAGGGCCTAACTACATTTCGCGTGTGTTGAACTGACGTTGTTCCCCAGTCTCCACTACTATAATAGGATAACGATATGAAAGGAAAGTGGCGAAATACATGTGAACATACAAGGGATCTAACTTGGTGGATTGATGTGTTCTAACGAGTCATTTGTAGTTGAATGAGAACAATACATGTTCTTAAGATGTTAAAACTATGGAGATGGTACGTGTAGTAAGACGTCTTGTTATTTCCTGTGTGTCATATTACAGACATGGCAGAGAGCGCGCAGATCTGTTGCTATGACTAACACTGCAGTAATTTGAAACCGCAAGTGTTCATGAAGACAATGGGTGATGATCATGCAAAGTTAGCAGTTATTGGATATTACACAGGTATTCCTCCCGGTGTCATGTTGCTGACATGGCAGAGAGCATACACTGCTGTTACTATGACTGACGCTGCAGTAATTTGAAACCCCAGGTGTTGATCAAGACAATGGGTGATGATCATGCAAAGTCAGCAGTCATTGGATACCACACAGGTGTTCCTAGTGTACTTTGGACTCTCAGCTGTATTGGGAAAGGAATTGCAATGATCTGCAAAAAACTGCTGACACGAGCGATGAGAGTTTATATAAGAGGGGTGTCATATATTTCCCTACTGTCAGTCTTTATTACTCGCATTGAGTGAAAAGTGCTCTATTACTGCTCAAGAGTTGTAAAAAAGCCTTTTTGGTAGAAAATCATTAAATTATTTTGCAAGGTAAGTACTTATTATTAATGGATTGTAGTATTTTATTACTAATTAATGTTGAAGTTATTGATTGGAATGTATTTATTGATTAATTGATTGATTGATTTGTTTACAGATAATTGGGTACCTGTAGGTTACCAGATTCCTACAATCTGTTCATTCAGTGGCAGCAGTTGATAAATTATAAAAAGGTAAGTGCCCCTCTAATAACTTTTAAACAGTTAGAGTGATATTTTCCAATGTTCACCACTACATGTCAGTGAAAATGATATATTTGGCAGTCAAAAGTTGGAACTACTTGACCATGGTGTGTAAAGCTAATTTTGTAGGTTAGATTTTGATTACCGCTCTATTAAGTCTGAATGTTCATTGCTAGGTGTCAGTGTCAGAGGGAATATTTAAAGACTTAACCTCAGTTCACGTAACATAACCTAACTTTACCTAACTTAACTTTATCATGTGACATGTTTTACAAGTTTAAACTTGTTTTAAGACTGGCTATGACGTCACACTTAGCTCACTTCACTGGCGATCGCTGGTTTCTATCACGTGACATGTTCTACAAGTTTAGACTTGTTTTAAGACTGGCTATGACGTCACACTTAGCTCACTTAACTGGTGATCGCTGGTTTCTATCACGTGACATGTTCTACAAGTTTAGACTTGCTTTAAGACTGGCTATGACGTCACACTTAGCTCTCTTAACTGGCGACCGCTGGTTTCTACCACTCTATCAAGTTCCAATGTTCACCGCTAGGTGTCAGTGACAGTGGTATATAGTAACCCCCAGTTAGAACTACATGAAGTTAGACTTGCTAGGAGTTCACAGATGATTGATTTAAATACCCTGCTATAACCATTGACTGGAATATAATTAAACTATTTATATTGTACTTTGTTTTATCATTTATTAACATTTATGATTTCTTTCTTTTATAGGTAATTTCGAAAGTGATCACCATGTTCAAGTGTGGTGACTGTAAGAAACAGTTCTCAAGACCTGACAACCTTCAACGACACGCAAATGCTAAACATGGCATTAAAATATTTGTGTGCAGTCATTGTGCTACCACATTTAATAGACAAGATAATCTTGCACGTCATGTAAATTTAATGCATGTCAGTTCAGCACCATTTTCATGTTCAGTTTGTGAACTTGGTTTTTCTGCTGTAAAGCAATATCAATCCCACATGGTTGAAGTGCATGGAAAACAACAGGAATTGAAATCTGTAAAACCATCAACTAGCACGGAACCTTTAAATGAGTGTGATGCTCAAAAGCGTAAACGTTCTCAAGATTGTGAAAATAGTTGTGCAACAAAAAGAAAGAAGAATGGTGAACCTTCGATAACCCATTGTGATTGATATACCTTTATCAATCATTCATGGACATTTACGTAGTATTCATCATAAAAATAACGCTTGCCATGAAAGAAATTCTGGAAATATTCAACAAATTGGTAGTGCGTTTAAAAGTCGAATTGCTGGTTACAGACTTTATAGTGATGAAAAAACTCAAAGTATTGAATCATTTTTAAGAAATTTTCAACCTAGTGTGTTTGGCTTGGTAGAAAATGTTTTAGTGGAGCATAAAACATTTAAAATGAATTTTGAACTTTTTGGACTCTATGTAAAAACTGGGAGTGAAGGTGAAATTACAGATATCAAATCTTTTAATACAAAAAACATAATTGTTAGCGAATCAACTAATATTAGTGATATATACCAAAATATTTCAAGTGCTATCATTGTGAAGAGTGAAGAGTTTCAGGAAAGGGAGTCAGGCTGGGCGTTGGTTGAAGTACTTTATTTAGAAACCAACATGAATAAATATATAATCCCCTTCGAGCATCATCATACATTGATTTGCCAGGATGGATCAAACGTAAGCATGCTTGTGTAAACGTTATGAATAATGATGACGCATGCTTTGCATGGGCTGTAACCTCAGCTCTCCATCCAGCAGTGGAAAATATGGATAGAACATCATCTTATCCTCACTATTCTTCAGTGTTAGATTTAAAAGAAATAGAATTTCCTATGGCGATAAAAGACATTCAACGTTTTGAAGAGCTGAACAATGTAAGTATTAATGTTTATGGAATTGAAAATAAGAGAATAGTAGGTCCTCTATGTTATACTCAGGAAAAAAAGGATGCTCATGTAAATTTACTATACATAACCGAAGGTGAAAATGCTCACTATTGCTGGATAAAACATTTAAGTAGACTTGTCGGTAGTCAGCTATCAAAAAGAGAAAATAAGAAGTGGTTGTGTGATGGCTGTTTGCTATATTTCAGAAAAGAGGACCAACTAACTCAACACCAAAAATGGGGATGTAATCATGTGTGTACGGTATTACCGACTCCTAAAAATAACATTCTAAAATTCAAGGATTATGAGAAACAGCTAAGAGTACCATTTGTTATATATGCTGACTTCGAGGCTTTGCTAAAACCTTTTAATACATGTTCATCGAATCCAGCCCAACCTTTTACCAACACTACTCACATTCATGAACCTTTTGGCTTTGCATATTATATTAAATGTAGTTACGATGACTCTTTAAATAAGTTTGAGCTTTATAGATGACCTGATGCACCTAAAGTTTTTATGGAAAGACTTGAAAAAGATGCCATCCGTATATCCTCTATTTTAAATACGATCATTCCAATGGAGCCACTAACTTTATTAGAGCAAATGAATTTTGAAACTGAAACTAATTGTTTTGTATGTGGTGAATGTTTATATACAGACAGGGTTCGCGATCATGACCATTTAACAGGAAAATATCGTGGTGCTGCTCACCAAGAATGTAATTTAAATTACAGAGTAAGTAAATTCATTCCGGTCATTCTACATAACGGTAGCAAATACGATAACCACTTTATCGTTAAAGAATTTGGAGCTTCAGATGTGAAAATTGATGTGATTGCAAATAATAAGGAACAATACATATCGTTCACAAAATACATCAAAACTGACAATAAGAAAACGATAAAACTGCGATTTTTAGATTCATTCCGCTTTATGCCGAGTAGTCTTGATAAGCTTGCTAGTAATTTAAAATCAGATCAGTTTCATGAAATTCAACGTGTCTTTCCTAAAGAAGATGATTTTAATTTGATTTGTCAAAAGGGTATATTCCCTTATGAATATATTAACTGTGTGGAACGTCTTGAGGAGTGTTCTTTACCACCGAAAGATGAATTTTACAGTTCCTTAAACACAAGTCATATCAGTGATCAGGAATATTTGCATGCACAACGTGTATGGGCACAGTTTGACATTCAAACTTTAGGAGAATTTTCAGACATATATTTGAAGACAGATGTGTTATTATTAGCAGATGTTTTGAAAATTTTCGGAATGTTTGTATGAAAACTTATGACCTTGATCCTTGTCAGTATTTCACTGCTCCTGAGTTAAGTTTCAGTTCAATGTTGAAAAAAACGAAAGTAAATTTAGAATTAATGACTGATATAGACATGATCAATTTTATAAAATCATCAATTCGAGGTGGATTAAGCCAATGTAGTGGACGGTACTCTAAAGCGAATAATAAATACATGCCTAGCTACAACCCTTGTGAAGAGTCAAAGTATATTGTCTACCTCGATGCAAATAACCAATATGGTTGGGCTATGAGTCAATATCTACCACTGAAAGATTTTCGCTGGCTGACACAACCTGAAATTGATGTCTTACATGTTGACACTCTTAATGATAACGATGATAAAGGATATATTTTAGAGGTAAATCTTGAGTACCCTAAAGAGTTACATGATGATCATAATGATTTACCATTTTGTCCTGAGAATATGAAATCCCCATACATCACATCACGAACAAAAATGTTAATTGCTAATGTAAATGATAAATGTAAATATGTAATACATTATCAAAACTTGAAACAGTGTCTACAGCATGGATTGAAATTAACTAAAATTCATCGCGTATTGCAATTTCATCAGTCAGCATCGCTCAAACCGTATATTGATCTAAACAATAATTTAAGAACACAGTCAACAAACGCGTTTGAAAAAGATTTTTATAAACTCATGAATAATAGTGTTTTTGGAAAGACTATGGAGAATGTTGATAAACGAGTTGATGTAAAGCTGATAACAAAGTGGGAGAATGATGGTAAAAGGTATGGTGGGAGCAACTTAATAAGCAAGCCTAACTTTCATAGCTGTTCAATTATTCATGAGGATTTAGTTGTAATACAAATGAATCGTCTTAAAGTAACTTACAACAAACCCATATATGTGGGTTACACCATTCTGGAATTATCAAAAACACTTATGTATGAATTTCACTATGATTATGTAAAGAAAAACTATCTTGATAATGCTAAATTACTCTACACAGACACAGATTCTTTTATTTATGAGTTTAAAACTGATGATTTTTACGAGGATATCAAAACTGAGCTAAATAGGTTTGATACAAGTGACTACCTCAAGGATAATATTTACCATTTACCTCTAGTAAACAAAAAGGTTCTTGGGAAATTTAAGGATGAATGTGCTGGTGTTATTATAGACACCTTTGTAGGCACAAAATCTAAATCATACAGCTATATGACAATTGATGATGTAGTAGTAAAAAAATTAAAAGGAGTGAAAAAGAATGTTGTTAGTAAAGAGTTAGATATAAGTGATTATAAAAACTGTATAGTTAGTAACCCACCTGTATTATACTGTATAAGAAAATGTGTGTATTTAGAAGTAAAAATCATCAGCTACATACCAATTTGTTGAACAAAGTTGCTTTAAGTAATGAAGATAACAAACGATTCATTATACCCAACACATTTGATACTCTTGCTTGGGGAAACAGTCGCATTGACAACTATTACTTTACTTAAGTCTAATGATCACTATATTGTAATATTTGTAGTGTGTTTTATATTGTAATATTTTTTTTGTGAAAACTGTAAATAGAATGTATAATGTTAGGCTACAGTAGTTTAGTAAAAATAAGATAAGTAATACATCTTAGTGTAAAATGTTTGCTTTTGTATATTACGAAAAAGATTTTTAAAAATTTATAGAATGTGTGAACTAAACAAGGGGAATGTAAAAAATGTAAAGTGGAAATTGTAAATATCCATGTGTGAAACAGTGAAATGGCTATCACCATTTTAAAATTAAAAAGACATTGTGATCTGGTAAACCTTGTTTTTTATTTCACAACAACAAAAATGTACAGAATGTGTAAACTAAACAAGGGAATGTAAAAATGAAAAGTGGAAATTGTAAATATTCATGTGTGAAAAAAATGAAATGGCTATCACCATTTTAAAAATTAAAAGATATAGTGTTTTGGTGAACCTTATTTATGTTTCACAAAAAAAATATACAGAATGTGTGAACTAATTAAGGGGAATGTAAAAAATGTAAAGTGGAAATTGTAAATATTCATGTGTGAAAAAATGAAAATGAAGAAATGGCTATCACCATTTTTTTTAGAATTAAAAGATATAGTGATCTAGTGAACCTTATTTTTATTTCACAACAACAACAAAATGTACAGAATGTGTGAACTAAACAAGGGGAATGTAAAAAAGGGAAAGTGGAAAATGTAAATATTCATGTAAGAAAAAAATGAAAATGAAGAAATGGCTATCACCATTTTTAAACATTAAAAGACATTGTGATCTTGTAAACCTTGTTTTTATTTCACAACAAATAGAGCTTTACAAAAATAGAATACAAAGAAATACCAATTCCTCAATCCTTTTCAATGTTCATGTCCACTCATCATTAACTTTCCTTATATAGCACTAATCACAATGAGGGCTGCCAACCTCTCTCCCACTGAGACATCACAGGATGTCAAAAGTTGTTTAGCTTTTCAACGATACTTTATCCGCTACACGTCTTAATGCAGGATGACTGTGATGATAAGAAAGGTGCATACTCGATCCAAAGGATTAATAGGTATATCACCACGCTGCAAAAGGTTCTTCAAGGTAAGTTCGAGGACCATACAAATAATAACCAGGTAGGTAGATTTCGAAAGTCAAGTATTGAATTACATTGTTAATGACGCCATTGCCAGTACAGGTCTGGCATATCCTTTTCCATAGGTGGAGAAAAGGTTTGATCTTCCTCCTCCTCTGTAGACGATGTTTGTTGTTGCTGCTTTTTTTCTCCATTACACCCGTGGAATGAAGAAACAAAGTCTTTACATGGACTTTTATGACCATGATACAGTTTGACCAGCTGACAAGTAGCACACTGCCGCATAGAGGGTATTTTTGCCATAGCCATTTGCTTATGGTGATCATAATCCGTACATGGTTGCAATTCACTTAACACAGGGTCTTGAGTCCATGATTTTGGTACATGTTGCCAGATTTCTTTCACTGCATTTGCTGCGACGTAATAAATGAATGATTTTGGAAGAGCCAATAATTCTTCTTTGGTAAAACTGTCTAGTTTCTTTTTGCACACGAAGAACTTTCCAATCGCTTTATCGGTAGCACCCCCTTTCTCCATGGTATCACGTTGATGTTTACACGCCGCTTGTAGAAATCTCACTGGTGTCATTCACAGGTAAACCTTTAGTTTTAATTTTATTTAACAACTCCCAGCAGGCATTGGTGGATAGCCAATGAAACAATTGCCACACCTGTGCCAAGGCTTTATGGGTAATATTGTCACAAGGGCAGCGGTCCATAAGTGTTTGCAGCGAGGGACAACCCATGTCCATTAAATCGATACATTGACTGAAAGACGCTAAAAATTGTTGTAGCCATTGACGTTTTTCACTACCTTTCACAAATATTACATGGGCAGAAGACAAGTGGGCTTTCATGACCATGTCCAGGTGCTTATATGAAATGGTTCCTTGCTTCCAGTCTAGTTGCATATGAGTTTCAATCCACTGGGTTTGTTTACGGTCTTTATCACACAATAAATCAAACGCATAAGGTGGTTTAAACACCAAATGGGTAGCTTGTGATATCCAAAAAGTGGAACAATCGATGATGGCCACTTCTTTAAATATAAATTTGTTATCTCCAATTCTAAACCCTTGACAGTCGACAATCAGTGTACGCAACATGTTCACTCTTGTCTGGATCAAGTCCAACTGATCACAGACTGACAATTGTTCAGTAAAGTGTACCCATGTCAGTTACTTACATTCCATTCTAGTAAAAGAAAAGAAAAACATCGATTAGTCACTATAGAGGTTAGGATATGACAGGGGGGGGGGATAAGAAATAATAATATAACAACAACAACCAATTTTTTTATTTCATTATTTTATTAGCATAACAAGTTTTACATTCTTTTTTCATTCTAGGATAGAGGCGGTACCATCTCATACAACAAAAAAGTCTTTTGTGTTTATAGTGTCCATAACACCGATGATATCCCAATGTCTCTAAACTGGATGTTTTTGACTGTGAGTTGCTCAGTGAAAAAACTGCCGGCACCATAAAGTCCACACGTATCATAACTTTTTTCATTAATTAGAGGCACGAGTGAGGGGTAACTTAAATGACAGGGTATATTACCCACCTCCATTCTGCACAGGTAGGGGCAGGCCGGTGACCAGCGCTGATGTTCCTGCATGGGTTCATCGCTCTCTTGCCATTGGTCTAAGATGATGGGACAAAACACACATTTCACTTCATCTCTTCTTTTTAAATAGTAGAATCCAGCGGCTGCTAAGGCTTGAGGGTTTTATAAAAGGCACCGGCCACGTCGCAAAGGTCTTGAAACGTTGTTCCTCAGATTTTAAATTCATGGATGTAACTTCTCTTGAGGCTTGAAAGCAAGACATGACTGAGCGGTTTGATGTGTGTTGACCTGCTATTTATACACTTGTCACTTGGTTGGACAGTGGATAATAGTTGACTTGTTTGTGATGAATAATCAAACAGTAGGCCGTGGTATTGGCTGGAACATTGTCATGCGTTTCAAAATCTAGTCGAATGTCAATATTGGATGGTTTGACAGACTCTTCCAAGTAGGAACAGTCAAAGACAAGCAGTGGCGCCCTTGTCTTAAAAGCTTGGGGTGACAACATTGGACAATTCTCTTTTTGATAATACGACCATCTAAATTTAGAAAACAAGTCGTACAGGGGGGCAAACTTATTTTTTGAAAAATCTAAATCCAGCCCTTCATAGGGAAACACAGCACCGTTGAGGAAAAGACGTGCATTTCTCAATTGCAGGTGATCAAATTGCGTGACATCTTTGGTTTGTTGATACTTGCGATTCGTTTGAAAACCCACAATCATGTAGAGAGGTCTCTCTGTATAGCGGGCTGTTTTTATAGACCAACTGTGTGTGTTGGTGGTGGGCAATAACGGGTACTCATGGAGTGCCCAGCTTCTAAATTCCATGGGTAGAGGTATATCTCTCTTTACCATTTTGAGTATGTCCAGTTTTTTTGCTATCGTTAAGGGTCATATGAGGCACTTTCCATAGCAAGCGTTGTAGTTGAATTTTTGAATCAATGGGGGCATTGTCGGCTCCCTTGAGTGCATTATTATCACTCCTGTCTCTCACCAGATAAAGCACTTGCCTTGCGTTGACCACAATGCGCTGGTGATCTTCAGCAAAGCCTAAAATCAGTTTAAGAGGTAAATATCCAGTAAAGGTGCCATCGGTGTGTACCATCCAGTCATTGACCGAGTCAGGGCACCAACCCGCCATGCAAAGTGTTTTAGCTTCTTCCTCACTATAAGAGGGATATAGTTTCATGACACTGGAAATACCCACATTTCGTGTGCTATCCACCACGATATCGTTAATCACATAACGCACTTCAGAAAACAGGAAGGCGAAAGCATGGTTGGCTAACTTGGATGTAGTGGGTGTAGAGCCATCGGCTTTGGTGAGCCGACCTTCAATCTGAATAACACTTTCATGCGGTAGAGTGTAAATATCTTGGTTGTTGATAACAAATTGAATGTCATCATTGTTATTGAGTCCAGGTGTTTGAGCTTGATAAGAATGCAGATCAATTCTTACCACTCCTGGTTGCTCCTCGATGTGGTTCGCTACCTCTAGGATAGAATTCATCGCGGGGGTTGATGTGGTAACCCAAATGCTGTAAAATCTGCTTGTTCTGAGATGTTAACGTGTATTCACGTGGTAAACAACTAACACCATTCCTAGACGGTGCTGTTGCTTTATATACAAACTTCATAGTGGTTTTAGCACCAACTTGTAAGTCACTGGTGTGGTAGAATCTAGATCAATGAGTTGTTGCACTCTATTGATCAGTCTTAATGTTATATTACTAATACCATCGACAGCTACAGAATGAAAAACCACCACTGGAGGGTTTTCTCGAATAATATAACCATTGGGTGATGTTACGATAAAGTCATAAAGCGAATGCGATGGTTCTTGATTGGTGTACACTTGACTAATAATATTACACGTCACCGACACATGATGGTCCTCAATGAATTTCACTTCATGGTCTGATTCATGTTTTTTGTTGGGCTCCAACACGCGTGGTTTAAATCCTAGTAATGGACCAATGGAATCGGTGTGTGTTTTAAAGTCAATTTTGAATGTAGAAAAAATACTGCAGCGATGAGTGTTGGTATTTCCTACAAGTTCAAACTTGCGCGTTCCATCGAGAAATGACTTTAGACCATATTCATTGATCAACACCACATAAATGTGTTCATAAATGTCATCTATCGTGTATCCACCAGAGTTCAGGGTGAGCACAGAATCATCATAGTAAAACTTGTTGTTCACATTTTCACGTACGTTGTATATTCTATTGTATGTTTCAAGAGAAACAAGTCCTAAACCGTAGGGTTTTTCTCTCAATTCGATAGGTGGGTAAAAGTCTAGGCTCACTTCAGGTCCACGTCCATGCAGTGTAAACGTCTTACTTTCCACCGACATACTGTTGACGTTTTTGCTTATGTTGCGTCTTATATAAAAAAAAATTAAACACAAACGTCCACACTGTTGGCTGTTAAACGTTTGCTCACGTTTCACATTATAATATATCTTGATCCTGTTTCCAAAATAGGTCACTAGTTCCATGGGCGGGGGTAAATTCCCAAAACTGTCAAAGTACCATACAGTGGATCCCTCTTTGACATAAGCTACATAATGTGTTCCAGGTCCTCGGTGATCATCTAAATTGACAACAGCACATTCATGTTTCCAGGGTTGTGAGGGTAATTGGTTTCGCATAAACACACCTCGAAATTGAGAAAGCTTCAGTTGTTTAGCATAGCTTTCCACTTGCTGATGCGTCAGGGCATGTCTTGCTATGGCTGAGGTTAAAGATGTTTTTTTTTATTTCGAAAAGGTGAAATTCCAAATCCTTGTTGATAAAAGGCTGGCTTCAAATTGACATTTCTAGCCCCCATAGCAATGGCTTCCAATGTTTCATTGTGTCGCTGACTTTCTTTGAGTTGTTGCTTGCCCTGTTGCGCGGCTTTAATAGTTTTTGCCACTGCACTGGCGCCGCCTAAAAGTGAACTTAGAGCAGCCAGACCAGCGAATAATGCAGATAAAAATCCCGCTCGTTTAGGGACGGGGATCACTCGCCCTTGTTTTGAACCCTGTCGCTGACGTTTTGGAATAACATGTCTCTGTGCTGCTCGAAGAGCTTTCCTTATGGTGAACACATTATTTTTTATTTTTTTCTTTCGCAAGGGCTTGTCCACGAATGTCATAAGCCCAGGTTTTGCCAAGGACAGGGTCATATTTTTAGTCTTTCTCACCACATATCTTTGTTTCACCATGATGATGATGATGACCAACAACCTTTCACAAGAAAGTTTAAGTCACAACTAACGTCAGATTGTTATTTCATGGCTCTATATTCCAATTCTACATAAAGTGGGAAATCGTTTAAGGTTTTTCCAGATTGCTTTTCATTCCATGTCAACATGAGATGAAAGGATAATTCGTATCCTGCATTGACCATTTCATGGTTATGGACCAACATTCTATGACCATTTATCTCTATTTGTAAATGGTTCTCATTAGGTATGGCATATTTGATGTGAATGGCTCCATCATAGTGTAGTCGATAGTGGCTTAAACCCGAAGCAAGCACATAGGTCAAGTGCAGGTCATGAACTAGCGGTATATGGTTTCTATCATTCACAGGTTTTACATTTGTCAGATGCACTAAAATACAGATGGGATAAATTTATAAAGCCTTTTCATTTCATAGGTCACGTATCGCTTGGTACAGACATCATCATCTTCTTGTGGGTCTTCCACGTGAATAATGCGGTGATGATTAGCGCTATAGCCATTCACCGTAAGCTGAGGCACTTTATCATAAAACTCATACACCTTGTTATCCACATACTTTTTTGTAGTAACGTCTGTTGACACTTGAGGATGTTTTACATGAGTTAACCGCTTTCCTTTAAAGTCATAATCTCCTTGTTTTGTGCGTGGCACTACTGACCTATCCACATAGTGTTTATTATCAGGATCTGTTTCTTGTTTAGGATCATGTATGGGAACAGACCTAGCTTTGACCATCAACGCACGTCCAAAGACATCCATCGTCAACCTGTAGTACGAGTCTACTGTTTCTATGACAAGGTTCGGTGCGATGTATATAGACAGCCTGCTAGACTCTCTAATCCTTAGTTGAAATGAAGCTAATTAAGCAGCAAGAGTCATTCCCCGTGAGGGACATGGTTTCCCATCTCTGCCCCACATCACGTGAATAACGCCATGGTTCACTGTTTCCATCTTCCATTCGCTGCATCATTGTGGGACCTTCCGGCTGTGGAAAGACCAATCTTTTGCTGACACTTATTACAGCGCCCAATGGTCTGTGTTTTCAAAATATTTATATTTTCGCAAAATCTCTCTGCCAACCCCTCTACGTGTTTCTGGATCAAGTCATGTCTGGATTACAAAATGAGAATATGGGGTATTTTACATTTTCCACGCAAGAAAATGTTATTTCACCGGATGAGGTAAAGCCTGATTCACTCATGATTTTCGATGATGTATCCACTGAACGACAAGGCATCATTCAAAGCTATTTCAGCATGGGTCGACACAAACATATCGATTGCTTCTATCTTGGACAAACGTATTCTAAAATGTCCAAACAGTTGATTCGTGACAATGCCAATGTCATTGTTTTATTTCGCCAGGACGAGAGGAACAGTCGTCACATTTATAATGAACATGTGAATCCGGATATGACCTTTCAAATGTTTACAGAATTGTGTGGCAAGTGCTGGAACACACAACGTCATGCCTGTTTAGTGATTGATAAACAAAGTGAACTCAACCAAGGGCGGTATCGCTTAGGGTTTGATCATTTTATTGCTATTTAAGGCACTGTATCATTCCCTCTCAAGTCATTTGTCACGACACCATGGCGTTAGAAGAGAGTCAATTGAAAAAGCATATTATTAGAGCAAAAAATACTATTCGCCAAAAGTTTCGTCAATTGAAACGATCGCGTGCGGATCATGCTTTGTTTATTCAACAACATTTAGCACCTCCGCTAAAAGCCATGTTGAAACCCTCTTTCAAGCCATCTGAAACGCTACCTACCGTTTCACAAGCCACTCAGACGCACCACGAGGACCCTGAGGAAGAGGAAGACGAAGAGGAAGAGGAAGAGGAAGAGGAAGATTTAACTAGTGTTAGCGAAGTTGAGGATAATGAGAAACAAGTGTTTACGCCTCAAAAAAGGCATCACCCCTTGCAGAGTTTTTAAGAAAAAGGAAATCCTTGGCCATGGTCGAAACCCCTTGCCCTTCCAGATCGTCTCCATTTTCACAACTCTTGGCCACCCCTCAACATAAAGCTCAACTGAAAAACATTTTAATAAAATATTATGGATCAACACTGGAACCCTATTTCACCAATCTATTTGTTGGAAACACAGATACCACATATGGCGTTCGCTATGAGGATGATAGTTTTAAAATTGGTGATTCATCGATTAAATTTAGTCGTACTAAAGCTGTCATTAAAAAGATCAACTATAAATTAACACCAGGACTGTTAAAGCTACTATTCTCTCGGACCCCCTCATCCCAAGATTATACGCCAGAGGACCTTGGTAAATATAAATCCATCTTATTGGACACCCATGCCCACAAAAGACAGTATAATCCCACTCAACAAGTGAATGCCAATATATCTCAAAAATATAAAACCATCATTGCAAAAATGTTCCCCACTAGTCAAAGTGGTCGTCGTAAAGTGTCCGCTTCAGGAGTGACATTTAAACCATTAAAACCCCTTGTGGATGTTACCTACTGGCACAATCCCAATAAACTCGTCCAGCGACTACAGCTGTTGCATGCTTCACGTCAAGCCGGTCATACTGGTCACGATTGGGAAATTCAAGAAATTGAGGAAGAACTTCGAAATGCCAAAATTATTGTTTAAGCCCTCACCCATTAAAATGGGTATTGCTCACGAGTTGCATCGTCCAGCTAGACGTCACTATCAGCGACTCAAGGTGATTTCACAGGGTGTGGATGAACTTTGGCAAGCAGACTTGGTTGAAATGATTCCCTATGCTAACGTTAACGATGGTGTACGCTATATGTTGACGGTCATTGATGTTTATTCCAAAATGGCGTTTGTTGAACCTGTGCTACGCAAGTCTGGTCCACTAGTCACTAAGGCCTTTCAACATATTATTCAACAATCTAAACGTCAACCTCAGCTGCTACAAACCGATCAGGGGAAAGAATTTTTCAACAAGGATTTCTCCAGTTTTCTCAAATCTAAGGATATTCACCATTACACCACGTACAGCAATCTCAAAGCCAGCGTGGTCGAGCGGTTCAACCGAACATTGAAAACCCATATGTGGAAAGCGTTTACCGCTCAGGGCACTTATCGCTGGTTGGACTTGTTACCTGAGCTAGTGTCACGTTACAATGACACCAAACACAGAACCATTGGGACCAAGCCACGACTTGTGACCAAAAATATTCCACAACTGGATAAACTGTTTAACCCCATAAAAACAGCAGACCCTAAACGTCATCGCCTTAACATTGGGGACCATGTTCGTGTGAGTAAATTCAAGTCCGCCTTCGACAAGGGCTACACACCAAATTGGGGGACTGAACTATTTCAAATTCGTCAAGTCAACCTGAACAGTCCAGTCACCTATTTACTCGAGGACCTCAACCATCAACCCATAAAAGGCAGGTTTTATCTCCAAGAACTCCAAAAGACGGCGTTTCCTAAACATTACCTTGTGGAAAAAGTGTTGAAACAAAAAGGAAATAAACAATATGTAAAATGCTTGGGATTTAGCTCAGCCTTTAATTCTTGGATTAATAAATTACATGTTGTGTGATCCTGTGTGTCTTGTATTTATTTATTCACTCATGTTGTACTTAACCTACAGTCCTATGTACAGTCCTCAGCTCCACATGTATTATGAGCAATACATATTTCTTTCTCTCTTCACCTGTGTTCTCTCTTACACTGACTCTCCCCCCCTTCACCTCTCACCACTGTCAAAACAGGTTGTGACTTGTTAGATCTTATCGTGCACGTGCACAGGTGAACACCTGTGTTTTAGGTCATATTACACATGAACTTGCATTTTCTCACGTATGAACCAAAACAGGATGTGACTTGTTTCACAAGGAGAATGCTAATAATGACATCTCACACGTGTGCACATGTATTTCGCCAATTTCCTTTCATATCGTTATCCTATTATAGTAGTGGAGACTGGGGAACAACGTCAGTTCAACACACGCGAAATGTAGTTAGGCCCTTTGACATAATTTAAATAAATTCATGAGCCAGTCCGTAGGAACCGGTCCAAAGGGACTCATCAACAAGGACTCGTCCACAAGGACTCGTCCACAAGGTCTCGTCAACAATGACTCGTCCACAGGGACCTGTCAACAAGGACCCGTCCACAGGGAACCGCTCCCCCACCCTCTTCAAAAGCCATGAGTGGGCATGCTAATTCATAGTGGCTTTCCACCGAACATATGCACTTTATGTAGAACAACGTTTCATTCCATATCGGCATTCAAACTCTCACATGTTGCAATTGGAAAGAGAGATTCTCTAAAAAATTACAATTTCACCCCCTAGTAGGGGTAGGTTTTATTTTGGGGTGGAAATATGTTGTCCATTGGAAAGGGGGTATCAGCCCGAGTTCAATGACACCTCATTCGTCTAAATCCGACCATGCGTTCGGGAGTTATAGGGCTGCCGCCATCTTGTGAGGAGGGTGAGGAGGAGGAGGATTTAGAACCATCTAAAACACACTACTTCTGTATTTATTATGGGTGCCTCATGGCGGATAATGGCTACTAAAAATCATTACTCATTGTTCCTGTGGTATTACCATCCCTTATTCTTAATATAATATAATTATACCACTCGTTAGCGTCACCGCGGTTTTCCACTTTTCCAACTGTGATACCTCGGTTCTCCCGTTCGTAATTGCTCCTATTTTACTCTGGATATACTGGGGATGCTCTTACCGCCCTTCAATATATGGGTGCTATAACAATCGTGTACGGTCTATGCGCTTACCGCTCTGCCTAACATGTCGCCTGTGGGCCTGTGCGCCCATGGACTTGTTTATGTAGTGACGTAACTGTACTACCGTCATGACTGGCGCGGAAACATGGCCGCCGCTTGTCGTCATATCTCCTATCCGTGACGTATTCTCTGCATCGTGCTGTCTCCCTGACAACGCTATCAGGCTGCCTTCCCGTTGAGATCTAGGCTGTGTTATATCTGGGGCGGTACCTCCTTCTATGATTCGCTTCGCGCTATTGCGTGCGATCCTATAAAATGGCTACCGTGGCTCTGTATGTATCTATATGCCTGATTCCTAGCTGAGTGACCGTCGTCGTAAATGTTGGGATTGTTTATTATTATACTCCTTGTCCCAATCGGTGAAATAGTGTGGGTGGGAATTATGACCAATCTACTTCCCAATGTGTATGTATAAACTTGTTCTGCCCGTAGGCGGTGTTCACCAATGTATCCAATGGTTTTAATGTTTGCATATCACCTAAGATAAAATTTTATTTTGTGTTCCATATGTATGTCCGCCGCTGTCCTATGGAGTAACCTAGCTGTTATTGTAAATAGTCCTATCCATTATTACCGGCATTCATTTTTTGTTATCTTACTTAACTACCATGTTGGGCAATGCTGTGTATGCATTTCTTGCCTCCCTCGGCGCGCATGCCACTATGCTGAGCATATGTTTATATATTGCATGCCGCTGTCGTGTTTAGATTACCACAATGTATTGGATATGTGTGATAATTTGTTTTTGAATTCCTACGCACTATGCCTTCCGTGCTTGTGTTTATGGAGTGATGTAACCTGCTGTTTCACTCCTTGTTGTGTATAGTTTGAAATATGTGTGTATTTCCGCCCTGTGCATTCGCTTTGGCGAGAATTATAGCTGTCCTTTCCCGTTAATTGTATCTGCGCGGATACTCTATTCCCTGTTGCTGTTCTTCTACAGTTTCTGATAATTTAACTATCCTGGTGTCCGTCCTTTTCCTGATCGTTTGTTAGTTCGTGTGAAAATTTTCTGTTAGCCCGCGTATTTGTTGTTTCTGTATTTATGTCCTCTAGCTTTTTCTGACAATGTTATCCATGCTACCTATGGTTAGTTCCTAGACTCGTCCTACGATTTATTTGTTTTTGCGAGTTTATAGACGTCCCGGGTCTAATGCCCTGTGTATCTAGGGCCGATTGGTTTTCAGTCGGTCACCCTTTTCGATTACTGCTTTTGTAGCCATCTGTGTGTCTATTGTCATACTGTAGCTGTATGCAGTTTCAAAGCCTTACTTGAGTGTGCCAATGTGTGTTTGAGAGGTGTCAAGACCGCTTGTTTTTAGTCGGTCGACCCTTGGCCTCTCTTGCATATGTGCTGATCGTCTCCGTACCTCCAGAGGTCGTTCGCTCGACTCCCGGGGCGTCCGTGTTTGCTTAGAAACTCCGGACTTCCGATCACGTGTATTTCCAAGTGCTCTTTATCTGCATGTGTTAATTGGTGTGATTGTATATGTCCATATCGGACCTCCCCTAAGTGTAGAATGATAGCAAAGTGTCGTTGGCTAACTTAATCGTTGCTATCCCCTGTTTCCTGTCCTTTTGGGGATCTTTTTCCCATTGTATGTGTTTTCGTGAATCGAACCCTTTAATCTGGTTGTTCACCCTTTTGTTTCCCGCTACGGTTATGGTGTAGTGAGTAGCAAAGGTGTTTTCTTACATTTATGATCAATAATTAGTGTCATCCATCCATCCACTGTTTATATACAGATCTCTGGGATATATGTGACACTTCTGCAACCTGCTCCACTCTTAAGTTATGAATTGTATACCCTGTCTGTAATACTTTATTTTACCTCTATGAGGTTGTATGCGACCCTAAAAATGTTGTTTAGCCTTTGTAGTGTCTGCATGTGCCGTATTCGTGATTTGGGATCCCTCTGTCCCTAACTTCGGTCCCGTGGCGTGTAGTGTAGGGCTATACAGCACTTGGTGAAGTGTACACGAATTTAAATGAATTTTAAATTACTAATTGTCCCTGCTGCCGTCATTTCGGGACTTTTCAGGTGAGCGAAATGGTTTAAATGAGTATATTGTACTGTATTGCCATTGATAGTGCTACTAGCTTTGCTAGCGATCTGTGCTTCGATTGTGGCCGTACGCTGCTTTCCGCTGACTCGGAAATAGTTCGTATTACAGTGTTGTCACCTATGTGTACTAAAGCTTGCATGTTTACATTTCTAACGTGTAGAACAAGCACATCTGTGAACTGGCCTGACTGATTGTGTTGGCCTGTCTAGTACGAGCGTCCCCTTTTATCTGTGTCAGTTATTTTCATGTCTTATCTGTTTAATTATTGGCATTATTCCTGTGTACCCTCCCCTGTAGTGTTACCCCTGAGTAACATGTCTTTCCTACTATTGACTGTGTTAACATTGCCCTGAATTTTCCTAGGGTGACGTCTGCTAACGCGCTCGTCCCTTTAAGTTTGTATGTAAAAGAACCTTCTGCTCCACACATTTGTGATGTGTGACATTGAGCATGGAGGCACGTAACATATAAATCATTGGTGTACATATAAAATATACAGCATAATTACTGTGCACTTGTAAAAATATAATTTGTGGGCTTCTGAATTATTTTTATTTACTAGAAAACCCTATACGGCTTAATAACACCGCATTTTAAATATATATCTATGTACACTGTGGACCCATGTGAGGGTTTGTCAGTGTTTATGGATTTGTGTGCGTGTTGGCCAGTGTTTTGTCAAATGACGTGTAATTGTTTAGCCATAACTCGCCGTATGTGTCAATGTCTGTCCCCCTAGCCTGTCCTTGGTTTGAGCTTGTCGCGTAGCCTATTTAGACCTTAGGCCGCGTACATTTCTATTGCTCTGAGCCGGAGCTGCCCATGCTCGCGAGTATTCTCCCTGTAATTTTCCCTCTTTTATGGCGTTTAGCGCCGCAGCGCTCTCGCCTGCTGGTGTGTCCGGGTTTGCCCTATGATTCTATTGTAGGCACCAGGCAACCATTGGGGTGGGTCCCTATTGCCTTCCGTGGGCGTTTTCAGTAGGGCGAGTCTGGGCTTTGCCTTCCCGTATGATGTGTCCGCGTGCCCGAAGGGATTATCGCTCGTCGCGGTGTACTGTTATAGTCTACAGGGGTTTGTGCCCCTCTGTCTAACTGGCCTGTGGGGTTAGGGAGCAATGTTTTCCTATTTCCCTGCATAATCTGCCTATGTATGGGCGATGTATTGCGGGAAGTGTCCCCTTTGTGTATAGGGGTTGGGAGCAACACCCTTCTACGTGTCTGGACTGAGGGGGTTGGTGCTAATGCTCGCCTAGGTTCTGGCCTAATTGCCCTTTGAACCGATGCTGTAGGACGTGAAGGTGTTTGTGTCTGTCCCGTGTTTGAGGTTGAAGTAGCAGACTCCCCTCTCGGGGCCACGGCATCCACCTTCACACTCGTGGTGTCTGCTGTATGTATAGACATCTCCGCGAATGTCCATGTGAGCTGTTCAATGTCCCCATATGTAGGGTTTACAGGCCTGTTTATCTCAAAGGTGAGTATCATGTTTTTAGCCTCTAATTTGCGATACTCAGCCCAAATTTTGGCGTATTCTTTCGCCAATCGCCTGCTCTCGTTTTCGACTTGTGTACCCCTCGTGTCTGCCCTCAAGTGTAGCTGTGTGAGTTTGTAATAAGCTGCGTGTAGCTGGTCGTTTGTGCTATGCAGTCGATAGTGCACCCTATTCAATTGCGTACATATCGTACTGCTTTAGGTTCTAATGTAGGCCCCCTGTGGGTAATCTTTGTCTGTGCGTGTGTAGGCTTTAAGAATTCTTTTATACTGCGCCCTTGTGATTTCCGCACGTACTCTTGCTTAGCTTGTGTTTCCTTGTGGGTCTGTATGATCTCCTGGTAAACCTGTATATTTCTAAGCATGTCTTAGCGGGCGAGTGACGTCATATTGTCTCTATGTAGGTTGGGGAACCTGTAATAATGTGCCCCGTGTATCAGTAGTGTAGTATAATGCCTAGTCCTGTCTTTTACCTCGACTTGGTATATGCCTACCAGAAAACATGTTTCTACCCCTTTAATTTTATCTATACTTGTATGCGCCTTAAGGCGGGGATTCACAATGTATTGGGGGTCGTGTGCTAACCATTGCCATTGATAATTTCTGTACGGGTGGGCTGGGAGTTCTAATGTAAATTGATATACGTCCCGTAAAAAAATATCTTCAACTCGCTCCTGTTACGGGGTCGACTTGCTTGCCTTGCGAGAGGTTTTAACTGTGAATACCCTACGGGGTGGGTAAATATACTTTACTGTACCGCACTTAAAAAATTCTGTGACCTAGCTCTCAAACAATTTTTCGCTACTTCGCTTGGCTGTAGGTACCTTAGGTACTGAGATCGGTAGTCCCGGAACTTGTTGATTAAGCCCCTGTCTGTACGGAGACTACCGGTGCCTCTACCACTTTTGTTCTGTATCCTGAACGGGGGTTGGTAGAACAAAGAATACTGGGGGTGAGTTTAGAGGATGGTGTTAAATTATCGTGAGCTTCAACGAAAGTGCTGAAACTCCGAATGTGTGTGCGAGAGAGTGTTGGGTGACGGGACGGAGCTCTAATTGGTTAGGGTCGTAAATCTAAGGGATGCACTCTTGATGGGGAACCCCTTAGCTTGTAAAGCAAATAATACTAGTGAGCAATTCAACTATCTGCTGAGCTCGCAACGGTACGCTTGGCAGGCACGCGACCAAGTACTTCGAGGCTGTGACAATGAAAAAGGTCTCCACCGCTTACACAGCGGTTCTATAAGTAAAGACACTGGCAGTTCAAGGTGTAAGGAAGGGAGTTAGGCGATTAAGACAATGCTTGTGAATAAATGTTACAATGGATGTGTGGTGTCTGTGGTCACTTGTTTATTGGACCAGAAATGTTATGAATGCGTCCCTCTGTCTAGGGACGGTGTAGCACAATGTACATGTTACACTAAAGTAATTCAGGTGTCAAAGGCGAAGGATTGTAACTTGTAAAGTTCAGGAATCTGAGATACACACTTACCTCGTGACGTCGTAACAGTTGGACAGAGCCTCCGGCAAAGAGAGACAATTTGTTCCTTGGGGTCGGTCTTCTTAAACCTTTTGGAACTGCTGAGTCGAGTGTTTCCTCACTTTGTTGGTGTTCCAGTTATCACCCGTGTGTGTGTATGTGAATGATGCAAGCCTTGAGCAAGAGCTGAGGCTTCAACTCTGCTGGCTGTGTGTAATATAACTGTGTGCCGGTTGTTGTTGTTGCTGGTTCCGGCCTGAGGGTAGTTTTGGGGTGAAATTGGAGTAGTGGGTTGGCCAGAAGCGTAGACGTGTTTTATGGGGTAGTTATTGATTATAGATGTATGAAAAGTTGTAGATTTTTATAGGTGAGTGTAGATCCAGTGGCGTGGGGCTATCTTCCTCCTGGGGGGTGCGAAGGGTCCCCAAGGGCCCTAACAATATGACAGTGTATGCAGAAACAACGTGTGGAAGTCCCTGGAGGACAGAGGAGTAGAAAAATGGACCATAAGGAGGACAAAGGAGATATACAAGGGAAGCGTGAGCTGTGTGAAAGTGGGAGGAGAGAGTCGGCCTGAAACAAGGAACTGCACTGTCATCGTTACTTTTCATTGTGGTGATGGATGACATAATGACCCGAGTGGCACAAGTAATTGGGGAAGGAAAGATGAAAGCAATGGTGTTTGCAGACAATTTGATAATTTGGGGAAACAAGGAGGAGGAAGTACAGGAGCAGTTAAGACGTGTGGGAAGGAATAATACAAGGATATGGGATGAAATTTAGCATAAATAAGAGTGAGATGGTGATCAGAACAAGGAAGAAGGAAAGAACCACAACTGGAATAACAATTGGTGGGGAACAGCTGAAGAAAGTGGAAAGTTACAAGTATCTGGGAAGCCTGATACAAGATAATGGAAGTAACGATAGAGAAATAAATGAGCAGGGAAGACAAGCAGAAGCATTCCGGAGGAGTGCGAGAAGCATAATATGGAGCAAGGATGTCCCTCAGAACAGCAAAAAGGTCATATATCGGACCTACTATGTCCCTATCCTGGCATATGCCTCAGAGACCTGGGTTATGAAAGGAAGGGAGAAGAGCAAAATACAGGCCAGTGAGAAGCGGTATTGGAGCTACAAAGATGGACAGAATAAGAAATGAGAGGACCGGAGAATTAATGAAGGAGGAATCATTACAAGATGGTATAGAGAAATCTAGACTTAGATGGTATGGACATGTTAAACAAATGGAGGAGACGAGGATACCCAGGAGGATACACGAGACGAAGTGGAAAGGAAAGAGACTGAGAGACAGGTGTCTGAAGGGGTTGGAAGGAAGTGTGAAGAAGAGAGGAGAAGATTGGACAAGGGTGGAGGCTGAGAGATGGTGGGAAGACAGAAGACGTTGGTGAGGCTTGTGTTCCAAACAGACCCGGCCAGTGGCTGGAAACTGTGCATGATGATGATGACATATTCTGTACTAAACCAACCATTTTGAAGAAAATGTTGGTACCCAATTTAAGACTTCCGTAACTGCCCCTTATTATAATATAAATGATCTATAGCCTAGTTTTCTTCTGGGGAAGGGGCAGATGACCTCGTAGTTCTGCCCCTTTAAACAATAACTAACTTCTTCTAGGGATGCCTTCTACTTAAACACCAATTTTTGAGCCATTCACTCTGGTAGTTATGATGTGAACCCATAACACACACAAAAATTAACTGGTATGATCCACAATAGATACAATGTGTTAGTTGAAAATTCATAATGACAATTACAATCACATACAGGTGTAAAACACTTTGAAAAGCTACAAGATTCGGAGAACACATGCTTTGATGTGTGAATAAATTGTTTCAAGCACAGGATGAATAGGCTGTGTATTTCTCACCTACTGTATTGTGACATGTCCTTCTTAGGGAGTAGCAAATAAATAAGACTCATCAGAGAAAATCAAGATTTATTTGAGCAACAGTTTAAAACCAGCAACTTCTGCAACCTTAGAGAGAGCGGGCGTTCTATTGATGCAGTAATAACAATCCACTAGAAAACCCATAAAACTGTGCTTATAATGAGACATCCTGGTAAACAAACGTTCATAGTTATATTTATTGCTGATTAATTGAGGAGCTAGGGACATCTTTGTTCAGCCCTGTGGCTGGGTGTGTGGATTATTATCTGAACTTGTTTTATTGTGGTGTCTATAGTACAAGGTGATTTCTTTTGCTGGAGCGCGGCTAGCAGCCAGCTACCAGGCGCGTGCACGCCTACCGCCATACAACCAAATTTGGGCAGATTGCGTGGAGGTAGAAGCCGTAACAGAGTACTTTAATTAATGGTAAATTCACCAGCAAATCATGATTAAAGAATTTATCTTTTCACAGAAGATGCTGAAAATGTTCTCCTTCAGCTGACAGACAGGTATTTTATCGTGTACATAAATTAGCGTTTACACGTAA
The DNA here is from genome assembly GCA_946902985.2 of Meconema thalassinum. NCBI lineage: Eukaryota > Metazoa > Arthropoda > Insecta > Orthoptera > Tettigoniidae > Meconema > Meconema thalassinum. Next base: position 670,518,209 of record OX336389.2, on the reverse strand, counting down.
TTCTCCTTCCGTAATGAGGGATATCTGCTGCCGTATATTGATCTCCACCTCCACTAGAGTATGGGTAATTGATCTGTACACTTTGTATTTTAATTACCCCACAATTAAACATCAAACAGGCTTAGGTCCGTGCTTCAATTAATTACAGTAAACACGCAGGGTGGTACAGGAGTAGCTACATAATGTAATGATGTAAGTTACAAATAATTAAAATTCAAGTGTTGAGGAATGTTGGCTATTGTCCTTCGTCAGCTGAGAATCTAGGCCTTATATTTATTTTCTGCATTTCATTTGAGCCCACCCAATTAGTCTGGCTACCTGGAGTCGCAAGCGACTACAGATACAGACCAGTAGGTGTGCTTACTGCAACAGCTGTCAACAGCTGGGAATGGTTAGTTGTTATCTAGCCACTCACAAGGCATGGCTGCGAGGTTCACTACAGAACAAAGAATTTTCATTTGCTGTACTTTTATTAAGAACGAGTCTATTAGTGTTCCTCGCAGAGCATCTAACCAAGAATTTCCTGGCGTTAAGGTGCCTTCGGACACTGCAGTTCGGAAGGTTGTGAAGAAGTTCAAGTCTACGGGGTCAGTTTTAAATTTAAAAAAATAAACACAGACGTCAAGTTTTCACAGAAGGAAAATTAGAGGATATTATTGCTCGATTATTACGGTCACCGAGAAAATCTTTGCGAAAACTTTCTCAATAAGCCGACGCGTCATATTCAACGAATCAGAGGACTACAAAACTAATTAAGTATCGACCGTACAAAACTACTCAGGTTCAAACTTGGTCCAAGAGACCCAGTGGCAAGAAGTAACTACTGTATTGTAATTGGCTTTTCCAGTCCGTGCATGACGGAATTTTAGATCCACAGTTAGTGTTTTGCAGTGACGAGGCGTGGTTTTATTTATATGGACATGTGAACTCACAAAACAATCGATACTGGTCACCTGTGAACCCAAGACTGATCCACCAACCCCCATGCATGACCCAAAAATCGGTGTGTAGTGCGCAGTAACCGCAAAAAGAATTATAGACCCAATTTCTTTCCATGAAACTATTAATTCTCCTCGATATATTCAGGTTATTTTCAATAATTTCTTTGTCCAGTTTACAGAAAGAGAAAGATTGTACAGCTGTGCATACTGCATACAATTCATTGGACACAATAAGTGCTGTGTTTGGTGACAGGGTAATTAGTGCAGGATTGTGGCCGCCTCGAAGCCCGGATTTAACACCGTGTGATAGCTTAAAAGACAAAGTGTATGGGTCTAATACCTGTACCCTAGAGGAGCTGGAGAACAATATACGGCAGCAGATATCCCTCATTAGGGAAGGAGAATTACAACGTGTGAATGTTAATTAATTTACACGATACAATGCCCGTCTGTCTGCTGAAGGAGAACATTTTCAGCATCTTCTGTGAAAAGGTAAATCCTTTAATCATGATTTGCTGGTTGTTGTTGTTTGAGTATTCAGTCTTTTGACTGGTTTGATGCAGCCCTCCATGCCTCCCTGTCCTGAGCTAATCGTTTCATCTCTACATAGCTACCACACCCTACATCCGAGGCAATCTGTTTAACATATTCTAACCTTGGTCTACCCCTACAGTTCTTGTCCTCGACCCTTCCCTCCATAACAAAGCTTGCTATTCCTGGGTGTCTTAGTACGTGTCCTACCAACCTATCTCTTCTCTTCATTAGCAGTCGCCAGAAACATCTCTCCTCTCCCATTCGTCTTAATACCTCGTTGTTTGTAATCCTATCTACCCATCTGATCTTCATCATTCTCCTGTAACACCACATTTCAAATGCTTCAATTCTCCTCTTTTCTGCTGCACCAATAGTCCAAGTTTCACTTCCATAGAGCGCCACGCTCCAGACAAAGGCTTTCAAAAATGACTTCCTAATACCTAAATCTATATTCGATGTCAGCAGATTACTTTTTTGTAGAAATGCTTTCTTTGCCTGAGCCAACCTACTTTTTATATCCTCTTTGCTTCGTCCATCACTGGTTATTCTGCTTCCTAAGTAACAGAAGTCTCCTACTTCCTTCAGCTTTTCACCTGCCAATTTGATCTCCATAGAGGTTTCTGATTTATTTCGGCTGCATTTCAGTATTTTTGTTTTACATTTATTAATTTTCATCATGAATTCTTTCCGTAAGACGGAGTCCATACCATTCAAAAACTCATTCAAATCCTCAGGCTTGTCGGCCAAGATGACGATGTCATCAGCAAATCGCAGAGTTTAAATTAGTTCTCCTTGAATCTTCACTCCCACTTTAAATTTTTCTCTAATTTCCTTCATTGCTTGTTCAATGTAAAGATTGAAAAGTATGGGTGATAAGTTGCAGCCTTGCCTTACACCATTCTGAATACCAGCTTCTCTCTCATGTCCTTCAACTCGAATGACTGCTGTCTTGTTTCTGTATTGATTGTATATCACCCTCCTATCCCTGTACTTTATTCCAATCGATTTCAAAATGTCAAACAATTTAGTCCAATCAACGTTATCAAAAGCCTTTTCTAAGTCTACAAATGCCATGAACGTTCTCTTATCTTTCCTTATTCTACCTTCCAAAATCAGCATAAGACTTAGTACAGCTTCCCTTTTTCCTACATTTCTCCTGAAACCAAACTGGTCTTCACCCAACTCCGTTTCTATCTGGCTTTCAATCCTCTTGTAAATTATTCTGGACAGGATCTTTGAAGCATGAGTAATCAAGCTGATTGTACGGTAATCTTCTTATCTGTCAGCTCCCACTTTCTTTGGTATAGGGATGATAACATTCTTCTTGAAATCAGGGGGTACCTCACCTGTCTCATAAATCATACACACCAAGTGAAATAAAGTGATCAGACCTTCATCTCCTATGCAGCGTAGCAACTCACTCGGTATATCATCTATGCCTGGTGCTTTGTTCCTGCTTAAGTCTTCCAAAGCTTTATCAAATTCTGATCTCAATATTAAATCTCCTTTCGCATCCACATCAATTTCCTCCTCCCTTTCCATTACATGATTCTCAATCTCCTTTCCCTTATGCAAACTCTCTATGTAAGCTTTCCATCTCTCAACCTTTTCTTCCCTATCTGTTAGAGGCTTTCCATTTGTGTCCTTAATATTACAGCACTTTTAGTCTTCTTTTCCCCAAAAGTATTCTTAATCCTTCGATAATCTGTGTCTACTTTTCCTAATTTCAGACAATTTTCTATAGCTGCACATTTCTCTTTCAACCATTCTTCTTTCGCTTCCTTGCACTTCTTGTTAACCTCATTTCTCAGACGTCTGTATTCTGCTTTCCCCTTTTCATTTCTTACATTCTTGTGTTTCCGCCTTTCATCCATCAATTCTAGTATATCCTGAGTGATCCACGGTTTTCTACCTATTCTTTCTTTCCTACCAATGTGTTCTTCTGCGGATTTTGTTATTTCATTCTTCAAAAGTGCCCATTCGTCTGCAATTGAAGTTTGTTTAGGGTCTTTCATTAGCCCTTCCTTTATACTCTTCTTGAATCTTTCGTTTACATCCTTCTCTTTCAGTCTGTCTATTGCCCACCTTTTTGGCTTTTGACTTTTCTTCAGTTTCTTCAACTTTAATCTGCATTTCATTGCAACCAGATTGTGGTCAGAGTTTATGTCAGCACCAGGATATGTTTTACAATCCAAAATCTGGTTTCGAAACCTCTGCTTGACCATAATGAAGGTGATTTGGTAACGCCCTGCATCTCCTGGTCTCATCCATGTGTATATTCTTCTATTGTGGTTATTGAATAAGGTGTTAGCTATGACCAACTCAAGCTCGGTGCAGAATTCTACCAGCCTGCTTCCTCGATCATTCCTTTCACCTAATCCGAAATCTCCTACTATCTTCCCTTCTCTCCCTTTTCCTACCACAGCATTCCAATCGCCCATTACTATCACATTTTCATCACCCTTGATATACCTCAGAATTTCGTCTATTTCTTCGTAGACCTTTTCTACATCCTCATCATCAGCTTGACTGGTAGGCATATAGACTTGTACCACTGTGGTGCAGGTAGGTTTAGTGTTGATTTTTGCTACAATAATCCGTTCACTATATTGCTCATAATATTCCACCCGCTGTCCAAATTTCCTACTCAATATGAGGCCAACCCCTGCTTGGCCATTGTTTGATTTAGTGCTAATGACCCTATAGTCTCCTGACCAAAAGTCCCATTCTTCCTGCCAGCGCATTTCACTAATCCCAACCAAATCCAACCTCAACCTATCCATTTCCCTTTCTAAGTTTTCTAACCTTCCACTTCCTAGCAGACTTCTAACATTCCACGCTCCGATCCGTAGAATGTCAGATTTCCTCTTTGTCACTTCTGTGATGTTAACCCCCTCTCGAGTAGTCCCCACCCGGAGATCCGAACGGGGGACTAGTTTACCTCCGGATTGAAATTTTACAAGGGAGGAGGCCATCATCACATGTAATTATGCATAGAGAGGTGCATATCCTCGGAAATAGCATACGGCTGTAGTTTCCCGTTGCTTTCAGCCGTGCAGCAGGACGCAGTGTAGCCATTATCTGGCTTATATTATCAATATCTTAACCGTCTATAAGACTAGTAAAGAACTGATTTATTCTGAAAGGCTGCTACTCCCTTTCAGAATAAGTAAAGATCAATTCTACTAACAAAAATACTAACCTTCTACCGTACTAACAATTAAATACCAAAATTCTACTAACGAAAAAATACTATAGTTCCACCAACAACAAATACTACCACTAAAACAGTCTGTCAGCAGGCACACTCACATGCACCCTTACACATCACAGTCTACTGAAACAATGAACTATAACTAATAAACAATGCAACTGCTACCAGACACACTCACACACCACAGTCTAATAGAACAATGACATATATCTAATAGACAAACTAACTACCTACTTACAACTTAAACTAACTACGTACTTACTGTACTTTTATTTGAATTGACAATATTTACAAAATGCAATTTAGATAGAAAATACTTACAAAATGTAATTTAGATTCAAAATAGTCACAAAATGCAATTGAGAATAAAAATAAGATGTGGTGGGGCTACATACACCCTGCCTCCTTAAGGGCCTTGAGCACAAGGCAGGAGGGAAAAGTAAAAGAACAAGAAGCCTGACCCGACGCAGAAGGAGGGTATCAGAAAAGATGAGACAAGGGCCAATGAAGGCGGGAAAGAAAGAGACTCCCTAGGCCTCGGATACCCTAATACCGTCGGGGTCGGAAGAGAACAAGAGTTGACCAAGTGAGGTCGACAGGAAAGAAGACGGAGAGGAGCCCTGCACAAGTAAGTGGAAGCAATGCCGGACTCAGCTGGGGGCCCGTGGTCGCCAACCCACGTCCCACTAGATGTGAGGTAAAGTATAAATTCAGTATTTGCAATGCTTCAATTTTCATTGTGGATATTAATAATAATATTGTATGGTCTCGGGTGCTGGGTGCAAACTTTGTTAATTGACGCCCAGAGGGCAACTTGCATGTCAAATTTTATCGCTCCTTGAAACGCTATGTAAAAGAAGTGAATTGTTTGCCTGATTGCGCTGTCTGTGAAACTGTCAACTTCAATCCTCTTCTTTCTTGATTTGCTTTTTCCTGTTGGAGTTGAAAAGTTTAATTGTTTTTGGGCTGGAGCTGTCTTTCCTTCTTTCAGAATCCTAGTAACCGTACTCACTGAAACACTGGTAGCTTTACTAGTCATATGTAAAATATTTGCAGTTGCTATATTATATTTTTCTTTTGTATTCTTGAAATATTGTGCAACATTGAAAACTATTTCTCTAGCTTGGCCTCTAAGAGGTCTCCCGGGAATTAACACTCGTTTACAAATACGGAAAACACTTGGCACTATGACTCCACCTTGCACAAACACAAAGTCCAACGACAAAGAAACCAGTAGGAGCGAGAGAGAGAGAGAGATACACTTCCCGTACCTGACGCACATGCGCAGAAGAAAGACTAGCAGTGGAGAGCCAAGGGAGCTGGAAACACTCTCCCCTACTTTGGTGCGCTTGCGCATTGAAACATTCTCTTCTACCGGGTCACTCTATAGTTCTGTAATACAGTCATTCTGTAGGTTGTTTAAAATTGTATATTCCATAGTACGTTCTGATTAATGCATTTTATGATTTTCCCTTACTGACACTAGTTAATGAGGTTTAATAAATTATTTTTCAACAGTACGTTTTCCCGCTTTTTACGTTCAAATTTTTCATTCCCTTGATAAACATACTACAGTAAAATTCTGCTGTAACGAACACAGTATAACAAAATTTTCAGAATAACGTGTTTTGTTTTGTCCCTTCCCTTTTCCCTATTTGTTGTGTGTTAAAATATTTCATTTTAACGAATTTTGTAGTTTCAGTTTAGCGAATTAAAATTGACCTCTTTCAAACCAAATTTGACCATATTTTCTCAAATTAAAACCAAAAGATTATCCTGTTTTATGACAACACTTTTCTTGTTACATAATTTCATTATTCAGACGATATGATCGCCATTTTCCATATAGGCACAATACGCGATCGAGAAGGCAACAGCTTTCGTGTACCCAATATGCTTCGCCCGTCACCCAATGTAAGAAGACGTCACTCTATTCGCTGAGTAGAAGCGCCAAGTTTGCAATCCACCAATGAACGCTACGCTTTGTGCAAGACGTCACTCTATTGGCTTAGTAGGAGCTCCAAGTTTGCAATCAACCAATGAACGCTAGGGTTTCGTAGCTTTGTGTAACCAATAGGCTTCGCCCATCAACTAATGTAAGACGTCACACCATTGGCCGAGTAGAAGCCCAAGTTAAAAATCCGCCAATGAAAGTTATGGTTTCATATCTCGTCTAGCCTGTTTTGCATTCTGTGTATTGCACTTCGAAGTGGTGTTTGCGGCAGTTCATTTTAAACACATTTTATTTGTTGCAAGAACCGTCGGCGTTTGTGTGACACGTTATTGGTATATTAATGTGAACTATGTGAATAATACGTGCTCGGTTGTGTTGACAAATATTAATAAGAAGTGATTGTTCAGCATCATCACTCATTCCCTAATTGATGCATTCTGCCTCCCATGTTCAAATAAAAATAAAGTTTGTATTTCCATGACTGATTCCCCTTTTCCCATTCCATTCCATTTCTTGGATAGTAAGATGTTTGCTTAGCAAGGGATAGTAGGGAATAGTGATGGATAAGTGAGGGTATAGTAGTGGGCATTTTAATGGTTATGAAAATCGCAGCCATTGTACGAAGTGTATGCTACATACAAATAACGTAATTTTCTTCTCATCAAATAAATATTGAGCTTTTTCATGAATAAAGGCCTGTTGAAGTAATATAGATCCTGCAACGAATACAACACCAGGCAAATTCTTGCGAATTGACTTATTTCAATATAACAAAATTTCACTTTAGCAAATTAATTTCTGAGGTCCCCAAAATTTCGTTATACTGGTATTTTACTGTAACGAGGTTCCACTGTATCAGATTTCTCACTCTCTGAACAACAGTTGCATTTCAAGCGGTTTGTGGCCACTCAGGACTCTCCACCGATGTGCGGTCATTTTTGAATCGTTTGAGGCACTCTTTAATTTGTGTTATCCCCATAGCAATGTCTCCAAACACCCGCTGAATTATACTAATTGTTCCACTTTGAGAATCACCTAGATTTTCAAAAAATTTGATGCAGTACCTTTGCTCAATTCGTTCGGTCATCTTGCGAGAAACTTCAATCCGACGAACACTTGTAACGAGTACCTCACTTGGCGGCCATTAGCCAGCGATTGATATACACGAACGCAGTGGAAAAAAAAGTCAAACATGCACAGTAAAGTTTCTTCCTCCACTGTTCGCATCACTACATTGCGTGGGAAAATTCAAGGTCGGATGTTAATCAGACAGGCCTCGTATATATTAAATTTTACACAAATGTTCTCAAATAACTTATCTTCAAGGGTATACCCAGAAAATGATTTGGGGGGAGGGTAATGGATTTGGATGTAGAAATCGACTCCCTCAGGGCATGACAAACTGGACTTTTCAGAAGGGATATATCGACGGCTCAGTTCAATACTATCGTAACTAGCATTTTTCTAATTTTACAGGAGAGCAAATTGAAAGTTCCTTGTACACCAGAAATCACCATGGAGACTTATGGCTGTAGGTCATGCTTAAAACTGCCTAATATTTCATAATCCTTCAGTACTGACTAGATTGTGTCCTTGTGAGATTTCCTCGAAGTGGGAATTGTTGATAAAATACTAACTAATGGAATTATTGTTACTTGTTACCCTGAAAATTACGCAAAATATTTAAACGGCATTCTACATCTCCGCAACAGTTAAAGATGACACCCTAAAATTTTATACGGTGATAAAAGGCACTACTAGAATTTCAAATATGTGACTTTCAAAAATCTGCTAAGTATGAAACCAACATGGCGGCCAACATTCAAACGGACTTTTCTCTAGCGATTTCACCATGCGAGCGCAGTGAAGCTTGATACGGTAATTGTTTATAAAAATTCTAATCCACCAGCATTTAATTTAGTTCAACTGTTTTCATAACGTCAAGATGGTGGCTGTGCGAAATTTAAAAAATCATTTTTATTTCTTGTGTCCTAATTATGCGATCGAAGTGAATGTCTGAAAAGCCTTAATATATAAAAATCCAACATGGCGGCTGCACACAATATTTCTCCGGTATTCTATATCTCCGGAACTATTACTGATATCGAAATTTCGTATGGTGATAGAGAATATTACTATTAGTTTACCTATGTGACATTAGAAATCTCGTTATTCACTAAACCAACATGGTGGCCAAGCGTAATTAAAGTATTTAAATGGCATTTTCTCGCGATTTAATCATCCGGACACAGAGAAACTTTGTACGGCACATAATTATACACGATTGAAGTTACTGGCATCTAATTTTATCGAATTGCTTTAATAACCTCAAGATGAAGATGGCGGCTGTGCAAAATTTGAAAATTATTTTTTAATATTTTGTGTCCTAATCAAGTGAATGTTTTAATAATTAACATAAGCAATAATCTTCATCTAATGATACATAACTAGATGATCTACATATAGAACAATCTAACATGGCAGCCAAGTGATTTTCAGATATTCAAAATAATATTTCTAGCTATCTAATCACCCAAATGCAATGAGACTTGCCACAGAGAATCTTTATTCAGAACTTACTATAGAGACATTTAATGATGTTTAATCGTTTTTAAAACTTCAAGATGACGTCTGTTTGAAATTATTCTTTTTTATTTCTCGTATCTTATTCAAGCAATTGAAAAGATGATTCGTATGATGAGCTATGATAAACATTACATAAGGGCACTAAATTCTGTAGCTTACTTTTTGTTATTCAGAGTAGCCAAGAATTTGGGTTTTCTAAAGATTAATACCATTGGTTCGTCACGGAAAGATGCCACCTAGCAGGAGGTGACTAATCACCAAAATTGAAAACTAGGTAGCCTATATATTCTAGCACATAACTGATCATTGTAATGGTGTTGGTGAAGACATACCGTAGGTTGTGAACCAAACGCTATTTAGTACAGGCCTATCACATGGAAAATAGTTTTAATAGGCAGGAGAATGTTAATGAAAAAGATCAGTGACATATATGAAAATAGGCTAATTAGTTCTTCACGGAACTACTTATTTTTTTTAAATTTACAAATCATTTGGTTCATGGATGTGATATCACAGAAGCTCAACCTGAACAAACTTTTCAATACAGCACCAGAGACAATCAACATTTATGATGCATATTTTAGCCATGGAGAGTTCAGTGATACCAACGTAACTTTGCTGCAACAAACGTGTGTTTGGCAGATCGTCGAAACATAATCGTAAAAGCAGTTACGATGTTAGGTCATGCAACTCTCGGACAATACCGGCAATACTAGTGCAACAATATCGTAACATCACTTAAGTTGTTGTTTCACTGACAACTGGCTGATTTTGAAGTTAGGTTGATGTTAGGTCATCCGTTTTTTTTCATGCTGTTTCAGCAATAGGAGCAGATACTGCTCGGGTCTAAGCTGCGTGTACCTGAGAGGAATGTGCATCGCAGAATATGAGAAGTGGTACTGACGAGTGATAAGGTTTCTCGGTCCGTGCATAGTACAGAACCAAATACATTGGTTGGTGACTCACTCATTCTTAACACCACAGTGGTTTGAGCAACGACCGTATGTTAGCAGTATTGGAATAGAAAGCAATACCAGATATCACGGCGGGCTGTTGACAGACCCTTCTATTCTCGCCTGACCCTTCCCTGCTCTTTCCCCTCACCCCGCAAGTTCAGAGAGCTTAGACCCGAGCAATACGTTCTTATTGCATTGGATGGACATGATGTTGGGCAGAAAAATGACATCGTAACATAATTTTCCACGAAAATGTTAGTTATGATAGTATTGCTCTGAGCCGTCGATGTATGAACCCCCGTCCAAGGTCACACTACTCAGCCTCATTCTACAAAAAAACCTAAAGTGAATTTAGCATATTTTCTCTCCTATTGCTAGTTGTAGATATATTATACTACCATAGGTGAGGAAGAGAAAAAGGGCACCCTATGTCCTTGGGATGAGAAATCTTCCCTAAAGGCGGATGATCCAGCAGATGGACAATGGCATAGGACCAGGACCAATAGGTATGGGTAAGGGTAAGCGAGACTCTATGAGCCGTGGTGAAGGCAACTCGCCTAGAAGGAGGTCACTTTGATAACAAACCGGATGGTTCAGCACCTTAGATGGCAGTCCCATTAGTGAGCTCGGAAGGCTGATAACCTACCAGTCTTAAATTATGAGATCGAAGAAAAAGGTAAAAGAAAATATCGGACTGATCAAATGGTTGACGACAATGGAATGATTATGCAAAGTTGTATATTTGGTGTGTGTGTTATGTTTCTTTGCTTTCTGTCATAGGCCTAAATGACCTGCTAGGTACAATAAATGATGGTACATTTTATACACATGGACGGAAAATACTTTCTTTCAGGGGCATTCTGAGAGAATAATTTCAGGGGGTGGGGGGATAGCAGATTTGGATGCAGGAATAGACTGCCTTATGTAGTGACTTGCTCAACGGTCTCTCACAGGGGGTGACAAATCAAACTTTTAGGGGGATATATCCACTTATCCCCCCTCCAGGGCATGGTAAACGATTAAAAGTGCCACTTCTCAAACTACTACTGGGTCTGTCGTCAGCCATTGCAGCGCAGAGAAGTCAAACATGAGTCTAATATTGTCATTTCTTTGGACAAGTAAATAACGTAAATTTAAGGATTGTTTCAGCATGAAAATGACCATCAAATTGAAAAGGAACTAAGAATTGTTTACAAATATTTTTTCTACTCTTATTTTATGACATTGCCAGAATACTACCTTCATCAGCCATTATGCTCATATAATTACAAGCACATTCCTCAAAAATAAATATTAAAATATTCTAAACATATATTTTAAAAACACAAGTGATAGTAAAATTCGTCATAAAAATTATCACATAGACCTATATGACAATTACATAAGAGTAGATAAGTCTATTTTCAAATGACATTTCCTCAAACAGCTGGAATGTGGAACTAAAAAAAGAGTGCAAGTAGCAACAAACAGATTCGTCAATAGCACCATTGCCTGGTAGCATTCGTGACGAACTACAGTAATTCATCACTAGCACTCTGAAGGCTAATTGGTTAATATGTGGGCAATGGTGAATATAGCTCCACAGGTACAAAGTGGTGTTTTTCCCTTTTCAACAGGCACGAGAGAGGGAGAGAGAGTGAACTTTGCATGACCTATCTTTAATCAGCATTAACCCCTCAAGCCGGTTGGCCGTACACTGTACGTCCGCTGGACTCGACTCGTTCAGCCGGTTCGACGTACCACAAACGTCCGGTGCAGGCGGAAGTTAGAATGCCTATTACGCATGAAGCCCTGCTGCTTTGCCGCATCTTCTTTCACGTTATAAACCGAGAAGTTATGTACTTTCATGCCATCTCTGTTTCATAATTAGAACTAATACGAAGTTGATCGATATCCGTTGCTTTTGACGACTCATATCGATCAGCGAAGGAACATGAAACGCGCTCTATTGAGTTTCAGGTTAGTTGCTTTAGAAGGTACCACATCCTTTCATGCCATCTCGAGATTGTTTTGTGAACTATATCTAACTTGACAGTTTTAGTCACTTATGAAGGGGAAGCACCGATAGCAATTACTTAGTAGATAACTTTTGCTTCGTAGGCTAGAGGCTACTCAGTCGCAGATGAATAATTGCCGGACTGTCTCATTCTCTTGCGGGTGCAGATATTATTGGTTTGATAGATGACAGTAGTGGAAGTGATGTATAGGGAGCGATATTTTCGGTAGTGATACGGACTATGCACAGCATGATGTTATTGGAGAAGTGGGAGACAGACCAGACGAAGAAGAAATAGCTTCAGCTGTAATAACAACGACCGCTGTTCAGTGTTTGTGGCGAGAGGTAGACTTCGTCACAAGCACACAAAAGATCCCCTTCACGGGTATGCCGGGTACAAGAAGGCATTTCACGTCTGTTTTTTGCTGCTTTCGACAATGTGATTGAACTAGTTTGAGAAACAAATATGTAGGCCTACGCGGCAGAAAGTATGGTGGCGCGCCCTTGAAACCAAGGTCGCGCGCCAGGAAGTGAGTCAGTGACAGGGGACAACATTTATGAGTTCTTGTGGCTTGTATTGTTAATGGGGATAATGCAGAAACCTACCCTAAAGAGCTATTTCACTCCTATATTCCCTCAAACAATGCCAAGGAACAGGTTTGAAATAATATTGCGATATTTACATTTTGTTGACAATTCGGCACGGGATGCATACACGGGCCTAAAAAGCTTTTCAAAATTCAGCTTTTCCTGGAAATTATACCCAAAAAATATGTATATATGTAGATTGAACATTATCATGTAAATATCTTGCTTTCATTGTAAATATACCTGAAACAAATACCAAAAGTGGAACTTATCAAATTATTATACTTTTGTAAATATTGCGTGTGATTATGGACAACCCTGAAGAGCAGTCGTCACATATATTACTGAGAAACATTGGACATGATTTCGGTACGTAATCCTAAAAATTTCATTACGTTATATTTCGTAGATTTAATATTATTAATTTTTTACCTTGTTGGTGTCCAAACCTCTGCTGAGCTTCAATTTAAATACCGCCGGAGAAGTGAAAACCTCCGGATTAAATAGCCGGCTGAGGGGTTAATTGACGGATTTCCTCTGCGGTGTAAGGAGCTCCACTACACATTAGTAATTCCCTCATTTTCAGCTTACTGGGTCTTAGTTCACCTAACCACACAGTTTCCCAGAATGCCAGTACTTGGAAGTGTACCTGAGAGTGAATACCTCCATTGGTTGAGGTGGTAGTGATACCGCCACTTTTGCAGTTTGAGCTATGAACCTATTTAAGAATGTTACGAATTTATGATAACTAACTATCCATGTTTTGGGGGCTATTGCTCCCTTCATCATCCATTATGCTCATATAATTACTATACTCTGATTTACAAAAGATGAACGGTGAAAGCTGTCATCCGCTTGAAGCGTGAGGTGAGGAGTGGAGACGAGAGGGTAACGGTTGCCATGGCAACAACCAGCAGTGTTGCAATGTATGCAGACACAGAAGTGAGCTCATGGTTTGACTCGTGTTCTACTGTGCCTTCACTCTTCACGGTCATTAGACCGCTAGGCTGAGGGTGAACTTCCCCAGTATTTGTGTCTTCCTGCAAGCCTCTTGGAATGTCACGAGTCATGATCTGCCTCAGTGGCAATGCAGCATTTCCCTACATGCTAGCTTTGACAGCTGTCACCGTTCATTATTGGTAAATCAGAGTATAGCTCATTCCTCAAAAATAAATAATAAAATATATTAAAAAATTCTAATAAAACATATATTTTAAAAACACAAGTGATAGTAAAATGTGTCATAAAAATTATCACATACTTGAAAACAATCTTGTGTTATACCACTGTAAAACATTTGTAAACAATTCTTAGTTCTTTTTTAACCTAGCAGTGATCGCAGGGGGAGGGGCTATCTCACTTAGGAAATGTCTTGCATGTAACTTCGCAGCCCGCATGCGGATTCACACTACCCTCCTAGGTATTCCTAGTAGGGGGCATAACGAGACAACTCCCGCAACAATAGCAAGTTAACACTTGAAACAGTCACACAGTTACTGTTATCGTACGAGCTTGCAGAGAAGTGAGACTTTCCCCAAACCGCGACCATAAACGTAACTAATTTTGTGTTACATTTTGTTGTATAGTTTGTTCTCTAGTGAATTTAAAAATAGCTAATAAACTAGAGGAACAGATTATGGTATAGTAGGACGAGGTGGAGCAAGAATTAAGAAGAAATTGTGAGGAAGATGACGATTTGTTGGAAGTTGGCAGTGCTAGTGAAGACGAAGAGAATAATATAGTAGATTTGTTGGAAGTTGGCAGTGCTAGTGAAGACGAAGAGGATAATATAGAATTTAGTGATTCAGTGATTCAGATATTTCTGGTGATGAACTGGATAATCCTAGTACACAGTACTCGGGGGAAGATGGACACACAACGTGGTACATCCATTGCCCACAATATGTTGCAAAAAAGAATACAAAAGAACCTTGTTCGACGCCTTCTTGGATTAAAAGATGAGGTAAAAATTGTGACCTCCCGCAGTGAGGCGTGGAGATTGATTTTTCCTCTGGAAACTATTCAAGAATTTTGGACTTCACCAACATACAAATGTCAAAATTGCATGAAAATTATGCACGAGAAGGGGATTCTCGAAACACTGTGAAGAAATAACTGCATTATTTGGCCTATTCTATCTCTCTGGCATTTTGAACGTTTCTCATGTGAATGCAGAAGACTATTGGGCAATCTCTGCCTTATTTTCTTTCTAACAGCTCTCACTACTGTCAATCCTTTCTTCAACATGTCTAAAAGCCAGGGAAAGTTAAACCAATGAAAAATAATTACCCACAGTCAAGTTCCTTCCAAAGATATGCAGATCCTGTGTAACAGAGACCCTTGCTGGATCTTCACTGTCATATAATACATGTGATATTTGTTTTGGTGTTGATTACAACAGTAATTGTCGTTTCAAAATGATGCTGATATTTGTGAATTATATAGTTTCTGATATTTTTTTATCATTAAGAAAAATGTGATTGTTTGATGTTTATTGAGATCATTGTGAGAATATCTCATTATTTGTAAATGTTTCTAATTTACTGTATTAGTAATTAAGTCTATTAACATTAAATGTCCATATCTAGTCAAGTGCATTTTTTTTTCTTCTTAATTTTGATATTTGAAAAAGTGAGTCCGTGGGACTCAGGGTAGGAATATACGTGACATGTTTCCTAGTAGTGAATTGAGGGTTAACCCTGCAGTGGTCGCGTACGTAATAGTGACGCGAGTGGTCGCATGGTCTACATAGGTATGCCATTTAAAATTTTAATATAAGAATATATTTAATTTTACAATTGCGTTTATTTGTTTATAAGTCTTATTAACTATGTACTAATTATAATGGTCGCCTCCGTAGCGTAGCGGTCAGCATGGTTAGCTGCCGCCCCGGAGGTCCTGGGTTTGATTCCCGGCTCTGCCACGAAATTTGAAAAAGTGGTACGAGGACTGCAACGGGGTCTACTCAGCCTCGGGTGGCCCAAATGAGTAGAGGGGGTTCGATTCCCCCTCAGCCATCCTCGAAGTGGTTTTCCGTGGTTTCCCACTTCGTCTTCGGGCAAATGCCGGGATGGTCCCTTCTTCAAAGCCACGGCCGCCTCCTTCCCTCATCCTTGCCTATCCATCCTAACCATCCCTTACCTCCCCTCATGAGTCCCCTGTTCGCTTTGCAGGTGTGGCCGCCTGGTCGAGGTGCCAATCCCACCTCACCAGTTGTATCCCTTCCGATTCGATGTTCCCCGCTCTAGGACACTGCCCGTAGAGGCGGTAGTGGTGAGTTCCCCACCAACCTGGAGGGGAAAAAACTAATTATAATCAGCATAACCTAAAGATATTACTATTTTCTTATCAAAAGAAACTAAAACAAATAGTCACTCATTTCTTACAAAAAAATCACAAGGTTTACAGAAATTGGGATTAAAAAAATAGTAAACAGAATTATTAAAATCTAATCATTGTTTTCTGAGCAGGACAAACATACAGATTTAGAATGCCTAGGACAAATGAATTTACTGCACGAATTACACACATTTCAAGTGCTTCTATTACGCGCTCTACCGCAATAGTAGCATCGACCGACATAATTCCTTCGCATGGGTCCTGGTGCCGATGACTGAGTTTCAACTTGCGGAAGGCCTAGAAAATCTTCTATTGTGAACGTTAGTGTGCCGATTGCATCTGCACACTTTACCCCTGCCCCGAACTTTCACCAGCCCGTACTTGTGGAAAATTAACTTTGGACCCAGTTCCAGACCCAGGGGCCACTGGAGTGATTCCCTGACCTTAAGAAGAAATAAAAACTTTCCCCAAAAGGTCCCAATGTGAAAACTCCCCAAAATGCATTGTCTCAATAATGCTAGTTGGTGTATTCTTTGGAATACACGGTAAGATAGACTAAGCTTTTGCTTCTCTTTGCTTTAGTTCATCCCTTCCTTTTTTTTTTTCGCAAACTCCAACAGTGATCTCCTGATTTTTCTTTGTTGGTATATGTTTCTTACACCACCTGTAAGTCTGTTCTAGATATATATCTTCCATGACCCACCTAGCGTCATCTAGCAGCGAATCTCTGAAGTTCCTCAATTCTTCCCTGTACAAGAGGACTTCCTTATCAATCTAGCCACCAGATCTCGTCGCCATCGCCAGCTATCATCTCCGTGATCAAGAGAACTTAGTCTACTTTTTCACCCACCAGGCTGCGCTAGTGACTCCTACTATCAACTCTTTGAGACCATTTCATCAAGAAGATTTTTATAACTGTAAAGTTTGCTATTCTTATATGTATTCATTTTGTCTCCTACCCCCACTCTATTTCCCTTCCCTGGTCCCTCCGCGCTCCGTTTAGCGCAGTGGTGGGACACTGTTATGGGCGATTCGAATCAAAACAAGGACCGCCATGTGCGTTTTGTTTACTGTTTGGGCCCGCATGCCGACAAGTGTTGCAGTATACTCCATTTTTAGTGACTTAATCTGTATTATGTTGTATCCAATACTAAATTGAATAACAAGTGACTAGCGGTGTTATTAGAAATGGCGACAGCTACGTTCGCTCTTAAATAAACGTGGGACAACACAATTGATATGTAGGGTAGGTTTTAATTGCTAAGATGCAAACCTTTGTCATAGTTTCTGTCGGTATAATTATACTGACTAATCAGAATTTATGGATTTGCTTTTATTTGTCTGTTTTTCGCGTAAAAATCCGAATATAGGTACGATAGTATTGTACATATTGGACAGTATGTAATTTATTCCTGCCAAATGTACCAAACAATTGTTTTCATCTTGTTTAAGGCTTCTGTCAAGTCTTTGTGCAGGATCAGCTTTAGTTTAGTTAACGTTAGGCTACTTAAGTAGTTTGATATGCGGTAGGGCCTATCCATGTCCATAATTTTCCTATCTATGCTAATACTTGCATGCATGCAGCTGTCTCAATCAAATACTACAAGTACAGTATTAAAGATACAAAGTGACTTGTGATGGAAGAACCCAGGTTTGGACCCTGGTCCTATTTTGACATGCACTCTGCATGGCTGTGACTTCTGGTGTCCCATGCACCAGGGAATAAGGCAAGGATTGATACAATCCTAGGCATGGGCGATGAAGTCGACAAAGAATGTTTGTTGGCTCTAGAAATATATGTTAATATTGTTTGTTTGTGTACTTGCTAGAAGATATTAATACAGATACCCTCCAGCAAAATAATAGTAGGCTTTATTGGCTACTTTGTTATCTTCCCTCTGGTCCTCTATTATGATTAGCCTAGAGCCTGCAAGATGTAGGCCTACTACATTGTTGGATGTAAAAGCCTAGGAGTACAGTAGGGCTTCATTCAGTAGTGTACGTTAGCCCGTAGCTCCTTTTGAGTGCTGCTTCATTGTAGGTTTCAGTCTTACTGTGTTAGTAATCATCATCTTATGTATGCAGCATGCCAAATTGTACCTCCCTATTTGATGGTGGAGCCTGCTAACATGCATTTTATAGCTGAGAGAACAGGGGTTGTTCTGGCATCGTAGGGACATTTTTCTTACACTGAGGGTTAAAGTTCTCTTAGCGTGATCACTCGAAATATGTAAGAAAGTTAGCATCGTATTCCTGTGCATGACAAAGGAGTTCAGTACCTAGTATTTGTTCTAGGTGCTGAATAGCACCCAAATCTGTAATGGGTTCTTTACAGTCTAGCTGGAAACTGTTCTCAATGAGTGAATGACAGTTTGTAGTTCCAGGAAGAAAGGCTACCAAGTTTTCAGCTCCCCTATACCTTGTAGACACACAACTCCCTAGTCTTACCCATTAGGCCTAGATACATGCCTGGATACAATTCTTGTTTGACCACCTCGTGTAGTGGCTAGCATTCTCGGTTCTTTCCCCAGAGGTCTGGGTTCGTTTCCTGGCCCTGCCCATAAAAGTAATTCTGATCTGAGGTCTGAAACGGGATATGCTAAGCCTCATGTGGCAATCCTGAGGCGAGCTGGATTAGATTCCCAACTAGGCCATCTTGGAAGTGGTTTACTACGTCTACTGCAGGCAAATGCCAAGATGGTTCCTTATTTATGGCCACGGCTGCCTCCCTCCCAATCCTCACCCAAAGTCCAAAGACACACTAATACAGTCACCATATCAAGAACTATTGCGAGAGCATCATCAGAAGAAAGCAGAGATTTGGAGCGATTTTTACTCTACTGACGCTACGATAAACAGAGAGTGGTCAGTTGCCAATTACGAATTGCGTCTTCTTGTTACCCGATATGCAGTACATGGTTTTCACCACAGAGTTTGCCGCACATTACAGTTTCACACACCTGATATAAACTGTGTTTGTTCTCTCTGCGAGAAAACATGTGAGCGTTATCACCTTGCTACTTGCATGAAGAGGAATAAGTCCTTGAAGGAAATTTGTTGTGACTAGTTATGTAGTTATATTTCTTATTTTGTTTGCTTTGGCCATTGGCTGTAATAAATATATTATTAATACAGTCACCATATTACAACATGTTATCGTAAAAAAATACACACACGTAAGTACATGGGTCGCAATGACCACCATGTCCAAGCCCCTCGAATGATAAAAGCAACAACAAAACAACTTGTGTTAAAAGTGGTCGTGCTACAGTGTTGAAAACTTCAGACCCCAGCCAAACTTTTCTGTTCACAAATCTGTTTCAGCTTTATCACATTCGTCATTTGAGACCTTCTCTAGCTTCATGAAGATATGGGGTAATAAATGAAACAAGTATCTGGCGCCCAGCCTACACTAGGACCTGGCAGAAGAGCAACTCACGTGTACTGCTCCTCTTCACAGTCCTACTGCAAACAAACATTCCCCCACTCTGCCTCTTCTATATTGAAAGGCGGATTACCGACCATTTGCATATATGTGGTGTTGATTTGCAATAATACTACTACATGCATTGCACTTATCTGTGTAGGCCTACATTGAAATTTAATTTTTTGCTTCGACTTGTGCTTTGGACATTTGCAGTTAATCTTCCACCCGGGGCTGGTCCAGTTTTCCAAAGAGGGTTTCCGAGGCTGGAGTTGGCAGTCGGGTGGCTTAAAACAGTGTGCCATCAACCATCCAAGTTGCCTACTGAGCACGTTCAAGATCTCATGTGTTTCTGTGTTCTCAACGAGCTTAACCATTGGTATTCACATCTCTGAAGGTTGTTTTCAGCTGCACAATCAAATGTAAAAGACAAAATGTAAACATGCAGAAAGCGGTATTCAAATAAATGAAATCTGTCTTTCACAAAGTAATTATCATTTCTCGAAACCTACTCCTCATCCTGAATCCACATTACTGTATAGAATATTGATCTCATGCGGTAGAGGAGGGTGGGGGTAGAATTTATGGGAGAATGAAATATATGAACATAGCATTTCATAGCAACTTCATTACTGGTGAATAAAGTGCAGCATGGTTGGGGGCGAGGAGGGGTTACGAATGTTTTGAGGTTATGATGGTATAATGAAGCAAACTCTAATTACTCTCGATTATATCATTTTTAACAGCTTTTAGTCATTATTAAGAACATTTATATTGTATTAAAAGCACCGGTAGGCTTTCAACTAGGCAAATAAATGGAAAAATAGTTTTCGTAGATTTGGAAATCATACCAACATGTCACAAAAAAATCTCATCATTGGTATAGTCCAGGACACCTTAAATAAGTTACTAGAAAACCAACATGGCCGTCACATTTGGTGTTGCCAACTTACATCATTTAACACCAAAAAGTCAGCAAGTAAGTAAAGGCTCTTTTACGAAAATACGTTTTACATGAAGTTGTGAAGCAGTCCTTGCTCAAGTTAGGGACATCTTGGTCATCAGTCCTCGACAGTAACTCTTAAGCAGTATTATGGTAGTGAAGTTAACTTAAATTATCTCTTCTAGATTGATTTTTAAAGCATCATATAAAATGCATAAGAACAGAAACATTAATACTAACTCAATTATTTTCGCCAGGGAGCTAAAGATGAGAATGTTCATTTCTTCTTATAGGCTATATTTTATAATTAGTCCAAAAATGCAGACCATTCTGTTTTAAGATGAGTGTTCAGAGAAGGATTTAGGAGTAGGAGAGAAATATAATAGTAGGGTACATATTAGCTTATTATTTTAGATAAGTACCGTACTCATTTTTCCAACCCCTCGTCCACGTCGTGGGAGACGGGCAACGGCACAAAGTAGGGGATTGCCTGTAGGGGCGAAGTACAGTGGGGACTTCGTGTGCCCCGGGACCGTTACGGTAGCTGTGAAGGTCCTACAGGAACCCTGAAAAGTGACGGCTAACGGGGCTCTTGTGAAGCTACGATAGGCCCAGCAAGCCAGTAGTGGATGAAACCAAATGCTTTCAAAAATGGAACGAGCCTCAGACAGGATGGATTTAATAGACGACACGGCTGTACACACGGACTAAGATTTGGAACTTTAAACCTAAGAACGCTGACGGAGAAGGTGGAGGAGATAGTGGATATGATGGAAAGAAGGAAGTTGGATTTATTGGGATTGGCAGAAACAAAGTGGAAAGGGGAAGGAAGGAGAGTACTGAGAAAAGGCTATAGACTGTACTGGTGTGGGAACGAAGAGGGAAAGAGGAATGGAGTGGGAGTAGTAGTACGAGATGGTTTAAAAGAAGAAGTGAGGAGAATAAGTGATAGGATGATGAAAGTGAAAGTAGCACTGAGGGGAGAGACCGTAGAAATAGTGCAAGTGTATGCTCCACAAGTAGGCTGCGCCTCTGAAGAGAAGGAGGAGTTTGAAGAGGAATTGCAGAAGCAGCTGGTAGGAAGAAATATGATTGTTATGGGGGACCTCAATGCCCATGTAGGAAGAGAAAGACAAGGTTATGAGAGTGTTCTAGGACCAGAGGGTTGGGGCAGAAGAAATGAGGAAGGAAAGAGACTGTTGGACTTCTGCCAGAGGAACAGCCTGCTAGTTGGGAACTCCTGGTTTAAGAAAAGAGAGAGCCACACAATCACATGGTACAGTGATGACTTGACCAGGAAGTCGGTGGTCGACTATATACTGTATGAGAAAGAACTAAATAAGAAAATCAGGGACATCAAGGTTATACCATCGGAGAACCTGGATAGCGACCATCGATTGCTGGTAATGAACCTGAGAGGGAGTAAGGAGAAGAAAGGGACTGAGAACCAGGAAAGACGTATAAGGATATGGAAACTGAAAGAAGGGGATAGAAGGGTCGAGTACCTCAAAATGGTAAAGGAAGGAATTCCAACAGATGAAGAAAGAGGGGTGGAAGAGGAATGGGCTAGATTTAAGAAGACACTAGTAGGTGCAGCAGAAGCAGTATATGGGAGGACAAGTAGTAAGAAGAGGTGGAAGGAAACACCATGGTGGAATGAGAAGACAAAAGATACAGTAAGGGAAAAGAATAGAGCCTTTAGGAGGTGGTATCAAAATAGGACGATAGAGACAAGGGAAGAGTACCAGGAAAGAAAGAAGGAGGCGAAGAGAGTGGTGGCTGAGGAGAGAAGGAAGTGGATGGAAGAGTGGACAAAGATGATGGAGGAGGATAGTGAAGGTACAAAAAAGGTCCTGTATGGGATGGTAAAAAATAAGAGACGGAAGGATCCTACGGATTATGTTAGAATGGTGAACAAAAGGGGACAAGAGATAGAAAATAGGGAAGAACTGAAGAAAATGTGGAAAGAATATTTTGAAGAACTTCTGAACCCAAATGGAAAAGATGGTGAGGAGGAAGAAATCGGGGAAGAGGAAGATGAACTGCAAACAGAAAAGGACTTAACATGGAAAGAAGTGGAAGATGCAGTGAACAAGATGAAAGGAGGGAAGGCACCGGGTGTGGATGAGTTGAGTGTGGAAATGGTGAGAGCAGCAGGAGAGGTGGGGATACAGTGGCTGTACCGAGTGATGAGGACAGCATGGAAGGAAAGGAAGACCCCAGAGGACTGGAAAAAAGGAATCATTGTCCCGATCTTCAAGAAAGGTAGTAGAACAGATTGCAGAAACTATCGGGGAATAACACTGATAAGTCATTGTGCAAAGATCTTCGAGAAAGTTTTGGAAAAGAGAATTAGGACAAGGATAGAAGGAGGGATGAGGGAAGAACAACATGGCTTCAGAGCAGGAAGGTCCACAGTGGATTTGATTTTTGCTGTAAGGCATTTACAAGAACAGCACTATGAGTATGGAACAGATCTACTGATGGCCTTCCTGGACATTGAGAAAGCATATGACAGTGTATGCAGAAACAAAGTATGGAAGTCCCTGGAGGATAGAGGAGTAGAGAAATTGACTATAAAGAGGATAAAGGAGATGTACAAGGGAAGCGTGAGCTGTGTGAAAGTGGGAGGAGAGAGATCAGACTGGTTGGAACAGAGAAACGGCCTGAAACAAGGAAGTGCACTGTCACCGGTACTTTTCATTGTGGTGATGGATGACATAATGACCCGAGTGGCACAAGTAATTGGGGACGGAAAGATGAAAGCAATGGTGTTTGCAGATGATTTGATGATTTGGGGAAACAAGGAGGAGGAGGTACAAGAACAGTTGGACGTGTGGGAAGGAATAATACAAGGATATGGGATGAAATTTAGCATAAATAAGAGTGAGATGGTGATCACAACAAGGAAGAAGGAAAGAACCACAACGGGAATAACAATTGGTGGGGAACAGCTGAAGAAAGTGGAGAGTTTTAAGTATCTGGGAAGCCTGATACAAGATAATGGAAGAAACGATAGAGAAATAAATGAGCGGGGGGGGGGGGGGGGGGGCAGGCAGAAGCATTTCGGAGGAGTGTGAGAAGCATGTTATGGAGCAAGGATGTCCCTCAGAACAGCAAAAAGATCATATATCGGACGTACCATGTCCCTATCCTGACGTATGCCTCGGAGACCTGGGTTATGAAAGGAAGGGAGAAGAGCAAAATACAGGCCAGTGAGATGAGGTTCTTGAGAAGCAGTATTGGAGCTACAAAGATGGACAGAATAAGAAATGAGAGGACCAGAGAATTAATGAAGGAGGAACCATTACAGGATGGTATAGAGAAATCTAGACTTAGATGGTATGGACATGTAAAACGAATGGAGGAGAAGAGGATACCCAGGAGAGTACATGAGACGAAGTGGGAAGGAAAGAGACCGAGGGGAAGACCGAGAGACAGGTGGCTGAAGGGGGTGGAAGAAAGCGTGAAGAAGATAGGAGAAGACTGGACAAGGGTGGAGGCTGAGAGATGGTGGGAAGACAGAAGACGTTGGAGAGGCTTGTGTTCCAAACAGACCCGGCCAGTGGCTGGAAACTGTGCAAGATGATGATGATGACCGTACTCATTTCTTGCATGTATTGGCAACTCAAACTAACACTTGGGGCGCTGCGGTCGGTCTGGATAAGTAGGGTAAAAATACTCAATAACACGCGTTTGATATGGAACACTTATTATTTTTCGGTTATAATCAGTAAATGTGGTCCCTAAAATAATGACAGTGTTATTTTTGATTGTATATATGTATAACTGTGCGATACACGTGATCTAATTTGTGTGTTCCACTGGATTTTATGTGTCAATTGCATATTATCAAGCATCGGTTGTCTGCTGGTATCTGTTTTTGAGCAGTTCGAGTCATGGCGCTGTTACTTTAAAAGCTATATTTGAGTTTGCTCACTGTATCATAGACTGTAGAAATTATTTGCTGCTTGGTAGGGCGAAGGGATGAGTTTAACTTGTATTAAAGCTCGGGGGACACAGGAATTGCTTGATTTAGATGGTTAGCTGGTGGGTTTGGTGTAGAATATCGGACTGGTAGCAGGTTCTCGCAGAGTAGATATTTACTCTGCGAAGTCAAATTAGGCCTATATGACTCGTAGTGGAATGGCTCGGATATCGCAGAGCGAGGTGATGGTGATTGGTAGGGTAATTGGAAATGAACTAGGGAGGGGGAAGGATACCTGACTGATGAAGCTTCGCTGTAGTTGGCTGGTGTAGGCCTAGCTGTCTTGGTACGGCCTGGCTCGGCGTAAACAGTGAACAACCCGTCCTGTCGTCAGTGAGTGTAGTGGTGAGTGGTCCAACCTGCTCCTGTTGCCCGTATTTATTTGGTATCGTCACCTTTTGGCTATTGCTATTTACATCTTTTGGAAAGGGATGGAAACTTATATCCGCAGCCCTCTTTTATGCATCGACTTACAGCCGTAAACTGAGCAATATATGTTGCTTTTACTCATTTTACACTCCATCAACGAGTAAAACTTATTACTTATGTATAAAGACATGAAGAAATTACCTCGGTCTGCTTACGAATACAAGAAACCATATACAGTCACCACATGACAAATGTACCCTACTTGGTAAGTTTCTAATTTTTACCGCTAGATGTCATATCAGATAGCTGGAGTTGCCAATAGGCCTACATATATGAAGGCAGAATTGAGACAAGCTGTTGAAAGCCTGTTGGCAAATCCCTATTGACATGCAAGAAGATGGTTGATCCAATGCTTAGGCCTAAAACCATTCGAACTAGTCGTGGATTTTAGGGGCATTAGACTAATGGCAACTCGAAGATTTCGTCTTGGAATGGTAGAAAGCAGCAGTTGGTTGATTTTGGGGCTTTGTGACATCATGGTCATGTAGATCTGTGTACTTGGGCAAGTGGAATTTGTCTGATAACCTGTGTTATTGTGATGGCTGGATTAGTGTGTGCATTTATTATTCAGATGAGGATTGGAAACGAGGTGGCCATGGCCTTAATTTAGGAACCATTCCGGCATTTGCCAGGAGTAGAAGCGTGGAAACCACTTCCGAGATGGCTAAGATAGGAATCGAACCCTCCTTTTCTCAGTTTTGCCTCATGAGGCTGAGTGTGCCTTGTTCCATCCCTCAGACACAAATTAAAATTTATTGGCAGAGCTGGAAATTGAACCTGGACCAACTGCCAAAAAATGCTAGCCGCACAACGCGAGATGGTTGGTAGAATAGTCTCCTGACCTCTCATCAACCGGCACATTAAAAGCCACTTGTAGAAAACTCAATGAATTCACTGAGAAATTGACGAGTTAAGTACAGGCGTTGAAAGGCAAGCTTTATCGACGGAGTAATATCTTGAAAATTATAATTATAAGATACCAACACAAAACAATTTTCTGTGGAGAGCTGAGATATTTAAATTGCGAGAGCGGAATGTATGAGAGGGAATTGAACTGAGGCAGCGTTGTCGCGAATGGGTACGTCCTCTACACTTCCACTCATTTCTAAATGATCATAATAATAGCATTATCATGAATACAATACATAGTGTTATCACTGACCGAGTTCAAGTGCGCCCCGCTGTTGGCCAGCGCTAGTGGTGCAGACCCTCAACGCTACAGTCAACCGCAGTCAGCTGTTCAAAAATGGGATACGCGCTGGCCTGCGTAAACCTCTTTACGAAGGCTGCGGTTACGCTGATTACATCAAATTTTCAGTGCATATTCTAAAATAAAATAATAGCCTGCCTTCAACCAAAAATGTTCAAGGCAAAACGACATACGTAATAGAGGTAACACTTCAGGAGTGATGAACCAAGTAGAATACTTAACTTAGCCTAAATACCTTGTGTAATGATGAATAATAATTATGGAAGTGATGTCCTAATAGATGCTTTCTCCTACGCTGTCTGTAACCCACCCGCTATGCCCTTTTATAAAACGACATATACTGTAGTGAAATTTCAGATTAATACTGTACCATGTATCACTCTTTTTTCTTTTTGCTTTCACTTTGATAATATATCATTTTCATACCTTATTTCATCTTCTGGCGGGAGGGGGGGGGGGAGGACACATTATCAATTGTAACTACTAACCTTGATCACTTCTGCACCGGATATATGTGCTAAATCACTAAAACATGTGTTTTTATTTATTGTATATTTAACAACCGCAGCCATGTTCGACAGCATATTTGGTATGTGAAACTGCCGCAGTGAGCGATCACACTGACGTCATTAGTTACGAACATATCCGATACTAAATAGGCCTACATTAGACGACACATGTAATGTTGTAATTATGTGAGAAAAAGAAATAAACGAGCTCTTCTTGGTTAGACAACTGACTTGACGAAACCATTGGTCGCTACTTGTTTAGACGACTGTCTGGACGAAAATTACCGATTGCACTACAAGCAAGGAGGTCTGGGCATAAGCCCCAGGTTAGGTTTGTTTTGTATGTAGAACAGTATTTACCACTGTAATGAACGCTGATCGCAAGAATTTCATGTTTCAAACTAATCGGGAAAAAACCAGCGCCTCACTGCCTAAACGTTATTGGTCTAGGCACAAACCATGGGTTTGGATGAAAATTATTGATGCGTGTCTACCCCCACTGTGCGTGACAAAATCCAGGGGTGTTTGTATGGCCTAATGAATTAACAATTATTGGTTTAGACAAAAACAGCTAGCACAATACATTGCGAACATGTTACCTCGGCCAGGGAAAAAGAATCGTAGTTTCATTATATATTTTCTGTTTGTATACTTTGTTCATCGGGGGTATGAGCAGAGAGGTCATCGGTGCTGCATACCTCGGCCCGGAATATAATTGTTCATTATTTCATTGGTTCATTATTTCATTTCATTTCTTATATTGTGTTAGTATTCCCTTATTACTTTGTATTCTTTCCTTATCACATTCTGTTACTGTTTCCTTATTTCCTTGTTTCCTTATACCCTTAATTCATTATCATATTCTCTTACTATTTCCTTCTTTCCTTATACCCTTAACTCATTATTCCCTTCTCTCAATACTCATCTTATTCCTATATACCTGCCGCTGCAGGCGTTTGCTCCTATTCTAGAGATCTACTTAACTCTATTTACTGACTAACATTAAGTCCTAGGGGTCGTCTTGGGAAGGAGGAAGTATTTTGTCCGATGTGGGGTTAATTTATTCCCTCATCGAGCCATCAATCCTCCATCCGCAGGTATAGTTTAGACGACGTTAGGGCAAAAAAAACGGTATAACGGACCCTGTATTGAGGGGAGACAGGCTAGGTACTTCCCCGCAACACAGGCGCTTGCCCACCCTAACGCGTCACCACTATGACCTCTCGTCGATCGTCACCGTCGACGTCTTGTCACGTCATGTCCTGGGTACAATTTATTGATACATCAATGTATATCTTCACCTGGAAAATATTTTTCAACATATATTTTCACCTGGAAAACATTTTTACATCCTGCTAAGTGCATCGCCGTGCGTAAACCATAAAGAATAAGTGTCTAGCGTTTTAATGTTGTTTTATGGGGTTGTAGTTATACGGGGGGGCAATTGTGGTGGCACGGTGCAGTATCATTGCGCCTGGTCAATCGGATTGCCAGATAATATCAGCTGCGTATAATTCCTTCTCACATGTTAGTAGGTAAGTGAGGGATTTGGAATGGTATTCCCATGTTACTGGGTATTTGTAGGTATGTTAAAAAGTTGTTAATTACTGGTAACGGGATGGTAAGAAAGGTTCAAGGAATCTTGGTCCTATGGGGATTTATGGAGACGTTAATGGGTAGGAACTCTCGACCGGTGTAGGTGAGGATTTTATTGTGTAGGATCTGGGTGTTCAGCGTTGGTTGTTAGTTACCGTGCTGAAGGATGTAGGTTAGCATCTGTGCTTTTAATTAACATGCAGGGTGAAAACATTGGTGAAAAAAATGTATCATTGCATGCACTCGTGTTAGTGGGTTAAGCCTGGAACGCTAGCTGTTAGCTTTAAGGTTCCGAGTTTTGATTAACATCCAACCATGAGCGATAAGGCATGGCGTACACCCTGGTATTTGCATAATAACCATAGTGCCTCGCATTGGTAGGGGAAGAAGTGTATATGTGTTATCTGTATAGTGTTTAATGTGTATTATGGGAGGGAAATGTGCTTTGTGGCCTGGACATACTATTGGTAATATATGGCATCTATCGCCATAATAATATGTGACTGCTGTTTATGCTCGTATTATGTTTATTAGACTTATAAGCTATAAAGTCTATCCTAAAAAACTGGTCATCTATTATTATTATATAGTATAATTCCTTAACTAGAGGTATTGTCTAGAGGTATTATCTAGGTATACTGTCTAGAGCTATTGCTTGTAGGTATTTTCTATAAACTCCGTCTAGATCTATTGTCTAGAGATACTGTTTATAAATTGTGTCTAGGTCTGCTGTCTAGATACATTATCTATAACTGTTGCCTATAGATATTATCTATTTATATTGTCTATAGATTTTGATTAGATACTATGTATAGGTATCCTAAACCAGGCTATATTGCAGCGCACTATATGTGTCGTAATTCCCTCCTATGATGGGGTTGATCGCTGCAAGAAAAATATAACATACTATCCACCCTATGAAAATGAGGGGGTATATAAGTGTTTATTGCTATCTTATGAACTGGAATGATGGTATATATAAATGCCATCTATATGTTAAACAGGGCCATAAATATCCCTAAGTGTGGAGTTTTAATTATGGGTCTCAAAAGGGGTATAATGTATGGTGGTTATATGAACATGCTGTCACCTGAAACAACTCTGCCGGTCTAACTCTGAAAGATAATATTTTGAGTAATATCGACGTACTCCAAAATAAAACAAATTAAAACCTCCTAATGGGAAAGTGGATTTATATACCTATTTGGTTACGGATACATACTCATGTTGTTCTATATTGGCTGGCGTGTCTATATAAGGGTGTATTTGAGGGCAAAAATGTATTAAAAGTTCGCTAAGATATAAAATGTGGTGTATTTAGTGTGACGCGGCGCTGTGTAAATATCGCCGAGAATATTGGCTTTTGGCCGTTAAATGTGTTATCCGGGTGTAAAGGATTGAGGGATGATAGGGGTGAATTAAAATAAAATCATCTGGTTACCCTATTGTGTGAAGTGTATTGTGACAATTAAGTGTCTGTCACCTAGTGCCGTTTGAATCTGGCGCGCGATATGCGACTTGAATTCATTATGGCCGCTCGCTAGTTATCTGTCTCGTGGGAGGCGTGTTCGGAGAT
Source organism: Meconema thalassinum (assembly GCA_946902985.2). NCBI lineage: Eukaryota > Metazoa > Arthropoda > Insecta > Orthoptera > Tettigoniidae > Meconema > Meconema thalassinum. The sequence goes on along the minus strand of OX336389.2, from coordinate 670,488,426 downwards.
AACGTGTGTGTGTATGAGATATCAACTGTCGTCAGTGTGAGGCGTGACCTGTAGCCTTTGATTGGCTGTCCGGCTGGAGTAGGTCTTGTTTATCATGTCTTTACTGTGATTGGAGGCGAGCGACAGGAGTGGGTTGGAACCATGAAGGCTTTGTTATCGTTCCGTAAAGGAGCTGTCAAACGCACGTGTTACGTATTTAATGTATTGTTTACCAGCGTTTTGAACTGTGCAGCTGGTGTGTTGTATAACTTGGGCAGAGGGCATTAAGTATTCGTCTGTATGCTGGGAATTTTTGTATGTTCTCCTTTGGCTAAATCCTAATGGGATTATTTTGTCATTATATCGTACCGAAATGTGGCAAGCGCTAAGTATATAGTTAGGTGTTTCTTATATAGTATACATGCGGTGTGCTGGAGTGTACTTTACATGTTCGTAAGCATATGTCACACCTATGGCTATAAAAATTCTCTGTAATACTGTGTAGAAAAGTGTTTCAGTGGTTTTCACTTTCTACTCCGGGAGAATATATGTAGTATTCTGGACTGTGTTTTACATGTTTAAAAGCATATGTCGCATTCCTGTGGCTGTAGAAATTCTATGTAAGATTGTGTAGTAAAGTGTGTCAGTGGTTTGCACTTTCTACTCCGGGAAAATGAAAAATAATGCAGGGCGCATTACTATGCTGGGTGCCCATCTATATATAGGTGTTTTTGCGTTTTGTGTCCCCTTTCTGTGGGAAAGTTGAAAATGGTGTTTATAAAATATGTTTATTTGACCTGTAATTAATTCCCAAATTTTACTAATGTGTATTGGGAATGTGTTTACGCGTTTGGCGATTCCCTGTAAGTGTAGAAATATTGGGTGTTATTCTGTAGGAAAATTTTTTTCCGTGGTTTATCCCTGTCTACTCCGGGAAAATGAAAAATATGGCGGGGTGTAGCAATATGTGTATTCACAGTTAATATTGCATTTCGCATGGTAGATTGTCCGTGAAGGAGTATAATGGGCTACCTTCATCGGGCATTCTGCTGTATGGCAGTGAGAACTACGCATTGTATTCTCCTGACCGGATGTATTTGTATAAGGATAGTGTATTCCTATTCTGTATATTCTTGTTTGGGAAATCAAGTGTATATTTACTTGTTATATGTTAAAGATAATCATCGGGCCTTTACTAATTATTATCTATAAAATTCGGCATGATTATGTTTATGATCGATACTTATTCCTTATCGTTATCCCAGGAGGGTAGGCAAACACCTGCTCTGGACTTAATTGCGCCTTAGGATAACGTAGAATAGCTATGTACCATTTAACGTATTTATTGCCGAATATATTTACATCTATACGCTCATGGCTGATATCTATCCTGCAGTGTTTTGACCTAGGAAGGTAGGCACACACCTGCTTTTGACTTTTCGAACGCCTGAGGTCTACTGTAGGACATCTATGGGCCATGGCGTTATTGTGTTACTAATGGACACACATATATGTATGTGCCATGTCGTATCACGTTGCCTCAAAATGAAATTATGGAAATTACTTGGGCCAACTGATGATCGTATTGTTAGTTGTTTATCTATTGTGTATAAGTAAACTAGAGGGGATCTCTGCAAGGATTTGTGGTCCTTTACGAGCCTTGTGGCTTTTATGGAAATATTGAATTAATTTTTAAAATTATGACTATCCTTTCGTCATTAAGTAGACAATTACGAACAGTTTGAACTTGGCGTTTGGATGATAGATGAGTTCATACGTTGACCGTTAGAGGAATGGCCCCAAGCGTTTAGCATTTAGCTAATCGTCCGGTCGGTCGTAGGCTAATATAATGTGATGATCATTATTTATAATTTTAATTCAAATGATTTCCCTATTCCGTCGGCTAAATGAGAATACTTTGCTTTGTATGAAAACTGTTCATTATGTCTGTCTTATATGACGGTATTTGGTGGTTAATTCCACTTTGATCTAGAAAGAAGAGATATCTAAAAGATCCCCTATGAGGGTAAAAAATGTGGAACAGATTATGTGTGAGCGCCGGAAGCGCTGTGTATAACACGTGAGTCGCGGTCTACTACCGTCTCATGTGTCGGTAGGCTGCGTAGGCACGCATCCGCCTTGCCTGCAGAGCATGACTCAGTGTCTGTGTGGAGACTGCCTTAGTAAGTAGTCTGTGTGAAGTAAATTAATATTTATGATTAAAAACACCTTGTGGATTACAGTGTATTGGATAATATGTATTGCACGTAAGTATTTGTCAACTTCTTTCCCCGTGTTGCCTACTTGTGTGTTCAGCGGAACTATATATGGTGTTCGCTGTGATAGTATCACAACCTGTGTTATTGTGTCACTTCCTATTGGCTGTGGTGGTAATAAGTCACCTGTGTACTGTCGCAATAGTGAGCGTAATGATATCAATGATTGCTATATACTGTTATAAGTATTATTCTGCCTTGGCAGTGGAATTCGCTAACCTGTGTTATTGTGTGCCTACATTTATTCGTGTGTGAAATATCGTTCACCTGCACGAGTGTAGAAGTATTGCGTTTCATCCTAGAAATGCCGCCAACCTGTGTTCATTGTGTGTATGCACTGCGGCTAACCTGTGTTATTGTACTGCATGTACTTTCGCTATCACGGGAATAAGGGCGTTTGTTAGAGAAATCGTATCAATGTACTGTTATATAGTATATTAGGCCCTATGTACTATTTTGTTGGTCTATTCTGTGGCCATGTAGTGTATCGGCCTGTTATCCCTCCTTAATATGGGGTAACTGTTGGAATCCGTGCACTTTCTAAATTGTTCAAGTAAAAAAATGTGTGTTAATTTCTTATAGGTGTTCATAATCCATAGAAGTGTTATTTCCTATAGTGTTATGGGAAATACATGGAATCGCTAGTATTGATTATATCTATCGGGATATATGTATAAACAATTAAGTTCTATGTTAGGGTACTCGAACTGTTTTCTGTTATTATATGTCTATAGGACAAGGGTCCGTTATTTTACATTTTCTTAAGATAGGTAATGCGATCTTTGATCGCTCGCCTAATTTTTGTGACTATGTCTGTGTGTGAATCTAAATGCGAGTATTTTTGTAAAAATGTGCGCCGTTATTAATTTTTGTTTATGTTAAGTGTCTAGGCATTTCCCTATAATGAAGGAATCCTGCTATTGTTTGCCACATGGCCTACATATGGGTAAATGACCCCATGCTTCGCACGGCCATGTGTGAGTGTGGTATTTTACGTGACTTATTATTCAAAATATTATGTCGGAATGTTCTGTGTGAAATTTTTAGAATCAAAAACGAGTTATGTTGTGGGATCAACTTGGGACTGGTGGTGACCCCTGTTTCTGACTGTGGTGACTAGGTGCCACATTCTACTTGGCGCTATTGCCAAGGCTTGTATGGCGTATTTTAGCTATGGGGACCTATGGGGAGTGTAGGGCCTATTTAGTACTAAATATGTATCTAGCTATGTTCTATCTGCATCTAGTGTATATTAACAAAATTCATTGTTTTCCCCCAAAACATGGTACATAAGAAATATAGCCTGGTATGCCTTATTATATCTCTTACAACTAAACATGCAACCTATAATTAATTCTCGTACCATGGAGTGTTGGGAATTGCCAGTGAGTGCTGGTTGCGATCATGGCTACTAAGTGCCATAGCGCGTAGAGCGCTTGTTTTAATTTACCTGTCCCTGGGTTCGAATTATGTGGAGGAGAAATATGTTTTTCTCCCTGACGCTAATGGTTTAGCGCTTGCGTTTCTTAGCCGCGGGAGGGTGAGGTGTGGGGGTGGTTTTCCGTAAATGGTATGGTTTCATACGCCGTACATGAACCGTATCTTTAATAATTTTGCGATTGTGCCGAATGTTGACAAGGTAGTTTAGGTCCGAAATTTTTCTCTGGATTCTAAACGGACCTGTCCATTTCGGGATTAGGAATTCGGACACATTTTTAATGCGAGTGGGTGACCATATCATAATGAGCTGTCCGGGTTTGTATTCCTGGTGTCTGTGAGTTTTATCATATGTTTTTTTCTGTCTGTTTTGTGATGTGCGGATATTTTGTCGCGCGGTATTACGGGCTGTGCATAAATACTGCAATCTTTCAGCGTTGCAAGGGAGTGTATCCTGTGGGATGTAAATGTTGTCGATCGGACTGCGCGGGTGATATCCGTGTAATAGAAAATGCGGGGTGTGTTTGGTCGCCTGCGACACGGATGTGTTGTAACTAAATGTTACCGCTGGGAGGTAATTATCCCAGTCCGTGCCGTTGTCGTTAGTAAAACGAGCTATCGCGCTGCCAAGGATTTTATTCATAGCCTCAGTTAGTCCATTCGTCTGAGGACTGAAACTAGTGGTTGTGTATGCTCTAATTTGAAGCAATTTAAGAAGCTGTGTGATAACATTTGATGTGAAAACTGTTCCTCTGTCGGATAATAATGTGCGGAAAGTACCGTACTTGGTAATTATTTCCATGAGGAACTCTGCAATTTGCTGTGCGCTAGCTTTTGGGACTGCTTTAGTGATGATGTATCGGGTGAGGTATTCGGTTGCTACTAATATGTATTTATTACCTTTGTCTGATGTTGTAATTGGACCTTTTACGTCAATACCTATGCGGTGGAAAAGTTCACCTACAGGGATGGGGTGGAGTAACCCATGTGGTTTACCAGGGCAGTGTTTGTACCTCTGGCATGTGTGGCAAGTTTTAATGAACTCTGTAATATCATTTTTCATATTCTCCCAGTAATATTTATTGCGAATGCGCAAATATGTTTTATGAACTCCAAAATGTGCGCCGTTAAGTGGTGGACAGTGGTATTCCGTCATTACGTGGTTTCGGAGTGTAGTGGGAAGGGCGACGGGTGTGACGTCATGTGTGGCCGTGGGTTTGCACCTAAGGATATCGTCCTTATCAAGAAAGAATCTACGTGATAAGCGGGCAGTTTTACTATCTACCTGGTCGCGATCCTGTAGAGCAATTCTAATTTGTCCCAACTGGGGATCGTTTATCTGCTCCTGTTTTGTATCAATGTGAGTGACAGCAAATGTGGGTAAAGAATCCCAGACATGATTATTATCCTCGTCAGGTGGTTCGAGTACGGGTAGTCTAGAGAGACCGTCTGCATCAAGGTGTGCTTTTCCTTTCTTGAGTTTAACTTCAAACGTGTAGTCATATAATTTAAATATGAATCTGTTAAGCCGGGAATTAGGATTTTTAAACTTATCCCAGTAGAGAAGGCTGGCGTGATCCGTAACTACCGTAAAGTGTATACCATACAGGTATGTTCGGAAGTAGTTTACGGCCCAAGAGAATGCAAGCATTTCTCTCTCGGTAGCGGAGTATCTAGTTTCTACCGGTGTAAGTTTGCGGCTAGCGTATGTAATCGGGTGTTGTTTGCCATCATCGGATTCTTGTAATAGGGCTGCCCCGATGCCAAATTGGCTTGCATCCACGTGTACAACGGTGGGTCTACCTTCTTGAAAATGCTGGAGCAGGGGCGGTGTAGTAAGTAAGTGTTTGAGTTTCTCAAAGGCCTCTCTATGCATCTTTGTAACTATAAATGGTGTTTTTTTCGTGTGTAAGCTCAGTGAGAGGGTTAGCTATCTGTGCAAACCCATGAATGAATCGACGATAATAACTCGCTAGTCCCATAAAAGAACGTAACTGTTTAATGTTTTCCGGCATTGGAATATCGGTAATGGCGGCGATTTTGGCAGGGTCAGGTGTGATGCCGTCGCGGCTGACAATGTGACCGAGAATATGAACCTTCGTTTTTGCAAATTGACATTTGGATGGTTTTAGCTTTAATTTAGCGTGCCTAATCCTGTCAAAAGCTTCGGTCAAGTGTATAATGTGTTCTTCGAAGGTTTGTGAAAAGACTGTTATGTCATCTATGTAAGTTAATACCGAGCGGTATTTGAGGCCTGCGAATGCCTTGTCTACCAATTTTTGGAATGTTTGACTGACATTCTTTAAACCCATGGGGAGGACGGCGTAACCGTAGAGGCCGTTTTCGGTGACAAATGCCAACTTGTGCCTATCGGGTTTATATACAGGGATTGAGTAAAATCCGGAATAACAATCCATTATCGAGAAGTACTTTGCTCCGCTCAGGGTCTCTAGGTAAGTATCTGTTCGCGGTAGCGGGTAATTGTCACTCTTAATGAGACTATAAAGGCGCCGATAATCAGTACAAAATCTATGGGAACCATCCGGTTTTCGGGTAAGGAGTACTGGTGCGCTATAGTTGGACACGATAGGGTGAATGATACCGGCTTGGAGCATCTCCTGAATTTGTGTCTCTATGGCTTGTCTCTCTTTGGCGCTAACTTTGTAAGGTGCCTGGTGAACGGGAGTATGACTGGTTAATTCCACACGGTGGTGAATTAAGTCGGTCACCTCTAAATCTGCAAGGGAACGGGCAAAAATATCCTGATATTCTTGTAATAGATTTTCAAGTTTTGTATTCTGCTCTGGGGTTAGTAACTGTGTTTCCCCAGTGGCGGGCGTGTTTGTGTCAGCACTTGTGTTCGTTGGCGGTACTATGGTAACCAACGGAGAGACCTGGTGTGCTTGCGCGTCTCGATGCGCTCGTGGGTTGTATGTGTCCCGGGCGTATGATATTGGGTGTGTGGTAATAAGGTCTTCGTTCACTAATCGTATGTTATTAGTGACAAAGCTAATGTTGGCTTCGAACTTTGCAAGAAAGTTCGTGCCAATGATTCCCGGGACGGAAAGGTCCTTAATGACGAACATGGGAAAGCTAGTTTCAAAGGAACCTATTTGTAAATGTACATCCGTAATGCCTAAGCATGAAATGGTTTGCGAGTTGGCAGCCACAAGGCAAGTGTTGATAGGCATCTTGCGTATGCGCTCGCCGTTGATGTACTTACTGCTTACACAGCAAATAGCTGACCCAGTATCAATTAAAATTTGAATTTGGTACCCGTTAATTTTGGCCGGGCTAGATAGGGCTGTAATATTGTGTCCATCTTGTGCAGTATACATGTTGTTAAGAGTGTATGTGATTATTGGAACCATGGGATTTTGGGACGGTGATTTGTTTTTATCGCCTTCTATCGCGTCCTGCGAGACTGTGTTCTACCGGTCTATTATGTGTCGAGCAAACGCGGTGTTGTGGCCTGATCACTGAACCTGACACGCTTTGCTGAGTCCCGTGAAACTGGGAATCGCGCTTCAGCTGTGTCCTGTCTATCTGCCACTTGTATTATCCGAAGCTTTCTCTTGAGCTTTCGGTGGCTCGATAAATATCTATAATTATGTCTACTATCCCGTGATGTTAACCCTAGTCTCGGCAGTGGTGTCCTAAAGGGCCGGTTTGTGGGTTTACATCCGGTTGTCTGTGAAATTACTTTGCTTGCGCCAGTGGCGATAGAAGTCACCTGCTTTTCCGCACCTGGTTTAGTGGTCGGGCCGCTTGTTTCCACGGGTAGAATCAATGTGGGTGGGCTTACCACGGGTAACTTAACTATGCTATTTGTGGAAGCGTCTTGAGGGGTGGTAATGTTACTTCTGTTCTTTAATATGCCTTTAGTGTGCTTCTTCCCAATCTGAGGGGCGGCTGGTTGAGGTTTGTGAGGTGATGTGTTGGTGAGAGGGCTGTAGTGACCCGTATTCGGATTCCCCGTGAACAAGAGGTGTAGGTTTTTGTCATATCCAACGGTAGAGAAAATTGGCGCCATTTTGTCCAGTGTGTATACATGGATGTTGGTCTTAAGGACGTGGCCTAGGGCGGTAATCTCTGTTGCACCTGCGTAAGTGCCATCTCGGTGCATATAATCCCCATATGCATATTTATTGGGGAATAAGGCATCATTACCGTCGGCGAGGAAATACTTGTAATCGTTCGGATCTCTTTATGCTGGTCCTCAGTTTTATGGAGCAGAAAACTAAGCGCTCTGAAAAGGCAATTCTCGTCCCCTTTGACCGTATGTTCCTGGAGCTGCGATCGGGGAGGGATTTCCTGCTCCGTAGTCTGACGGGGGACTTTCGGTTTGCTGGCTTTAGCCGTGGACTCGCTTTTCGAGGGTGAATTTGAACGATTATTGGTTACCAGGGAAGGGTTATCCGATTTTGTGGGTGCTGGCCCTTCCCTATCTAAAAGTTTTTTTGCTGGGAATAACCTCTGTTTTCGGTGTAACGAGGCTGTCCCCTGGGCGCCTCGTTTCGCCAGTTGTTTGGCCGGGGCTGATATTGGGGGTTGGGGAGCAAGCCGCGTCTATCACGCGAGGTTGATCGCCTTCGTGCACCCCGTGGAGGGTGGTCGGGCAGCGGATAGTCCTCCGGTCCTCTCTCTCTTTGGACAGGGACGTATTGAGGGTATACCGGGGGAGGCCTTTCATATTGAGGCTCATACCGCTCATGCTGCGGGGGTGTGTTTGGCCGACGGTATTGAGTGGCATTGGGTGGTTGTGCGTATCTGGCGTTTTGGTTACGCTGCCAGTTTCGGTCGTCCCTATATTGGGGATGACGGTTTGGTGTGCGGTCTGGGGATGGATTGCCGCGTGGGCGAGTATTTGTCGGATACTGTGTCCGCGGGAAGGGATGGGACTCGTTATGGCGTGGCACTTCCTCCTGGTATTGCGAATAATAATTCGCCTCTCTTACCGGGGGTGTATTATGCCAATGGGGGTGGGTAGGTTTACTTTGACCCTGTTGCTTTCCCCTTGGCACTCGCCATGTATTCCTATGTTCATCCCCATGAGGGCGTGCTTTAGGGCTAGCGTGGATGGCCGTGATTTGCATTTCTTGCATCTGTTTAGTCAGATCGCGGATCTGTTGATGCAAGTCTCCGTTGTCTGTACGGATGTGCTGATCCACGGCTTTTTGGGTCATTTTATTGCCCTCTTCAATGAATCTGATGTTTGCTTGCAATTCAAGCACTGTGTTGCTCTGTAATGTACACAGCTTGTCAACTAAGGTAGGGCGCATACCTTGCATGAGGAGCCGTACTTTTTGCTTGTCTGGCGTGTGCTTATTGTATCTCTCGCACATTAATAATTTGGCATTAATGTACGCTTGTGTGCCTTCCGTGGGACCTTGTGTATGAGCTCGGATTTTGTCATATAAATCATCCTCATCAGGGGTCAACTGAAATGTGTTGATGAGGGCAGCTGAAAATTGTTCCCACGTGGCATCTGCCAAGGTGGCTTCATGGAGTTCATACCATGTGAGGGCCGATTTAGTGAGGTAGGCTGGTAAGAGGCGTTTCTTGTCCTCATCCGTCCAACCATTAATCTTAGCCGTTCGATTGAAGGCTCTTAGATATTCCTCGGGGTCCTCTTTGTCACCAGGGTATCTGGTGGGTTGTATCATGGGATACTTCGTAGGCATGGCCATGTTCGCGCTGTAGGAGGTGTTGGGGGTGGATATGGGGTTACGCTCAACTGGGGATTCTAGGTTGCCGTTCAGTAATGCAACGTTAGAGTGTACGTGGCTTAGGGGCTGGTGGTGAATCTGAATTGGTGTAATATATGTATTTCTGCTTTGGGAAGTGCCTGGATGGTTAGGGGTAGAGTGTGGAGCGTCCTGAGGATGAAATTGCTCCGTACCCTGGATATTATCTAGTGACAAGTCGTGTATAATATTAACCTCCTGTAGTGCGGAAAGCGCCTTGTTAATTTGTCCGCCTAGGGTTGACGCAATGGTGTTTATATCTGCAAATAGCTTCCCGTTTGATGAGTTGTGTGGAATTTCATCTAGCTGTTGTAACAGGACCTGCAACCCGTCATAGGTCTGCTGTGTGTCACTAAGGTGTTGTAATAAAGCTTGTGGTAATGTGGGGGTTAAGTCGTCACTATCACCGTTATCTGGGGGCGACAGTTGGGCGTTCTGTGTCTGTGCCCGTGTGGTAGGACGTTGTCTGATTGCTTTTGGGTATTTAAGTTTAATATGTATAACTGCGTCCTCAAGTTCCTCAAGTAATTGGCCTACGTTATTTTCTGTTATTAGGTCAGGGTTCTTAACCAGGATTTTAGGGCGTAGGGGTCTGGTGGCAGCGGCTAGGGTGTGTGCTGTATCCCTAAATACACGGTGGACCTTACTAGGATTTTTGAATTTAAGCATGGATCTTTGCTGTACGTCCTTCTGTAAGGGCGTATTTATAAGGATATAAATTATGTATGGTTAGGTAAGGGTGGCGTTTAAAATGTATTTCCTAGCGGGGCGGGCTTGGGTTGGGTATAAAGATTTTGTCTAATCCTATGTCTCAAAATTTTTTCCCAACTTTGGGTGGCGTTTGCTTGGCTAGCACGAGGTCTAGGGATCTTTGCCGCGGAAGTTCGTTGTCTGAACTCCCTTAGACGTTGCCTTAAAACAACGTCGCGGTACCCCTTGCCTCCACCAATTTGTAAGGTACCTGTGAGGGATGCCTGTACAAATAATAAATCTAGGGGATGAAATTAGTCTAAAATGGGGGTTGAGCTTGGCGAAAACTGTAAGAGGTAAGGAGTGTTTTATGAATGGAGATCGATCGTGCGATCAGCCAGGAGAACTCCCCAATGTACTGTTTGATGGGGTAGTTCTAGGTAAAGGGGTAGTTTGCAAGAGCTATTAAGTTATAAACCAAAGCGCAACGACTGCGCCACGCGGTCTGCAGTGAGCCGTAAGCACGCGAGTAAGTGGAGAGTTCGCTGTGGTCAGCGCGGAGCAAGGACGCTCAGCTGATTGCAAGCAGCAATTAAGCAAGTACGCAATAAGGCTATTTCTAGGTCCTACCTAAAGTGGAATCTATTAGGGTAGCAACTTACTAATTAAATAAATAAAAGAGTGAGACCAGTGGCTTCTATTATTTAGAAGTTTAATGTGTATCTCTATCTGGAGATACACTAATAGAGCTAGCAGTTCAAAATAATAATTAATAAGACATAAATACAGTCCAAGCACAGGGGGAGGGGAGTGTGTGGTGTAGTGGTTAGTGTGTAGATCGCTAAGACACTTACCCGGCCTGTAGACAGCAGAGGTTTAACACGTCGGTGCACTGAGTGAGGACTGAATGATTGATGATCCCGGCACTTGACCTCTGGGGTTCTTATAGCTTTGGTGTGCAGTCTCGGCGGAATCCTTACATTCCTACCGAGTCGTGCACCTCTTCCAGGTCATTGCCTGTGGTACGAGGCTACCCGATTTCCTGTATGTGCTAATTGTTCTTCATGTAATTTGCATGTGGTATTTTATAAGGATTTTAGATCAGAAGTTTGTAGTTTTGGGATTTTATAGATTTTCCTTAGGGGATGGGGGGCACAACAATAATCTAGTTTTCCGCTGAGGGATTCTCTACCCAATTTAAACAACTCATCATTGCTCTGGAACCTTCCAGAACCTACACTCTATCTACCAGTTGTCCAGTTATATTGTCATGTATTTTCCACTCACATATGGGAATACTTTTTCAAACTAAGGAATCTTCCTTATGAACTAATCAATATCTAATTTTTCTTCCTCCGTTGGGATGTTTCTGGTGCATTCAACTATAACCTACAAGTTTTTCAAGCAATAGACTCTCGCAAATCTAGTGTAACTAGTTATTTTCCACCATTGCAGTAACTTTCTTTGCCATCAACGTTTTGTGCTACTACAGTGAACTTTTCAACTATATCAACAGACTAGTGTGAAAACAGTGCCTGTTCAACTTTTCATCCACGTCGCGCTCGTCCGAGTACAATAAATACGGCCATGAACACTTTTCCACAATCCCATTTGATCTTTCCCAAACCCTTTACTAACAAACTAAAGTAATACAATTGTTACTTTAGGTCTTTTTTCAATGAGGTGTCACTCTACATAAGTGCCCTCCCTTATTTGCTCCATGTATAACGAATTAATGTCTGTAAAACTTAGTGTCTAGTACACGCCTTAAATTATATTATTTTACCATTAATTAATATACTCTGTTACGGTTTCTACCTCCGCACAATCTGCAGCCCGAGTTTGGTTGGCTGGCGGAAGACATGCGCGCGCCTGGTAGCTGACTACTGGCCCCGCTCCAGCAAAAGAATCACACTATATTAAAATACATGAATGTTGAAGAGAGCGATATTTCAATGTTTACATTTTACTACGTGTAATACTAGTTGTCAGGTGAGTTAGCCGTGGTGGTTACGGCATGACTGATGGCAGTCGCTCACATCCGGGAGGCGAGGAGGTTCGAATCCCCCCGCCGGCAACCTTGAAGATGGTCTTCTGTGGTTTCCCATCTTCCTTCCAGGCAAATGCCGGGGTTGGTCCCTAACTATAGGCCACAGCCGCTACCTTCCAACTCCTCGTCCTTACATTCCAACTTCCCTCCTTCCCTCCCCAACGGTACTTGTAGCTCACCCATTGGGTGTCCGTCTCGAAGCAGCTACAAAACTGGCGAGCCGAACATGTCCTCGGACACTCCCGGCACTAAAAGCCATACGCTAAAAAAAAAACTAGTTGTCAAATGGTTCATACAGTATGATAACAAATAAACAACAATATTTCACTCATCTCACTTCAATACTCACAGACCAGCTTGTGGTGTAGCGGCTAGTATTCTAGGCTGTCACCCTGGAGGTCCGTGTTTGATTCCTGGCTCTACCTGATATCTGGAAGGGTTCTGGAAGGGCTGGAACAGGGTACACTCAGCCTCATGAGGCAAAACTGAGTAGAGGGATGGTTCCTAGCTTCAGTCCGTGGCTGAATTGAAAGTGTACGCACTGTTGTAGACACCGTACCTGGAGTGTGTGTCCGGAAACCTACACTCGGCAGCAGTGTGCATTTACACTCTTCGGTATGGTAACCACACTGTCAATCACTCACCATATGTTTGATCAGGAACTAATCGGGATTAGCTCACTGCCGAAACCCAGTAACTCCACTAAACCTTTGTTTTGAGATTGCTTTGTTTGAGGATATCTGAAAGAGTATATCATTATTTTAATTTAATAATTCTATGAAATGAAAATCCACAGCCTGCTTCCAGTCTCCGACCGGGTCAGGAATGGAATGAATGAAGCCCCGATCTAGCGGCGAGGATATGAACTGTGCCGGCTGCCGAGGCCTGACGCACTCCTCTGGGGCAATGATTAAAAGGATGACAGATGAAATGAAATGATAGTGGAGAATGTTGCTGGAATGAAATGTTGACAGGGAAAACCGGAGTACCCGGAGAAAAACCTGTCTGCCTCCGTTTTGTTCAGCACAGATCTCACATGGAGTGCCCGGGATTTGAACCACGGACCCAGCGGTGAGAGGCCAGCGTGCTGCCGCCTAAGCCACGGAGGCTAATTTAATAATTCTATATATATCACAATAAGAGGAAAATGATATTGTACATTGAAACTGAACTACATACAAAAAAGACTTGGAAAAAAGTAAATACTGCAGTTGCAAAACAAGAGGAAACTATAGTTAAAAGGGAGCATCAATTTACACACATCAAAAAAAGTTTTGCATCACCTCGGTTCCAAGAGTTCCGGAACCTTTAAATACAAAGGGAATAGAGATCAACACAAACAACATTTCAGCTCGTTTTATTGCTCATGAGACCCACACATTGCATGTTGTACCATCATACAGCTAGACTTTCAGCATTTGTGGTCCAGATTGCAGTACACACCACTACCTCTAATACCCAGTAGCACGTCCTCTTGCATTGATGCATGCCTGTATTCGTCGTGGCATACTATCCACAAGTTCATCAAGACACTGTTGGTCCAAATTGTCCCACTCCTCAACGACAATTCGGCGTAAATCTCTCAGAGTGGTTGGTGGGTCAAGACGTCCATAAACAGCCCTTTTCAACATATCCCAGGCATGTTCGATAGGGTTCATGTCTGGCGAACATGCTGGCCACTGTAGTCGAGCGATGTCGTTATCTTGAAGGAACGCATTCACAAGATGTGCACGATGAGGTCGAGAATTGTCGTCCATGAAGACAAATGCCTCTCCAATATTCTGCCGATATGGGTGCACTATGGGTCGGAGGATGTCATTCAGGTATCGTAAAGCCGTTTCGGAGCCTTCCATGACCACCAGTGGCGTACGTCGGCCACCCCAAAACATCAGGGAACCACCACCTTGCTGCACTCGCTGGACAGTGTGTCTAAGACGTTCAGCCTGACCAGGGTGCCTCCAAACACGTCTCCGACGATTGTCTGGTTGAAGGCATATGCGACACTCATCGGTGAAGAGAACGTGATGCCAATTCTGTGGGGTCCATTCAGCATGTTGTTGGGCCCATCTGTACCGCGCTGCATGGTGTCGGGGTTGCAAAGCTGGACCTCGCCATGGACGTCGGGAGTGAAGTTGCGCATCATGCAGCCTATTGCGCACAGTTTGAGTTGAAACACGACGTCCTGTGGCTGAACGAAACGCATTATTCAACATGGTGGCATTGCTGTCAGGGTTCCTCCGAGCGGCAATCCGTAAGTAGCGGTCATTCACTACAGTAGTAGCCCTTGGGCGGCCTGAGCGAGGCCTGTCATCGACAGTTCCTGTATCTCTGTACCTCCTCCATGTCCGAACAACATCGCTTTGGTTCACTCTGAGACGCCTGGAAACTTCCCTTGTTGAGAGCCCTTCTTGACACAAAGTAACAATGCGGACGCGATCGAACTGCGGTATTGACCTTCTAGGCATGGTAGAACTACAGACAACATGAGCAGCGTACCTTCGTCCTGGTGGAATGACTGGAACTGATCGGCTGTCGTACCCCCTCCGTCTAATAGGCCCTGCTCATGCATGGTTGTTTACATCTTTGAGCAGTTTTAGTGACATCTATGAACAGTCAAAGGGACTGTATCTTTGATACAATATACACAGTCAACGTCTATATGCCGGAGATCTGGGAACCGAGGTGATGCAAAACTTTTTTTGATGTGTGTAGATTCTTAGAGTTGCAAGGTTTCCACAGTAAGACTATGAAACAGTTCCTGTCAACAGGTAAACTATGGTGGTAGTCTAGCAGTGATATGCTCTCCCAGTAGCTTTGACTGTGCAGAATCAAGTTGATAATGTTGCCTTTTGAATACTAGACCTCTCAGTTTCTGTTCTTCTTCTGTTTAGGAGCTTGGGACATAATCGGCACATGTGCGAGTGGAACATGATAACCTGTGTTACTGAGGTGTCTATACTAATGTACTTGCAATTGGGGCTAGGATTGAGGAGAATGCGGTTGTGGCCTTCAGTATTTGGAAATCCTGAAACCCACTTTTAGGATGGCCGAGATAAGAATCAACACTCACCTCTTCTAAATTGTCCTCATGAGGCCGAGTGTACCACGTTCAAGAGTTCTTAGATTAAATTTCTTGGCACAGCTGGGAATCGAACCCATGACTTTTGGGACAGGAGTCTCAATATCTACCCCTAGACCATGAAGATAGCTTCCCAGTTTCCAGGTGAACATGTTGATCAGTTGATCACATTCAGCCAACATATTACAACTTTTAGTCATACTGTATTAGGTAATTTTGTTGTCTTTCCCATTATTGAAGAGTAAATTGTATCTCAGTTATTCAGCTAATAACTACTCAAGTAAGTTCCAGGTAAGAAGTATCACTTTGTGGATATGTTAGTGTCTCTCTGATGTTGAAAGAGACCATAAAATGTACAATCTACGAGCAATCGTGTGTCGTGTATACTTGCAATCGGGGCAACAATCATCAGACAGGAAACGCAGAAGAGAATCATAAAAAAGGCCACACAAAATGATGGGAATGTAGGAAAAACATGATAAACATGCACTCACCCCATCAAGCCACTTCAAAGCCAAATATAGTGGCACATTACGTTAAATAAAGAACAATCACTTTTATGGTGTCAGATTTATCCACCCTGCCTTTTAGTGTCTGTAATGACTATTCCACCAGTGACCAAGAGCTTCACCATTACAGACTTGCACCGTTAAACATTGAATAATTAAGTATAACAAACTTAAAGTTTCCGCCTAATCAACACTCATTTATTATTTCGTTAGCTTATGGGTACATGTTTCGGAATTAGTACAATTCCTTCTTCAGCCCTTCATAATTCATATTCGGAAACATCATAGACTAAAAAGACCACGTCCATGTGAGAAACATAACACACTGATAATTAAAATACTATAAAAAAATAATTGAACACTTTAAGACATGACAACCTTATGGACATTACATACAATAAAACAATAAAAACATTCCTGCTGTTAACAATCAAATTGATTAATAATCACTACTATGCACATTCTTGAACGGTATGCGACGGTCAAATTGAGCAGTCGTTAATTTCTTTTTGTAAATAAAAACAAAGAGCACATTCCATTAGTGTTCAGGACACAAATAACTTGCTGTACTGATAAACGTTGACATAGGTGGAAACTTTGTTCGGCACTTTATTGAAAGTGCGCTGACATGTGCTTAGTGGATGCAAAACGGAGAAACCTTCCGATTGTTAAACTTGTATTTTGCACATTAACTGGGAGTGTATCTTGAGCCGAAAGCTCCACGGACCTGGAATGAAGACGTTCAGTGGTTGGAATATGTTGAAGCCAAGGAATTAACAAATTTTAAAAATAAATTCCGCCCTAACAAGAAATTTTGGACTTACGTGCAACGTTTAAGAGCAAACGCGCCAAGGTCAATGACTATGGTACTGGTTGGTAGGCTCCCACATCTGAAGCGAAAATAGGTGCCAAAATAAAGGACTTGACCTTACCTACATCGCTTCGCATTAGCAGTCACGCCGGTAAGTTAATCTAACATAATGTACTCCACGCAATTTTTCTTTATTCAAAGTCATTTCCTTTATTTTGGCACCTATTTTCGCTTCAGATGTGGGAGCCTACCAACCAGTACCATAGTCATTGACCTTGGCGCGTTTGCTCTTAAACGTTGCACGTAAATCCAAAATTTCTTGTTAGGGCGGAATTTATTTTTAAAATTTGTTAATTCCTTGGCTTCAACATATTCCAACCACTGAACGTCTTCATTCCAGGTCCGTGGAGCTTTCGGCTCAAGATAAACACTCCCAGTTAATGTGCAAAATACAAGTTTAACAATCGGAAGGTTTCTCCGTTTTGCATCCACTAAGCACATGTCAGCGCACTTTCAATAAAGTGCCGAACAAAGTTTCCACCTATGTCAACGTTTATCAGTACAGCAAGTTATTTGTGTCCTGAACACTAATGGAATGTGCTCTTTGTTTTTATTTAGAAAAATAAATTAACGACTGCTCAATTTGACCGTCGCATACCGTTCAAGAATGTGCATAGTAGTGATTATTAATCAATTTGATTGTTAACAGCAGGAATGTTTTTATTGTTTTATTGTATGTAATGTCCATAAGGTTGTCATGTCTTAAAGTGTTCAATTAATTTTTTATAGTATTTTAATTATCAGTGTGTTATGTTTCTCACATGGACGTGGTCTTTTTAGTTTTTTTAGTCTATGATGTTTCCGAATATGAATTATGAAGGGCTGAAGAAGGAATTGTACTAATTCCGAAACATGTACCCATAAGCTAACGAAATAATAAATGAGTGTTGATTAGGCGGAAACTTTTTGTTATACTTAATTACAAAACGTCAGCACGGAACCTGCAATGGACTCTTCTTCGAATAAACATTGAATATACAATGAAAAAGAGGATACAAGACAGGTTTTCACCTATCTGTCTTCTCCTGTTCTATTTCATCCACCATTGATTTAAACTTCCTAGAGAACTTTGCACGCCAGTACATTACATTCCTTGGCAATCTAGCCCTTTGTGGGATATATAATCGCCTAAATCTTGCACCATTAGATTAAGAGGAATTACTGGAGAGCAGATTCTTTGATGATTTTTCATGTTCTAGTCTTCAAGTTAGAGAATTCCAGAGACTGAAAAAGAAAAAAGGTCCTAATAGGTATGAAAGAATTTTTCATATTTAATCATATTATTTTGGTAAAAGTTTCATATTTTCTTAGAAAATGTTTGTATTTCTTTTACAGTACAGGTATGTTAAACATCTACCTAGTTTATAAATAATTACTGCAAAAGGAAAACACATTATGGCTGAAAAATTGGCAACATTCACATTAAAGCTGATATATTTCTTTAAGACCATACAAACAATGAATAGTTTTAAGCATGTATTGGTGTTGGCAGTCTCAACTTTAAGCACTTTGTATGAATTAACTGGGTCGTAACTTCAATTCATTTTTTGATTAGTTCTATGATTTCTCCTTAAATCCCTCTGTGGTCACACAAGTAATAATAATAATAATAATATTTATTTTTCTGAGCTCCTCAGTTGTCCTGAACCACCTGAGCGATTTATACACACAGTCCCAGAACACATGCGACCCGAAGCCAAACCACCAACACAAGAAGAAATCCTTCACCACATCAAAAAACTCAAGAACGGAAAGACATCAGGAGAAGACAGAATCATCACAGAACTATTGAAAAATCTAGGACTACGATCACTACAGGAAATCACACAGGTCATTCAGGACATTTGGCGAAGTGAAAAACTACCGGACGAATGGAAATGCGCACTCATCCACCCACTCCACAAGAAAGGAGATAAATCTGATGTAAATAACTACAGAGGAATTTCCCTCTTACCCATCGATTGTAAAATCCTCTCCGCCTGTCTTTTACAACGCACGCAAGAACAACTCGAGCCACTCATCGGTGAATATCAGGCTGGCTTCAGACCAAACAGATCAGCCGTCGAACAAATCTTCAATCTGAAATCCACCTTGAAACTACGAGCCACACGAAATCTCCCAACCATCTGTACATTTGTCGACTTTCAGAAGGCTTATGACTCCATTGATCGAAAATCTCTTTTTAATGACTCGAAGAAAACCATCTCGATCCGAAGACGAGACTCATCCAACGAACCTTAACCGACACAATCTCCAAGGTCAAATTCATTGGAGAGATCTCCCAACCTTTTCCCATTAAAACTGGTGTTCGACAGGGTGATGGACTTTCTCCATTGCTGTTCAACATCGTTCTCGATAAGGTCATCAAAGAATGGGAAAAAGAATTATAAAGTCGCAACATATGGAAACCTGTCGTGTTAGGAAGACAGAAGGGTAATATCAATGTTACATGCTTAGCATTTGCTGATGATTTGGCAAT
This sequence comes from Meconema thalassinum, assembly GCA_946902985.2. Taxonomy (NCBI): domain Eukaryota; kingdom Metazoa; phylum Arthropoda; class Insecta; order Orthoptera; family Tettigoniidae; genus Meconema; species Meconema thalassinum. The sequence goes on along the minus strand of OX336389.2, from coordinate 670,469,309 downwards.
CCTCTCCGGAGATAAACGAACGGCAATTCACCAGATTGAAGTCCTCAAAGAATGTGCTGGGAAAGTAGGGTTGCAAATCTCTTTCACAAAAACTGAATTCATGGCTACAAAACATATTGAAACCCAAACTTTGGTAACAAAATACGGTTCAATCAACAAGGTTAATCATTTCAAATACTTAGGTGAAATTATTGAACCTACAGGCACAGAAAGAATAGCACAAAGAACACGTGAACTCAAAATGCGGAAAGCATATGGGAAAACCGCAAACATCTACAGCAAAAAATGCATGAGCATTAACACTAAAATTCGACATTACGCGACAGTCATCACACCCGAAACACTCTACGCCAGTGAGACCTTAAACCTCAATTATAAAGGGGATCTTGAAAACATCAAGAAAGCTGAAAGGAAAATCATCCAAAAAATTCTTGGCCCAAGACTTACAGATGAAGGATATCGTTTACAATCGCACAAGATCACAGAAAAATATTCAAATATTGAAACTGATTTCCGTAAACGATGCTTGAAATTTTATGAACACATAATGAGGCTAGATGAGGCTTCGGTGGCGCAGTCGGTAGCATGCTGAACTGCTATGCCCAAGATAGCAGGTTCAAACCCGGCCGAAGTCGTCGGATTTTTTAAGAGCGTTAAAATCCTTCAGTATGCCTTCCTTCGGAGGGGAAGTAAAGCCGGCGGTCCCATGTCATAGATTTATGGCATGTAAAAGATCCTTTCACAGACTAAACTTGTGCAAAGCAAAATTTGTTAGGTTAGATTTCGTCAGAACGCTCTATCGAAGTTCCAACGTTCGCCACTAGGTATCATTGATATCTGGAGGCGAAAGTTGGAACTACTTGAAATTGAACGGAACTTGTAGCTCACCCTTTAGGGTGTCCGCTGGAAGCAGCTACAGACTCAGGCGAGCCGAACATGTCCTCGGACACTCCCGGCACTAAAAGCCATACAATAAATAAATAATAACAACCGATTAACAAAGAAAATATTGATGTACTCACAAAAATTAAAGACGACAACGGTTTGGATTAAACAAATCCAAACTGATCTCAATAACGCCAACATCACACCCACAGATATCGAAGACCACAAAACTTTCAGACATAAGATCTACACTTGGGAAGCTGCATCAGAAGATAAGCCCAGCAGACCTAGGGGAAAATGGACTGACGAACGTCGAGCTAAACATAGCGACATGATGAAAGAATTCTGGAAGAACGAGACAAATAACAGCAAAAGACCATAACTTGCTTTATGTGATCCTGTATGGGTCGAAACATAGTAAATAAATAAATAATAATAATAATGGTCCTGGTGTTTCCCATCTCCCATAGTCATTTGGACAGTTTTATATCACCTTGTAGAGCATTATTTCTGCTAAATGTTTGGATTAATCAAGTGTGTGACTGAGTTTGGACAAATGGTTGACCTGGAATGGATATGTAAACATTATGAGAAGATTTCTGTTCAGTCTCTCAATGATACAGTAAATACAAGCTATCAGCTGTAAATATTTGTCGTGGAATGGATACGTCAACATTATGAGTAGGTTTTTGTTCAGCATCTTTATGATAAATCCAAGCTATCAGCTGTATAGCCTACTTAAACTAAAATGGTATATAAACAATCAAGTGTAATTATTTTCTGATGAAAACATGTTAATGTAAGAACACTCAGGTGCAAAAAAGCCATAACACTTAACTTTTTCACCCTTCTCAGACGAGTCGGGGTTCGGCCCGAGATCACCCGATGGAAAAAGGGTATGGAGAACTGGTGAGAGGTATTACCCTGTTACCTTCTCTTCCAGACACCATTTCATGGAGGATCAGTCATGGTTTGTGGAGGTATCTGCTTAGAGGCTAGGACAGAGCTTGTTTTCATACAGAATGATGCTCTCACAACCCACAGGTAGATTGAAGAAATTTTGCGGGAGCATGTAGTGAACCCATGTACCATAGGCTTCAAAGGGAGTCGAATCCATGTATTTTGAGAAAGGAATGAAAGAATCATACAGTATCTAATGGAACGGAGAGAGATTTCAAGCCAGGATTCTAGCCTAACATTGTGCAAACGCTAGGGCCAGGTGTTCATAAGATGAGCTCATGCCTCTTGACATTTATAAGGAGCCAGTCATGGATATTATTAGAACGAGTGGAAAGTTTGGACTGTAAGACGAAGAAGCTTGACTCGGAAATTGCTCTTACGTTGCAGGAAAATGGCAACCTCGCTGCTGAGTCAGAACAAGAATATTTAAATTTAACCCGTTTACGAGTATAAAAATAAGTAAACAGATACAGTACGGTGAATCATTTTGGATTAGAGATTTTTGTGTAAAGAAAAACCCTTTAATAATAGTCCAGGAGAAAACTGCAAACGCAAGTATACGTCATTGGGAATTCACCGGGACCCAAGGAGTGGGAGAATTAAAAATGAACAGCACCACCCACACAGTTGAGGACGAAGAATTAATTAATATCTCGGAAATGCACGATCGATTTCCATGCACAGGAAGATTATTTTACGTTTGGAAGACGAGCTTTCTGGACGTATAATTTTCATAATTGTGCGACAATTAGTTCAAAAGTTGGTCACGAAAAGGACTAGGATTTTACCTTTTTTTGACTAAAAGGTATAAAACTCCTGGCCTCACCAAGCCAATCATGCAGTCTACGAGCATTCCGTGAGCGGAGGTGCTGCACTACATCGTATATGCAGTATTCAAGAGCCCGTGAGGGGAACGTCACGCTGTATCAGACATCGAAGGCAGTTTACCAGTACTCCTTGAGGGGAGAAACGCTGTATTACACCGCAGAATTAATATCCGACAGCCACGGGCGTCGAAGTATCAGTAACTTGCGTGCCTCCATAAGGAGTTGCAAAGAAGAAGTATTAAAGTATCGCCGTGTTGAAAAATTAGGAAAATCCTAGTTACAGGATTTAGGTCCGACAGGGCAAAAGTTACCGTAAAAGTTCCAAAAATACAGTCAAAGCAGGCTGCGAACTTAGGATTCAGGCGATAGGTCTTTCAGTAAACGACCAAAAGTATCATAACGTACGGAAGTACCGGAACAGCGAGATAAACAATTTATCAATTTTAAAGAACCCGAACAGGGAAAAACAGAGTAAGGTTCGCAACGTATTCCAGAAAATTAGAAGTGCGAGAACCAAATAAACAAAGAAGAACGGAAACCATAGACATTGTCTCAAGAAAAGAGACGAACTATTCTAAAGCACTAAGACTCGAGAAGTATTAGTGGCAAAAAAAATCCATGTCACCGATAGGTTATCGAGGGGACCTCGATCAGAACAGACTTTCGCTAGGATCGATAAATCAGATCTAAAAGGGGAGCCGTTCCAGCTAGAGAAATAGCCGATCATCAGGAACAGGATTCGAAGAATTGTTATTCCAGGGAAGTAGTAGATGATTCGAGACTTTCGTATTCTGCAGGATAGGAAGCCGACATTGAATAAATTTCACCCTTGGAGACGGGAGATTAAGAGGTCACGTGTGATAGGCTAAAAAGACGGCCTAGTGATCAAAAGTTGTGAAGTGTAAATATATCAAGAGTGTGTGTTAAAAGTAATATTTTTTAGTGTTTTAATGTGTGTTCTAAACGGATACACCAGTGTATTAAAAATGTTGTCAGTGTTAAATGTATTGAATATGTGTCAAGAAATGTTTGTACATGAGATGAGTGTGTACAATATGGAGTAAGTCAAGAAGGTGGGCCAAATGTCACATCAAACGAGAATAAAGGTCAGAAAACGACCTTAGACATGTGAGTAAAGATTTTCATTATGTTTTGGTGTCGGGGAAAATTTTTGTGTACAATTCCACCGGAGTTTTGAATAAAAGGGATGTTGTTAAATAAATAATAACTAAATAAGAACGCGATCTGAACAAAAATAAAGTTGTAAAAAATAATAAATAATTATGTGAAATAATAAATCCTGTAGAGGAAATGCATGGAATAAAATGTCAGTGAATTTGATGAATGTTATAAAAGCAAGCGTAATAATAATAATTATAACAAAGATATTTACATAAAGGTAAATTTGAATTATATGAAAGAAATAGCTTTTGAGCTTTTTGTAAGGAATGAAAACATGATGTGAATAACAAGGTAAATAAAATCTAAATAAAGATTAAATTGAATGATATAAAAATATAGAGCGTTGAAGCCTTAACAAATGTATAAGACATGATGTGAATGCATGTTCTAAAAAATGGAGCGATTTATTGTCAACGGAAAAGATTAATATAAGAATTGAGATATGTATCAATTGTTACTATGAAATTTATCAGTTCTTTGGAAGACATTAGGCCGTAAGGTAATGTGTAGCGTAATGGAACGCAATTAAATAAAAAGTCACGCTAGGAATGCGTAGAATTAAAATGTACTTGGTAAATTACTTATGAGGGGTAGTTGATTGTATTGAATTGAGATATGTTGTAAGTCCTCTAATTGTGACGTAGATCACGAGGCCATGTGTGTGTTATTATTTAAAAGGCAGCTAATGTATGGTATTATTGAGCGTATGTCATGTAGGCCACGGCCGACTTTAAATCGCGTCTTGTATAAGTCCTCCAATGTGGAAATGGTTCCCGAGGCATGTTAAGAGATTCGAACCTAGAATCCTCTGTTTGTTAAAGCCCCTTATTATTCGTCGTCGAATGTGTATTACTCTTCCCAATCAATGAGGACCCGTCATAATTAATAAATGCCAAGGTTACGAGAGTGGTTTATGAGCCAATAATATTTGTTGAAAGTAAAACGATGAGTAGAATGCCACGTCTCCCCAAAGAACTGAGAATAAAATGACGGTTTGTTTTAAAAGCATTGAAGAGAGCTCCAACCGTAGGCTATGCAGGGAGCCGCTCTCCCTGTCATAAATCACGCTCGAGTATAATGGCCTGACCCTCATAGAGCGAGGGTGGGTAAAGATCGTCTTGTAAGAAGTGTTAAATACACCGTGAGTGTTTAAAGTTGTTAATGACCCGGGCGTTGAACCGAGGTCCTTGTAGATTGATATTATCGCTTGCCAGTTCAGATCGTAGTTTTCTTATGTGATAATGGTTTATAAGACACATGAATTAAATAAAAATCCCTATTGTAATGTTGTATGGAAAATAAGGAATCCACGAGTTTTATGAAGATAACTAGATTTCGGGAGTAATCATAGTGTTTGACTTTGTCAAGTAATCTTTATAACTCTGGAGTACACAAGTAGTTTCCCGATCACCGTAGTGAATTTGCAAAACTTGAGAGAGATAGTAAATACGGAGAACATGTGATATGCCCAAATATTGAAGTGAATAATTAACATGTAATTTTAAATGTAATTATATATTTGTTTTGATGATAAGAAAAGATAAAAATAGTTCTTGAGGTGTACAAAAGTATGACACCATTATTATGGGAAAGTATCGAGCCAAAGAAGCTCGTAGTTATATGGAACTGTAAGATAAGTACTTTATGGAAGTGAAAATAATCGTGAATTGTTGGTTTTAAAGAAAACCATGTGGTTTTAATCTAATATTTGTTTTATTTTTATGCTATTCCTTGTTCACTTTGGACAAGTAGAATGATATTGGTCAGTAGTTTATTTGTTTTATTGTTTGTAGCGCCATAATTTTGATTAATTAAATGTGTTAAAATAGGAGTTGATTTTGTTGTTATTTTTGCAAGTGTATCCTCGATTTAATCCAAAAAATGTAAGTCACAGAGTGGGAGAACTTACCGCAGCCCCGAAAAATCCCGAATTGAGCAATGCTGGCATACTGTGATTTGCATATTTCTTGCTAAAAGGGCACAGGGGGGTGGATAGAAGTACTGTGCTTGGATTAATGATTAGAGGAACACTAAAGACGGTCAATTCATGTAAAAGTAAAGTAATGATAGGAGTAGCTACAACGTATAATGTTAACTGACCGCATGGGTCCCTAGAAACTCACACCGAGCAGCCCTGGATTAAACAACCCCCTACCAGACATTTCATGGCGCCCAGTACGCAGGGATGAGTTTTCCTGGGGAAAACCCGAGTTTTCTCGAAAAATCAAAATTTTCATTTTGTGAAAAAAAAAATGGTTTTTCGAAATGTTGAATTTTAAACACTTCCATAAAGTTTACGAGATTGAATAAAGATATGAAAAGGGTACGGTGTAGTAAAAACCCGTACCAAAGTAAATTTTTAAAGAAATTGGGACACAATGGTTCAGATTACTATCTCTCAAGCATGTTCTAGCGATGTGGCATTAGTAGCCCACTATATTCTAATAAGATGGCATTGAGTGAAGAGATGCAACGGCTCTTGGAGGCCATAAACAGTAAGTTGGATAGCCAACAGAGTGAAAATAAAAGGGATTTAGGATCTATAAACAATAAGTTGGACAGCCAACAGGAGGAAAATAAACAAAAATTTGAATCCATAAATCACAATTTAGGATCTCTTAAAACTAACAGTGATAACAAGGGGGTTAAATTAGAAGCTATCGAAACTAATAGTGATAACATGGGAGCTAAATTAGTAGATATCGAAGTTAAAAGTGATAACATGGGGACTAAATTAGAAGCTATCGAAGCCGACTGTATAAATATGAATAAGGAACTGAAGGCCGAGATAGAAAAGATGAAAACAGAAAATGGGAAAACCATTAAAGAACAGTTGGAAGTGATAAAAAATGAGACGTTAGAGTCTATGAAAGCCGACAGTAAAGAAAACAATGGAGTACTGAAGGCTGAAATAGAAGGGACAATGGATAACAAATTTCAAGGGTTTGACACTAAGTTTGGGGACAAATTAACTGAGTTAAAAGGGGAAATCGCAAGTGAGATTAAAGAGGAAAATAAAGAATTTCATTCAGGATTGCAAGCCCAAATACAGGCCTTGAACGAAAGTATGGGAGAGTTCCAAACTAAATGTCAAGAAAATTTTGGAAATTTAAATAAAAGTTTGAGTTCCATGGAAACTAAATTAAGTAATATGGAAAAAAAGGGTGATGAGTGTGAAAAGAAACTTGTAACCCAGATTCAAGGTGTGCAGAAAAAGTTAGAAGATCAGATAGAATCGAACCAGAGTATTTGTGAAAAATCCCGGAAAGAGATAAAAGAGAGTCTTGATAGGCTAGAAGACAGATTTACAGGGGTGGAGAACCAAGTAGGAAAACTTGAGGAAAAAGTAGTGGGAGTTCAGACCGAAGTAAGTGATATGAGAATTCAGAATCAGGAAGATGCGAAGAGTAGGAAAGAGCAATTTGATCATTTTACCGGGCAGGTAGATGAGAACTTAAAGAAGTATGAGGGTGAAATAAATCGAAGATTAGGTATATACGAGGGGCATCTCCAGAGTGAAAGAAAACAACGAGAGGACGAAAATAAGGAAAGTACCCATAAGATAGATGAAATAAGTCAGGGTATTAATGATGTTCAGGAAACCATCGGAACATTAAAGGTCCAAGTAGGAAAAACTCATACTGAAGTAAATCAGGTCCAAGATGAAATGATGAGATTATTTAAGAGCCAAGGGAAAACTGAAGAAAGGCTTGACGGAATTAAAATAGATATGGTCAAAGGACAAAGAGAAATGGAGAAAAAGATAAAGGAAATACGAGAAGACCTAGATACCAGAGGTGACGTTAAACCAGAAATTATAACAGAACAGGTCATGGTCATCAAGAAAGAGGTAGAAGAACATTTAAATGAAATCAGGGATAGCTTCAGGAACGATAAAAATCAACTCAAACGAGAACTGGAAACCAGTAAGAAAAATCAGGAAAGAATTCAAAATGAATTAGGATCCCGGTTGGATAGGACTGAACATAAGAACAGTCAAATGGAAATCCAACTCATGGCTAATGAAGAAAGTGCCCGAAGGGAAAGGAAGTTAGAATTTGAGAATCAGGAGGAGTTTCCAAAGACAGGATGGGTAGATTCCCGTGAACAAGGCACAGATACAGATAGGGACTTAGGAGGGGAGAGCCCTTATAAGAACCCAGGATATCCGATGGCGATGTCAACCCCATACATGAACCAGACAAATGGTCAGATAATAAACATTATTAAGTCGAATGAGGACAGACCGGTCAAGTTTACGGGTAATAACATGTCAATCACTCCAAAATACTGGCTAAAGGAAGTCGCAGAGTACTTAAACGAAATGAAGGTTCCTCAGGATCGGAGACTGAGAGCTATTGAGAAGCTGTTGGCAGGTGATTGTCTCACCTGGTTCAGAAGCTTTAGGTACACCTTTGATACGGTGGAAGGCTTTAGAGAAGCCTTTTTAAAACGATATTGGGCAGCAGACGTCCAGGAGAATTTGAGGCTAGATCTGTACTCTAGGAAGTACAGCACAAATGCACCAACTAAGTACTCGGAATTTTTTACCGCTCAGCTGTGTAAATTCCGCAAACTTGACATTGCTCCAGCTGAGAACGACCTGTGTGCCGCCATTGCAAGACAACTCCCATATGAGATTCAGAGGCTGTTAATCTCATCCAAAGCCAGAAGTGCTGTGGAAGTGGAGAGTGTATTACGTCAATTAGACATGACGACGTCACACGTAACTCCTAGGCATCAAAGACAGACTGAACAGGTACACATGGCCAGCAGTCAGGAAACCAGAGAAAAACCATCGACCAGGAATCAGTCCACCAGCACTGATACTCAAGGATTAGGTCGAGAGTATGGGCACCAAGAGCCTAGAGGAATACAGCCATACCACAGAGGAGGATATCGAGGAAGAAATCCTAGGAATACGGGTTATAGGCAACAAGAGAGCCGACCCTATAACAATAACCATCAGAGACAAGAAAACAGAAAGAAATGGGAGAATTATACCAGAAGGAACGTAAGGCCAGAGGATAGGGATGACGAATATCGGGCCGAAATAGAGGAAAGATATCAGGAAAGTCTTCGTTATATGAACGAACGACCAGACGAACCTGAAAGGCAAAAAGTCCGTTGGAGTGAGGCAATCAAGAACCGGAAATCACCCGACCGACTAGATGGAGCTCAAAGCTTGGAACTACAAGCTCAAATAAAGAATGAGGGAAAAGGGAGTCCTCAAGATTAAAAAAAACTCCAAATTTAAATCGTCAAAAGTGGAAACATACCAGGAGCTGGGAGGAGGTAGAAATTGTGAATTGGATAGCAAGGCCAGATGAGCTAATTAATGAGGATGTGGAAGGAATCCTACCTATCAAAAGAGAATTACCCATAATTATGCTCAGGATAGAAGGATTACTGGTCAGGGCATTGATTGATACCGGATCCACAATAAGTTTAATTACGCAAACCCTTCTAAATGAATTGGAAACAAGAGGCCGCGTATTAAAAATCCCCACATCAAGTGTAAAGATTAAGGGAATTATCCCTGAAAAATCTTTAACATGCAAATTTCAGGTATACATTGATCTAATCATGGGTAACGCTGAAATTTCGCAATGCTTTTTGCTGGTAAATCAATTACCGTATGTCATATTAGGTATTGATTTTATCCGTGAGAACAAGGTCATCATAGATCTAGCGCAAAATTGCATTAGAATTCAAAGAGAAGATGTGGATGAACAAAACATTAACCTACAGGAACAGGATGTGAAAATAGGAGAACAGGCATGGCATGTGGAAGAAGTAACGGAAGAAGGTTATAAGGACATAGAAAGGATATTTGAAGTCCTCAACATAGAACTCGAAGATAATTTGGAAACTGAGTTCGAGACCAACCTGTCAGGAAAAGTAGAGGAAGCTAAAGTGAACCTCGAAAATAAGGAACAATTAAAGGAATTATTATTGAATTTTAGAGACGTATTTGATTCCAAGCCAGGGAAGATTGAAAATTTTAAATACGCGTTCCAAGTCAATGATTGGGCACCGTTCAAACAAAAACCATACCCGGTTGCGGAAAAACATTACCCACAAACTAAGAAAACACTGCAGGAGATGATGAATGCAGGTGTTATAGAAAAGATGGCGACACCATATGTTAGTCCATTAGTGATTGTGAGTAAACCGGATGGCTCAGTAAGGGTGTGTCTAGATGCCAGAAATTTAAATGCAAAAATCATACCAGAAAATGATTCGGCACCACCCATAAAAGAAATACTGAGGAAGTTCAAAGGCAAGAAGATTTTTACCAATATTGACATGACTTCTTCGTATCATCATCTCGAACTGGAAGAGAAAACCAGCTTGTTGACTGGATTTCAGTTCGACCAACAAACCTATTGTTTTAGGAGATGTCCGTTTGGATTGAAGACCGCGGGATCTGCCTTAATAAGAGCGCTTGATCGAAACTTGTCAGAGGAAGTGAAAGATTGCACTATCCGTTATGGGGATGATATTTTGCTTACCTCGGAGAATATTGAGGAACATTTAGAAAAGTTGAAGAAATTATTGGAAGACTTAAGAAGGGCAAATTTTAAAATCAATTTAAAGAAGTCAAATTTTTGTCGAAGACAAGTAACATTTTTAGGGCATGTGATTGATAAGGATGGTGTTAAACCAAATCCATGCAAATTGGAATCGATAAGGGATATTCCAAGGCCTTTGAAGGTGAAGAACGTTCGCCAGTTTTTGGGATTGATTGGTTTCTTCTCAGGACATTGTCCATCATACACAAAAATTGTTGCACCACTACAGGACCTTCTGAAGAAGGGGGGCAAGTGGAAATGGACGGAGGAAACAGAAAAAGCATTCGTGGAGGCCAAAGAAATGCTCTTAAACTATGTGAAGCTAGGATATCCTGATTTTAATCAGAAATTTATAATTCAAACAGACGCATCCCAGATTGGAATAGGGGCAATGCTATATCAGGAAAACCCGGATAACCCTGATAAGAAAAATTATCTAGCTTTCACAAGTCGGAGACTGAAACCACACGAGAAAAATTATACGATCAGCGAAATCGAGCTGTTAGCGATATTGCACGCGCTGCAATATTGGCGAAAGATCGTATATGGGTTTCAGGTCATTCTAAGGACGGATCATAAAGCCTTAACCTTTTTGATGAAGACTGATCTATCCAGTCAAAGGTTGATGCGTTAGGCTTTATATATTCAACAGTTTGATGTAAAGATAGAATACTGCCCAGGAAAAGAAAATATAGTTCCAGACTATTTAAGTAGACAGCCAGAGTCCACAGAAGAGGAAATAATGGCTATTGATTTGGAAGACAGGGATCAGCGTACTCTAAATGAGTTAAGGAGCATTAGTCAACGGCAACGTGAGGATCCATGGATGAACATGCTCATATCTTTCCTTGAAGGAAGTTTGATAAGGGGAACACCAGCGTACACGGAAGCTAATAAGATAGCTCAAGATTACACATTTTATAATGGATTATTATATAAGTTTGTGGACTCTGACCATACACGATTAAGGATTGTTGTACCTGCAATTCTGCAGAGGAAAATAGTATGGTTAGCCCATAGATCGTTCGGACATATGGGAGTCGACAAAACAGTCTCGATGGTGAAAGAAGCATTTATATGGCCGAGACTGAGAGAAACTGTAAGGGACACGCTAAAGACATGTGATCTATGTCAAAGGATCAAACCAAATGCATTTCTGATGAGACAAAAGCCTATACCATTGTTGCCCGAAAGGCCAGATCAAATCATATCTATCGATAACTTCGGACCTTTGCCAAAGGCAAGAAGAGGAAATCGACACATAATGGTGGCTATGGATGTCTTCACTAAAATGGTTGTCCTTGCTCCCATACAGAAGACTAGCACCAAACAGGTGTTAAAACGACTCAAAGAAAAAGTGATACCGATTCTGGGAAAACCTGGGAATTTGTTGTCGGATCACGGTAGTTGTTTCACCAGTGTAGAGTTCAGACAAGAATTAGAAAGACTTGGAATACGTCAGATTTTGTCAAGTATTCGCCATCCTGAGGCAAATCCTGTAGAAAGAGTGATGAGGGAGACGGCCAAGTATTGTAGAATATACTGTGCCGAAGAAAATTGGAAGTGGATAGATATCTTGGATATTATCGAATTTTGTATAAACAACACAATCCATGAATCTACGGGAGAGATACCAATAACGTTACATCGGAATGAGCAACCAGAGAGACCTTGGAGTCTGGTAATTCCTAGGCCAGCAGACGCTCAGCCTGGGAGAGAGGTACGTATTAGAGGAGCCTTTGAGCACCTAAAAGCTCAAGCCGACAGGAGACAAAGAAGAAATAGGCACAAGAGGTATCATCGGCCACTATTAGCAGGGGAAATGGTGTTAGTAAAAAGACCCGCCATTTCGGATCCAGGGAACCGCGTGTACAAAAAGTTCCAGAAAATGTACCACGGACCGTATCAAATAATAAGGGATTTGAGAAATAATGCCTATAGAATTCGGCACTGTGAAACGAATCACGAAGTGACCATGAATTCAGCAAATTTAAAAGTGTATTACCCTCCCGAAGACTTCGATGAAGCCAATGAACAAGCCCTGGTTATGGAACCATTTAGAGATGAAGAATCCACTTTGGATAGAAACGAGAATGAGATAGAAAAAGGAAACAGAGGTCAAACATTCGAGTGCGAATGCGAATTGGAGAAATTATATTGGGAAATAAAAGAAATAATTGATTTTATTGAAGAAGAAAATTTCAATTTAAGGAAGGAGAATGATGAAATAAGGGAACGGGTAGGGATAGACCACACCCGTATAGAAGAATGAGGTTCTGGAAACCTGAAGTCCAGAAAGATAAAGAGGGGAAAGAAAGGGTAGGGACAGAGCGTACCCAACCGACACAATTACCGGATATGACTTAAAAGGATGAAAGAAATCAAATTATCGTGGGATTTTTAAGGAAGAACAATCAGAAGGTACGGATAACGTTAAGATGGCTTCGACATTTAAAAAGGAAAAATAAGATTTTTTTTTGATAATTAAAATAAATTTCCACAAAAGTTTTCGAAAATTTATTTACCTAAGGAGGGGAGAGATGAACCCATGTACCATAGGCTTCAAAGGGAGTCGAATCCATGTATTTTGAGAAAGGAATGAAAGAATCATACAGTATCTAATGGAACGGAGAGAGATTTCAAGCCAGGATTCTAGCCTAACATTGTGCAAACGCTAGGGCCAGGTGTTCATAAGATGAGCTCATGCCTCTTGACATTTATAAGGAGCCAGTCATGGATATTATTAGAACGAGTGGAAAGTTTGGACTGTAAGACGAAGAAGCTTGACTCGGAAATTGCTCTTACGTTGCAGGATAATGGCAACCTCGCTGCTGAGTCAGAACAAGAATAATTAAATTTAACCCGTTTACGAGTATAAAAATAAGTAAACAGATACAGTACGGTGAATCATTTTGGATTAGAGATTTTTGTGTAAAGAAAAACCCTTTAATAATAGTCCAGGAGAAAACTGCAAACGCAAGTATACGTCATTGGGAATTCACCGGGACCCAAGGAGTGGGAGAATTAAAAATGAACAGCACCACCCACACAGTTGAGGACGAAGAATTAATTAATATCTCGGAAATGCACGATCGATTTCCATGCACAGGAAGATTATTTTACGTTTGGAAGACGAGCTTTCTGGAGGTATAATTTTCATAATTGTGCGACAATTAGTTCAAAAGTTGGTCACGAAAAGGACTAGGATTTTACCTTTTTTTGACTAAAAGGTATAAAACTCCTGGCCTCACCAAGCCAATCATGCAGTCTACGAGCATTCCGTGAGCGGAGGTGCTGCACTACATCGTATATGCAGTATTCAAGAGCCCGTGAGGGGAACGTCACGCTGTATCAGACATCGAAGGCAGTTTACCAGTACTCCTTGAGGGGAGAAACGCTGTATTACACCGCAGAATTAATATCCGACAGCCACGGGCGTCGAAGTATCAGTAACTTGCGTGCCTCCATAAGGAGTTGCAAAGAAGAAGTATTAAAGTATCGCCGTGTTGAAAAATTAGGAAAATCCTAGTTACAGGATTTAGGTCCGACAGGGCAAAAGTTACCGTAAAAGTTCCAAAAATACAGTCAAAGCAGGCTGCGAACTTAGGATTCAGGCGATAGGTCTTTCAGTAAACGACCAAAAGTATCATAACGTACGGAAGTACCGGAACAGCGAGATAAACAATTTATCAATTTTAAAGAACCCGAACAGGGAAAAACAGAGTAAGGTTCGCAACGTATTCCAGAAAATTAGAAGTGCGAGAACCAAATAAACAAAGAAGAACGGAAACCATAGACATTGTCTCAAGAAAAGAGACGAACTATTCTAAAGCACTAAGACTCGAGAAGTATTAGTGGCAAAAAAAAAATCCATAGGTCACCGATAGGTTATCGAGGGGACCTCGATCAGACTTTCGCTAGGATCGATAAATCAGATCTAAAAGGGGAGCCGTTCCAGCTAGAGAAATAGCCGATCATCAGGAACAGGATTCGAAGAATTGTTATTCCAGGGAAGTAGTAGATGATTCGAGACTTTCGTATTCTGCAGGATAGGAAGCCGACATTGAATAAATTTCACCCTTGGAGACGGGAGATTAAGAGGTCACGTGTGATAGGCTAAAAAGACGGCCTAGTGATCAAAAGTTGTAAAGTGTAAATATATCAAGAGTGTGTGTTAAAAGTAATATTTTTTAGTGTTTTAATGTGTGTTCTAAACGGATACACCAGTGTATTAAAAATGTTGTCAGTGTTAAATGTATTGAATATGTGTCAAGAAATGTTTGTACATGAGATGAGTGTGTACAATATGGAGTAAGTCAAGAAGGTGGGCCAAATGTCACATCAAACGAGAATAAAGGTCAGAAAACGACCTTAGACATGTGAGTAAAGATTTTCATTATGTTTTGGTGTCGGGGAAAAATTTTGTGTACAATTCCACCGGAGTTTTGAATAAAAGGGATGTTGTTAAATAAATAATAACTAAATAAGAACGCGATCTGAACAAAAATAAAGTTGTAAGAAATAATAAATAATTATGTGAAATAATAAATCCTGTAGAGGAAATGCATGGAATAAAATGTCAGTGAATTTGATGAATGTTATAAAAGCAAGCGTAATAATAATAATTATAACAAAGATATTTACATAAAGGTAAATTTGAATTATATGAAAGAAATAGCTTTTGAGCTTTTTGTAAGGAATGAAAACATGATGTGAATAACAAGGTAAAGAAATCTAAATAAAGATTAAATTGAATGATATAAAATATAGAGCGTTGAAGCCTTAACAAATGTATAAGACATGATGTGAATGCATGTTCTAAAAAATGGAGCGATTTATTGTCAACGGAAAAGATTAATATAAGAATTGAGATATGTATCAATTGTTACTATGAAATTTATCAGTTCTTTGGAAGACATTAGGCCGTAAAGTAATGTGTAGCGTAATGGAACGCAATTAAATAAAAAGTCACGCTAGGAATGCGTAGAATTAAAATGTACTTGGTAAATTACTTATGAGGGGTAGTTGATTGTATTGAAGTGAGATATGTTGTAAGTCCTCTAATTGTGACGTAGATCACGAGGCCATGTGTGTGTTATTATTTAAAAGGGAGCTAATGTATGGTATTATTGAGCGTATGTCATGTAGGCCACGGCCGACTTTAAATCGCGTCTTGTATAAGTCCTCCAATGTGGAAATGGTTCCCGAGGCATGTTAAGAGATTCGAACCTAGAATCCTCTGTTTGTTAAAGACCCTTATTATTCGTCGTCGAATGTGTATTACTCTTCCCAATCAATGAGGACCCGTCATAATTAATAAATGTCAAGGTTACGAGAGTGGTTTATGAGCCAATAATATTTGTTGAAAGTAAAACGATGAGTAGAATGCCATATCTCCCCAAAGAACTGAGAATAAAATGACGGTTTGTTTTAAAAGCATTGAAGAGAGCTCCAACCGTAGGCTATGCAGGGAGCCGCTCTCCCTGTCATAAATCACGCTCGAGTATAATGGCCTGACCCTCATAGAGCGAGGGTGGGTAAAGATCGTATTGTAAGAAGTGTTAAATACACCGTGAGTGTTTAAAGTTGTTAATGACCCGGGCGTTGAACCGAGGTCCTTGTAGATTGATATTATCGCTTGCCAGTTCAGATCGTAGTTTTCTTATGTGATAATGGTTTATAAGACACATGAATTAAATAAAAATCCCTATTGTAATGTTGTATGGAAAATAAGGAATCCACGAGTTTTATGAAGATAACTAGATTTCGGGAGTAATCATAGTTTTTGACTTTGTCAAGTAATCTTTATAACTCTGGAGTACACAAGTAGTTTCCCGATCACCGTAGTGAATTTGCAAAACTTGAGAGAGATAGTAAATACGGAGAACATGTGATATGCCCAAATATTGAAGTGAATAATTAACATGTAATTTTAAATGTAATTATATATTTGTTTTGATGATAAGAAAAGATAAAAATAGTTCTTGAGGTGTACAAAAGTATGACACCATTATTATGGGAAAGTATCGAGCCAAAGAAGCTCGTAGTTATATGGAACTGTAAGATAAGTACTTTATGGAAGTGAAAATAATCGTGAATTGTTGGTTTTAAAGAAAACCATGTGGTTTTAATCTAATATTTGTTTTATTTTTATGCTATTCCTTGTTCACTTTGGACAAGTAGAATGATATTGGTCAGTAGTTTATTTGTTTTATTGTTTGTAGTGCCATAATTTTGATTAATTAAATGTGTTAAAATAGGAGTTGATTTTGTTGTTATTTTTGCAAGTGTATCCTCGATTTAATCCAAAATATGTAAGTCACAGAGTGGGAGAACTTACCGCAGCCCCGAATCGAGCAATGCTGGCATACTGTGATTTGTATATTTCTTGCTAAAAGGGCACAGTAGTGCCATTTGCTCCTTTTATTAGGGGTTGATTTCGCCTTTATGCAAGATAATGCCCACCCCCATGTTGCTCGTTGTGTCCAGCAGAACCTGCAAGAAGTGGGGATCCAGACATTGGTGTGGCCTGCCCGGAGTCCAGATATGAACCCCATCGAGCACATGTGGGATATTATCGGGAGAAATGTAAGAAGACTATGGCAGAACCAGGGGCGGCGCGAGATATAAGCGAACTACGCGGCCGCGGGTGGCGCCGTGAGACGGGGGGCGCCGCGGCGCACCATAATATCAAGTTAGGGGCGCCCGGAGCTAGTTTGTAATGTTGTAAACATTATGAATTCTAATTTTTACAACATTAACAAACTGTAATGTTTACATTATAAACAACGTAACCAGATAACATAACCATTCTGTTTATGTTCCGTCTTTTCAGTTTTACTTAACTGTATTTCACCAACAAACAAAACGAAATAATATTTGAAAAATTCAGCATAACCATTTTAAAGAGTCGCCGCATTACGGGTGATGCTACTTATGAAACAAACTTAGAACTATTACGGAGTGCTTGGAGCCGTTCGGTCGAAGTATGACCGCTCGCCATTCACGAAAGGGAGAACACCCCTTCCACTAATGACTTCGACTCGTCCGCGAGACTCATACGAGCCTTCACTCATCGTTGTAGTTTGCAGTGTTTTGATGTGTTGACGTAAGCTGCACTGTGTTATTGCCCCTTCTTACATGAGGAGATGATTTTTTAGACACACGAAATGTCCAGTAATAAAAAGCCATCAGGTGCATTTCACCGTAAAAGAAAGTTGCAGCATTCTAAAGAAGATGAGAGGCAATCTAAAGCGCTGGAAAGGTTTTTTGCGCCTTCGGCTTTTAGGAACTCAAGGATTGGCCTTTAGAGGAAAAAAAGACACCCTATTTGATGGTTTTATGGTTGAACATGTGAGAAGAATAAGTTCAAAAGAAACACACGTACACTACTTGAGCACGATTATCCAAAATGAGTTTGTTAGTTTCTTGCCGGCCAAGATTCAAGCTAACATTTTACAACTGAGACAGCAAGCAACGTACTATTCTATTATATTAGACTGTGATCCAGACATTAGCCACACCGAGCAAATGACTCTTGTTGTAAGAGTTGTAAAAATTTTAGCAAATGAGGATATTTCAATTAAGGAGCATTTTTGGGCTTTGTTCCCATTGCAGATTCTTCAGGTGAAGGCCTCACAGAGGTATTGCTCAAACAGTTTGAAGCACGAGTCATTCTTTTAAAAGCCATGTGAGGCCAGGGGTACGACAATGGTTCCACAATGAAGGGAAAACATGTTGGAGGCCAGACGAGAATCCTTGATTTAAATCCTAGAGGTTTTTATGTACCGTATGGGAACCACTCCTTGAACTTGGTCATTAATGATGCAGCTCTGTCGTTCAACATTGCCGTGGACTCTTTCAGCTCTATACAAGATTTTTTCTTTCAGGTCTACTCAAAGATGGAATATTTTGCTGAAACATGTTTCAAGTCTGACAGTAAAACCACTCTGCAATACTAGATGGGAAAGTAGAATTGAGGCATTGTTGCCTTTGAGGTACCACATTGAAGAAGTGTATGATGCCTTATATGAAACTTCTCAAGATCAGAAACTTGATGCATTTGGTAGGAACACTGCAAAACTTCAAGTTTCTATGCTGCTTAGTGACATGGCAGGAGATCCTGCATAAAAGCAATATGGATAGTAAACTGTTCCAAAAGGCACAAATGACCTACAAAGTTCAATGGATCTCATTAAAAGCGTTCTGGGAAAGATGATATCAGATCAAGGACTAAACAGCGTCATTACAGATACAAAAGAACGTGTAGAAAAAATCGAGGTTGATGCTAACTTTGAAAAAGAAACCCTACTTCGGCCAATAAAAGTAAAAAAAAAACATTCTCCTATGAGAGTGAAGATGAAGCTGTACGTTCTGGAAAAATGCATTTTCAGTTAACTTCTTCTTTGTCGTACTTGACACAGCAACATCCTCATTAAGGGATAGATTTGAGCTAATGGAACACCATAGTGAAAGTTTCAAATTTCTTTCCAGAAGTATTTGAACGTACAAGAGTTGAAGAAAGCCTGTAAGCACCTTCAAACCGTTTTGAGTGATGGAGGAGACTGTGATGTGAACGGAGATGATCCGTTCTAAGAACTGCAATTTTTTTCACCAATGCTACCCCCTGGAAGTCACCCAGCTGGAGCCTTGTCTTTAATAACCAAACGTGGTTATGTGGACATTTTCCACATGCTTTTGTTGCATTGAGGATTCTGCTAACGCTCCCGGTATCAGTGGCCAGCGGAAAAAGAAGTTTTTCGAAGTTAAAACTTGTAAAAACATACTTGCGATCAACTTTAAGCCAAGAGCACTTGAGTGAACTAGCTACTTTGGCCATTGAAAATGATTTGTTAAATGAAATGGAAACAGATTTGCTGCTGAACGAGTTTTCTAAAGTGAAAGCCAGGAAAAAAAGGACATCAACAGTGTGCAAAAAATCAACAAAAATTGTCATTCTATGTAATAATAATGACCTGTAAATAAATGTTTGGTTTTAAGTTATTTTTGTGTAGGCCTATCCCTTTGCCTTTTATCTTTTGGCCATAAAACACGTTTAGTAAAAATTGTAAAGGTACTCTAATGAGTATAGGGAGGGGGAGGGGGCGCCAAAATATTCTTTGCTTACACTACAAAAAGACCTAGGGCCGGCACTGGGCAGAACTTCGAGTGATGCTAAGGGAAGAATGGGTGAGAATACCACAGGAGGACATTGCAACACTCATTAGAAGCATGCCTCAGCGACTCCAGGAATTACGGAGGGTTAGAGGAGGCAATGCTCGTTTCAGAGTATTCAATGTG
Organism: Meconema thalassinum; assembly: GCA_946902985.2. Classification (NCBI taxonomy): domain Eukaryota; kingdom Metazoa; phylum Arthropoda; class Insecta; order Orthoptera; family Tettigoniidae; genus Meconema; species Meconema thalassinum. The sequence goes on along the minus strand of OX336389.2, from coordinate 670,449,580 downwards.
TGCAGTTTCTTTAGAGGAATGGAAAAAAAGAACAGATATTCAATATACAGTGACAAATTTAACGCTGGACACAATTTTCCAAAATTATCGTGAAAAGACAGTGAAGAACAAAAGCTTGTTGAATTGTTACAAACGAAGTCTATAGGTTCAAATGTGTGTAAAAGTATTGTAAGTGCTTTGATAAGAAATAGTAATGATCAAGTACATGTATTTTATAGGAATGAAATATAAATAATTTACAAAAGTTAAGTGTTGCATTTGCAGTAAATAATGGTGAGGGGCATCTTCATAAAAATTGAGTTATTGCATATAAACAGTAGCAAGGGTTTGTCCTATGTGCTCCAGCGTAATTGACCAGCTTCTCCAAGTAAATAGTAGTAAGAGTCTTGAAGATGGCCAATTGTAGTAGGCAGATGCTACATTCTGAACGTGTAGTTCAGAAATGCTGGAGTGTTCAGGTGGATCCATGCAAGATCTTACTAGCAATGTAAGTATAGTCCTGACAGCGAACGCGTAGGCAGTTTCAAACAACTCGGCATGTGATTGATCCTAAGCCATATACAAATATTTCTCATGAGCTGTTTCAATTATGCTGCCTGGGTTACTGTTTTATGAGGGTTTATGGCTTTGAGCAAAAGTTAAGTTTCTCGCTCCAAGACGATGGTTATACAGCTACAGTACCTTTAAATACCTTTAAACCACGAGGAACATCTATTGAGAGAAAGGAAACCGACACCAAACCCTCATTACTACTTGGGCAGGGCCACGAGGTAGGATTATGGCGATGAAAGAACGTTGCCTGGGTATGCTTTGGCTGCCGCAACTTTAATAAAATGTGCATTTTTTTCAATTTGCTGTTAGGCTGTTATTGAGAAGTTAAATTTTCGTTATGTAGGGTAATTTGTGATACGGTAGGTTTCAATGTTAAAATAAGGAAGTGGGCTGCCTGAAACCAACTGGACAGACAGGGAAAAATCCAGACGAAGGAAAACATTTGTGTGAACAGTGTTTATATTTTTTTTATGTAAACAATGTTAAGTACACTTGCACTGAGATACAAATATTGCTTTTTTTAAATTTTAAGTCAGTGAATAATGTACAAATTATTGTACTGTTAACAGGGAGGTCTTGAAACATCACTTGCTTTCAATATCCTGTATGTAAATAAAAGTAAATATTTATGGAATTTTAAAACTTTAATTCCTTTATTTCTTAAAATATGATTCAACCCTTACGATTGTTTACTGCGGAACGCTTCAATTAGAAACTGGAAGAAACACAATAAGCATTCTTGAAATTACATCAATTAGTATATCATAGGTTTATGTTCAAACATGTACATGACACAAAGTATTCAAGAAGAATTTGTATGTTGTTTCATATCTCCTTTCTGTAAATTTCATATTTCTTCACATCTTTGCCTATAGGTTTCAAATTTTACCCACAATTTTCTTCATATAAATCCACTCTTTAAGCATTACCAATATTGATGGGCCCTGCAATCTTACACAATGATTTGCTTAAGAAGACAATATACCATGCTGTAAACATTCATAGTCAGTACCATGCACAATACTTTCTTTTCTTTCATTCACATTTCTGTAATGGGCAGGAAATGAAGTCATAATTTTATCTTCTCAAAAATATAAGCTGTTTCAATTATGCTGCCTGGGTTACTGTGGTAAATTGTTACTGTGTGCATGTATATAGAATGGAGCAATTCATACCCTGGTCATGCATAACATATCGAAGATCATAGCCCTCTCCTTTGCATTCTGACCCCCAATTCTTTGCAGACAGGATGCCTCACTATAAATAGAGGTTACTACATATTGTAGTGCTTCACTATTATGAATTTGCCCTGCACCTCTACTGAGACTGGCTAATGTGGTAAATCACTAACATTTTCATTTCTGTGCAGAATACTGAACTGTGTTAAAACAATACAAACTTAATGAATCTCAAAAAGATGGTATATTGGCTTTCACGGCCAAGGAATTAAAACTCAGCAATTTTTATAGACACCAAGAGCCCGCTGATGTTCCTAGGCGAAACCTCCACACAAGAAACAGCATAAATCTAGAAAAATTGCTGAGTATTAATGAATCTTATTTTGATTTACCATGTGATGAACCAATAATCTTCATTTTTTTATGGTGGTCCTATAAAAAAGATCCTTATAGCTATGCAAAAAAAAAAACATTTTTTTACAAAACAAGTGCATCTTAGTTCATTCCGAGTCAGTACAAGAAATTATAAACTTTAATAAAATGTAAATAGCAGGTAAAAATCTAGGAACAGGACAAGGGAAGTTAAAAAACAAGCAAGGGGACCATAAGGCTTCAGAGAACATACATCAGTATACATGTAAGTAAAACTATCAGTACTCATTCACCATGAACACAACAAAATGGATAGTAAGCATTCAAGCACTTGCAAGACACAGAGAGAGCTAGTGCTGGGAAAATTGCAAAGTCATGGGAAGAAGCAGCAGTGGATGGATATAGATTAATCATGTGGTGTTTTGTAAGGTGGAGGGATACAATCCACTGCTGGGAGGTAGATAAGGACTTATGGACGGAATGGAAAATAGATTACGATGATAAAAGTGACAAGTAGAAAAGCACTTACATGTTGGCAAGAAAAGCATAACTTAAACATTATGATATGCTAGTTCTGAATACAGGAGGAAATATATTTTTATTTCTCATCAAAAAGTCCAATTATGAAGAGAGGAGTTGATGATCTTTTTAACAACAAACTCTCAATACTACTCAACTCCCTCAAATATGTCTTTGGATGAAACCTTGTTGTTTCTATGAACCTCTTTCACATTTCATTTAGTGAAATATTATGTTATGAGTGCACTTGAATATCAACAGAGTTCATAATCAATAGAGTTCCTAGGTACTATCACCAAAGGATGAAAAATCAAATTCATCCGAGTTCTAGTGACATGTATCTTGTACAAATGTTCTTCTACCATATTATATCCTTGTTATTCATTTACCATACCAGCATTAATATGTTTGCCAAATGTACTGTTCAAAGCACTGTTCACATAAAACCTATTTCTTGAACATTTTATTATTTTAACATTGGTTTATATCTACCACTAAATAAAGTCTAATCAGATTTACTTGCACGAGTACTGAAATTAATTACAGAGAGAGTAACAGAAGCTTCAATTCTGTTCTGCTAATAACACAAGAAATCAACTTTCAAATCTTGCAATATTTCTAAAACCAATATTAAAATGATGCAAGCAGCATTGTCAAGATGCACACATCCCTCTACCTAATTTTACAAACTGATCTTTGGTTAATTTTTTAGAGACTAGTGTATGGCATATTTAAAAAAAAATCAACATAATAAGCAGAACTGATGCATATAGCCTACAATGTGCATTTTGTATAGTTTAAGTGCAAAATATTTTCCTACAGTGCAACTGTACATCCAACATTCAATTAAAATACACTCTATACAAGAGTCTAGCTTGCAAGAAATATACCATATGAAATAATTCCAACATGCCAGCATGTGGATCAACATAAACACTTATGTATTTATAATACGTCGTAACTATACAAAGAGCTTCACTATCCAGCAGATCATCAAATCGTGATTTCTCATAAAACTAACATCCAAAAGAAATTCTGTGCACACTGTTCATTACCAGAGATATAGTCCCACAGGGAGATAAGGTCTCAATGAGAAAACAATCTACCAACAATTAAAATGATTCTGTGGATGAAGATGTCTGTTCATTATCACAATAAAAGGGGGAGAGGGTGGTCGAGTATAGCAGTAACATTTCCATCACCATCACCTGTGATGGAAAAAAGACTAAAAAGTAAGTATATTGGCTTTCACGGACAGTGAATTAAAACTCAGCAATTCTTCTAGGTTTGTGCCATGTCTTGTGTGGGGTTTTGCGGGCGGGTACACCAAGAGCCCGCTGATGAACCCGCTTGGTGTCCTAAGCGAACCCCCACACAAAACACGGCACAAACCTAGACGAATTGCAGAGTTTTACTACAAAGTAAACTTTTGTCTTCTCTCCATCACTAAGTTTGTGGTTTAGAGCATCAAATAATCCAAAATTTAGCATTTTGAATGGTAAATTTACAGTTTTGTACTATATTTTTTTTCTATTAGTATTTTGTACCAAATTCATCCAAAATAGGAATAAAAGACGAACACAATGACAGGCAGGTGCAAGCAGAGGGAGAGTGGAAATACCGTATGGCTCCCAGCTTGTGGTCCTCGTCAGGTAGGGAGGCAAAGTGGAGTGGAGTGCTAGACAAGGAAACATTCGCAAATGCAGCTGTGAAAGCATTCGGCGCTGGGGTTGAATTATGTCAGTATACATTGGCTGTCATCCGCTGTTGCTGTAGTAAACGAGTACAGTATTTTTTACCAAGTATAGTGGTGTAGTGTCGAAAGGAGTCTGAACTAGGAATTTCATTGTAAACTTCATCAAGTGAATGTTTCCTTCACCACTGTTAGTAGTAGTAGTAGTAGTAGTAGTAATTAGTAGTAGTAGTAGTTGCTGTCAGGCTGTCAACGGATGTGACAGAGGTGGAGTGGTCGTATTCTTTGCAGGGATCGTAAACTGAGAGCCACACAGAAATTATCATCATTCCTGGAGGGAGGGTAATAAAAATACTTTTTACTGAACTAACCATCTTTGCATACAGACTTCTCACAGAGTATGTATTGCTGATTTACTCCTGAGTCTTGCCGTACCCATTTGAAAGCGGATAAGAGGGCGGGAATTCCTAGGTCTAACTACAATAATGCAGACTGACGTAAATCCTAATATAACTAATTCTGACTGTATACACTCAACAGTATATATAAAACTACACTGCAAAAATCTCCTGCAGAACGAAGAGAACTACAAATCTCCCAGGAACAAGGAGGGATGTGACAAAAGCGAGTTTGGGCTCTAGTACAGTACCTTTTATCAACGATTATAATTTTCGTGGCACTGTTAAAGGCATGTGTTTTCTAAGTTGGTACCCCAGCACATTGGTATACCTAAAACTCAATATAAATACAGATTAATGTATCCACACACAGTTTCGTATAGAGTCAAAACCAGTATATGTAGCACTTTTTGTAAGATGATCAACACTCCTGAATCATTGCTGACGACCACATGTGAAATGTACTGAAACTCTGCAATCGAGATTTGTCAGTGAACTAGTTGCAGATTATAGTTCCAAGTAATGTGGCAGGGGCTAGCATAAGTTATTTTACCAATAGCACGTAAAAATCGTTCCTCAGACTTGAACCATGTCAACAGCCTGTTTAATGGGACTCTGTACAAAATCATGAACCAGCTCTAGAAAGCTAAGTCCAAGTTTATGGCTAGAAAGTAAGCAATAAAGTTGTGACTAGTACTAGTGCTCAGTGTATACCCAATAGCATGAATCTGCAGAACAACAATAATTTTGAGGTTTTTACGACAATATGACAGTGTAGAATAAAAATAAAGAAGCCCTAGATGTCTAAATATGACAAATCCAAGGGCGAGAACCCTATAATTGCATAAATTCGGTTACAAGAGATTAAAGGAAAAAGACACACAAAAGGACAAGAGTATCCCCACAGCCGGACACACTGCTGTCTTCGAAGGCAGGCATTCACACCATCAACCCAATCAATAGCTCTTTAATGTTATAGCCCCAATGGAGCGTAACAACAGCAACCAGTTCTTTTGTTGCCCAAAACAGTGCATAGCGGACAGGGTTATCTTCAATCAGATCTTCTGTGTCAAGTGGATGATGTTGGGTGGAGTGAAAACTAGACAAACACAGTAAAGGAAGACTGGGAAAGTAAAAACATAACATGACATTTCCTTTCTAGCGTTTGCCTGGTTTACACTCCACCCTACACCATCCACTTCAAGACACAAGATCTCGTTGAAGAATGCCCCCTTTGCTATCACAGCTTTTACTGCGCCATTAGTTACTCTCACTTCTCAGCATCGAGTCAGCAGCATTTATAAATAATATTTATGTATTTCTGGAAATATATCAATATGGAAAGTGAAATTAGTAAGTTATACGAACATCAGTCTGAATGAAGATGCATTTAAGCAAATAACCCTGCATTCTTGCATGTCCGCCAATACTTGGAGTAGATTAACCCATTTCTGTACTATTTTCAAATTCACAACCCTTTTTCATTTTCATTATATAAGGTGCGTTCACAAAGTAACGAGCCGGAGGCTGGAATGCGCAACCGGTGACGACATCGGCTAATCGTAGCTTGAGTAATGAGGTGTGGTTCCGACCAGAGCGTGGAAGGTCACAGCCCGTCGCTAGAGGGCACGCGTGCTCGTCACGTTACGATAGAAAGCGAGCAGCAGCATGCATCAATCGTCCAACCAAGACAGTGGGCCATTCGACATGCTTCCTGGTGTGGTTGAAGGCTGTGGGGCACCCATTGGGCACACACTTTCCGCTAGTGCAGTCGTTCCTTCATGATGGTGTGCACACTTCCGACGCTCAATCTGACCACGGCAGCTATGGCGTTCACTGTCACTCGGCGGTCCTGGGTAATGTGTGCATCAACCAGCTGGATGTTGTCATCGGTAATGCAGGAGGGTGCCCCTGACCGGGCATCATCGGCTAACGACAGCCGTCCTTCCCTGAAGCGCTTGTGCCATGCCTTGACCTTTGCAAGGGACATGCAGTGTTCGCCGTACACTTGTGACATTCAGCGATGAATATCCGTTGCCCCTACTCCTTTCACTGTCAGAAACCGAACAACACCTCTTTGCTCTTCGTTTGACGCCTCCATGTCACAGTTTGCAATGCGACTGACAGCGCTGGACGATTGATGCATGCTGCTGCTCGCTTTGTATCGTCACGCGTGCCCTCTAGCGACGGGCTGTGACCTTCAACGCTCTGGTCGGAACCACACCTTGTTACACATGCCACATTCGCCAATGTCGTCACCGGTTTGCGCATTACAGCCTCCGGCTCGTTACATTGTGAACGCACCTTATAATAATATGAGGGTTTAAAGCTGCTTTCACATACAGTACATTTACGGGTGAAACATTTGATCCACAATTATTATTATAACTGCACACATTATAGTATATAGCAAGAAATGAACTTTTTCATTTTTATTGGTAAATGTTCTGTGTTGACTCACTATTATAATTAATTAGAAAAAAATCGAACAAGAGTTTTCCACCCATTCAATACAATAATTCTATGACCGTAAATTAGATCAGTACATTTTTCAACCCTTCATTGGGTCTACACATATTTTGTGCCTCCGTCATAATTACCGTAACAAATATGAAATAGAGTATGAGATGAAATGAAAATGAAAATCCACAGCCTGCTTCCAGTCTCCGACCGGGTCAGGAATGGAATGAATGAAGCCCCCATCTAGCGGCGAGGATATGAACTGTGCCGGCTGCCGAGGCTCAGCGGTCTAGCTGTATGCCTCTCACCAAGGCGGTCCGGGTTCGATTCCCAGTCAATGCATGTGAGATTTTCGAAGTGAAATGCCATGTCCTGTGGTTCGGATTCCACGTAAAAAGGAGGTCCCGTGGCTTATAATCACAAGATTCACGGTCACGTAAAACTACAATCTTCCTTTTTTTTGACGCACTCCTCTGGGGCAATGATTAAATGAATGGCAGATGAAATGAAATGATAGTGGAGAGTGTTGCTGGAATGAAATATTTGACAGGGAAAACCGGAGTACCCGGAGAAAAACCTGTCTGCCTCCGTTTTGTCCAGCACAGATCTCACATGGAGTGACCGGGATTTGAACCACGGACCCAGCGGTGAGAGGCCGGCGTGCTGCCGCCTAAGCCACGGAGGCTCTAGAATGAGATGAAAAATACATAAAGAATTGATGTGTACAAAACAAAAATAATGAATACACATGAAATTTAAAAAATGGTCACAGGCACTGTTTTGCAATTAAAAGTCCTTTATCAATGTTGTCACAGAACAATTAAAATCAGTTCAAAAAAATGTGATTAATAATAAAAGACCAATTGTAAGTTCAATCGTTTTTTTTTCCAATTTGAATAGCTAAAATTTCCTATTCTGCGTATGGAGATGGCAGAATATGTTGTTCTGATGAAAATCGAGCGGATATATGCCAAGTTCCTCTGAGGCAGTAAAATGGGTCTTTGCCAAGTTCTTCAGATATGGTGGGGGACAGGAGTATTATATTATCTTAGTAAATTGCTTTTTTTTAACATTGTTCAATATGGAACACAATAAAAAATGTTGTGCTGCCAACCCAGATGATGGAAGGTTGATGTTCTATTAGCTACCAGTGCCAACACATAAATTCCCACAGCTGGAACCACTACTGGCTTCAAAGATGAGCATTAACGCCATCAATCTAATCAATAACGCTTCAATGTTGAAGCCCACAATGAGCTCATTTTGACCTCCCAGTCTCATTAGAAAGATGGGCAACAACCAGTTCTTCTGTTGCTCAAAACAGTGTGTAGCAGGATGAATCTTCTGTCTTAAAGTGGACGGTGCAGGATGGAGTGAAAACTGGACAAAAACAGGAAAGGAAGAGTGGGAAAGTAAAGGATTGCATATCCACTATGTTGTGTTTTCCCTTATAGATTTATATAAGCTTAACATGGTTCTATTCTCCTATATTTGTCTTGTGTGTCCCTACATTTACTCTATTGTTTCTTTCTGTGTTTGTCTAGTTTTCACTCCACCTACACCAGCCACTTCAAGACAGACGATCTTGTTGTAGAAAGCCCCCTCCACTACGCACTGCTTTAAGCAACAGAAGCAGTGGTTGCTGTCCAGCTTCCTGATGGAGCTCGTCAAGGGGCTAAAATTTTGAAGAATTATTGATTGGATTTATGCCGTGAAGATTGTGGTGTGTCTGGCTGTGCAGTTTGCCCTTGTCCTTTTATGTCCTTGTCCTTTATATCTCTTCCTCTGCCTGTTCCTGCCATTGTCCTCTTCCTTTCCATTGATTGATTGTATGCCCACCTCGTATTTTCCTATATAATGTTCCTGATGAGGATGGTAAGCTTCAAGAAATCCTTGATAAGATTTATAAGAAGACTATCTTATTTTAATGGGTGACTTAAACGCGCGAGTTGGTAACACTAGGATAGAGAATAAAATAGGACCCCATGGTTGTGGCACCATACGCAACCATTAACCCGGCTCAAGGGAGATAGGGTCACCTTCCCTATTCTCCACTTGAGTAATTCTTGTCTGGCGTGTCCACGTCACGGGGGTGGGCATCCTACACTTCAGTAGGTCGGAGTGATAGGATGGCGGAGTTCAGGCAAGGACCCAGTCCCGTGGGGTATAGCACGGAACCCATGCCCAGGGTTACGGGTGAAGTCCTTAATGGCAGCGGCGGCGGAGGAGGAGACTTCGGTACGGCAAAGCTGGCAGACGAGGCAACCCTCCCTTCTGGGGATTAAATGAGAAGGGGAATTTTTCCTCAGCTTGTGTAGGTAGCAGTGAACGGCTTTGAAGGCGGATGAGGAACAAGTGTCCCAACGGCAGAGAAGGCGGAAGAACTGTCACCAGCAGCGTCTGTACTCCAGAGGAGCGGCTGCAAAAGGCGTCTGTTCCCCATGTTAGGGGCGGTCTAAAGTAAAAACCTGGCAGTAGGTTATAAAATGCCTTTGGGTGTGGCGAGCCCATCGAACAAATAGCCTATATTATGAAAGTTTGTGAATTGAGGCCTCGGAAACAGCTAGGGCGTCCCCCGGAGGCGACGAGCAGCTCCCGGTGTCCTGGGGGAGCTGTGAGAAGTAGGCTACCAGACGTAACGAAGGTTGGTTTCATTAATGTCATGACACTCAATAGAAAGGTAGAAGAGCTGGTTGATTATATGGAGAAGAAAGATATAGCGATGCTGGGAGTGAGTGAAACGAAATGGAAAGGGAAAGGGCGAAAAGAAGTGAAGAAAGGGAAAGGGTACAGATTATATTGGAGTGGAGGACAGAAGGCAACGAATGGCGTTGGTGTCATATTGAGAGAGGACCTAGACCAGTATGTTGAAAAAATTGACCCGATTAGTGACCGGATTATCAAAGTCAGGCTTGGACTTGAGAGTGGTACAAAAGATTTTATACAGGTTTATGCTCCCCAAACAGGGAAGGTAGATGAATGTCTAGAAGAGTTTCTAGAAGAGCTGGAAAAGTGTATAGAAGACAAAGAAGTGATAATAATGGGAGACATGAATGCACATGTGGGAACAGATAGACAGGGAAAAGAAGAGATTATTGGCCCGTTTAGCTATGGAAATCAGGATGAAGAAGGAGACCTGTTAGTAGATTTCTGTAGGAGGAATGGATTAACTGTTGGAAATACGTGGTTTAGGAAAAAGAACTCGCAAAAAATAACTAGGTATGGATGGGGAGACAGGAAGACAAAGACAATGATTGACCTTATTCTGGTGGAAAAGGATAAACAAAGACAGTTAGTAGATGTGACAGCTATGCCCAGAGGAGATTTTGAAGGAGACCACAAAGTGGTGATAGCCAAAGTAAGGCTTGGTAAAATCACAAAACTAGTAGAAAAAAGGGAAAGAAAAATAAAGGTATGGAAACTAAAAGAGAAGGAGGTAATGGAAAAGTTTCAAGAGGAACTAAAACAGGAAATTCCCAAAGATGAAGCAAAAAGCATAGAAATGGAATGGACATGTTTTAAGAATGGATTTGTGAAGTGTGCAGTAAACACTTGTGGAAGATTATCAGGGAGGAAAAAGGAAAGGGAGACTCCTTGGTGGAACAACAGGGTAAAGGAAGCAGTTAAAGAAAAACAAATGGCATGGAGAAAGTGGATATGCAGCAAAGATGCAGAGAAATGGCAAAAATATAGAGAAGCCAAGAAGGCATGTCAAAAGATTGTACAAGAAGAAAAAAGGAAAAGCTGGGAAAGTTTCACTGAAACTCTAGAGGAGGATATCAAAGGAAGTAAAAAGGTTCTATATGGGCTAGTAAAAAACAGTGTGAAAGGTAGGGAAAACACAAAATTTGTAAAAACTGAAGCAGGACAGATATTGTATGAAAGAGATGGTATATTGAAAAGATGGGAAGAATACTCTTCAAAGCTACTGAATGTTAAACACATTGAACTGGATGAAGAAAGGGAACAAGAAGGAACAATGGAGGAAGAAGAAGAGTGGCAAAGCACCTGGAGTGGATGAGGTGACCACAGAAATGATAAAAGCAGCAGGACCAGTAGGGTTGCAGTGGCTGTATAGATTATTTAGAATAATTTGGAAGAAGAAAGAGATCCCAGAAGAATGGGGAAAGGGTTTAATTATCCCACTTTTTAAGAAAGGTGACAAAAAGGAATGTAACAATTACAGAGGGATCACCCTTATTGCCCATGTAGCCAAGATCTTTGAGAGAGTATTGGAAGGTAGACTGAGGAGGCAGACAGATGGAGAGATGGAAGAAGAACAGTATGGTTTTAGGAGAGACAGATCAACTTTTGATCTAATCTTTACACTAAGGCATATGATGGAGAAAAGATGGGAGTTTGGAAAAGACATGGTGATGACTTTTATTGATATTGAGAAAGCTTATGACAGTGTGCCTAGACAGGTGGTGTGGGATGTATTAAGAAAAAGGCAAGTTAACAGTGCAGAACTGCAAATGGTGAAAGCTATGTACAAATATTGTGTCAGTAGCGTAAAGACCACTATAGGAGAAACAGAATGGTTCAAGGTGGAAACGGGTCTCCGTCAAGGAAGTGTATTGTCCCCCTTACTATTCATCATAGTCATGGATGAAATCCACAAGAATGTTAAACAGAGATTGGGACAAGAGGCAATAAAGGCCATGCTGTTTGCAGATGATATAGTGATATGGGGTGAGGATGAAAAGGAAGTACAAAAACAAGTAGATGTATGGAACCAAGAGATTGAGAAGTTTGGGATGAAAGTTAGCACAGAGAAGAGCAAGACAATGGTAATGTCAAGGGGAAGTAAGGAGGGAAGAGGAAAGATAGAAGTGAACGGAAAAATTCTAGAAGTGGTGAAAAGTTTCAAGTACTTGGGAAGTGTGATCACAGAAGATGGAAAGATTACTGAGGAAATTGGAAAGAGAATACAACAAGCGAACAGCTTCTAGCAGAGTGTTAGGGGTATTCTGTGGAACCAAGATGTCCCAAAGAAATGTAAGCAGGTATTATATTCAACCTATTATGGACCCGTACTAACATATGCAGCTGGAGCATGGACCACTACAAAAAGAGAGGAGAGTAGAATACAAGCAGCGGAGATGAAATTCCTAAGAGGTATAGAAGGGAAGACCAGAAGAGATAAAATCAGAAACGAGGAGATAAGAAGGAGGACAGGAATCTTGAAGCTGCAGGACAGGATAGAAACAACCAAGTTAAAGTGGTATGGACATATGATGAGAATGGGAGAGGAGAGAGTGCCAAAGAAAGCTTTTCTGGAAAAGGTTTCGGGGAAGAGACCGCGCGGAAGGCCCCGAAAGAGATGGGCAGATACAGTGTGGGAGTGCGTGGAGAAGAAGGGAGGAAAACCTGAAGATGTACTTAAAGGGGGAGAGGAGTGGTGGAGAGACAGGCAACGTTGGAGGTCCTTGATTCACAACCCGACCCAGGAAGCTGGAAACGGGAAATGAAGAAGAAGAAGATGGAGAACCTACACAAAATAGTAACGTACTGCAACTGATCGACATGGCAATTTATAACAACCTCTACATATGCAATACATTATTCCCACACAAGGATTCATATAAATACACCTGGTCAACGAGAGGACAAGTATCAATCATAGACTACATTATCACCAATGTGAAACTAAGACAGTATATGATGGACACAAGAGTCTTCAGAGCATACGAAATTGAATCGGATCATCACCTTCTGGTTGGTACAGCAAGATTCCCACTCCGATGTCTGAGTAACAATAAAATAAAGCAGATACACAAGTCAACTGCATTCCAATATACTAGAGTCGAACTCATACAGGACCAAAGCATCAAATGGCTATATCAGAGGCGATTACAGGAAATCGAGCAGAAATACTCAGTAGGGGAAACTATTGAATTAGAATGGGAAAACATAACCACTATTTTGAAAGAAGCAGCAAATGAAAGCATAGGAACGAAAAAATGTTGGAATAGGAAACGAGGACTGAGAGCCTGGGATGAAGATATCAAGAAGGTTATTGAAGACAAGAGAAATGCTTATAAGCGATATTTAACAACAAAGAAAGCAGAAGACTTCACTGACTACAAAAGGAAAAGAGCAATAGCAAAAAAAGAAACTAGGAATAAACACAGAGAACAATGGGACCAATTCATACACAACCTGGAAAGAGATGTAGCAAGACCAACACCCTCCACATTCAAAATTATTAAGAAATTAAACAGAGAGGTACGATGTGACTCGAATATTCCAGTGATAAACAAGGAAACTTGGCTAACTTATTTTCAAGAGATGTGGATCCAGAAACAAAGTGACCATTCATCAGAGGAGATATACCTCACAGACACTAACAAACCAGTTGACATCCGATTTAACGAGTTATAGTAGCCTTACTTTCATGGTTTACGACCGGTGTCTCAAACGGTAAGCATTAGCACGAGCCGACAATAACCATTATTTATGGCTGACAAATACCTGACGGTTCTTGACCAATAAGATGCTTCCTCCATCTGTCCCCGAGGAGTGCAGACCAGGCGATGACACCAACCCTGTCTACCTGCTCACTTTACAGTTTCCAGTGTTTCACTGTTGCACGCTGTTTTGTCCAGTCTCGCTACTGCTTGGTCTCGTGACTATTTAGATAAAACATTAGACTTTTCCTTGTTCATTTCAGTGTAAGTTGTGTGCGTCTGTGCCATTATTAGTGATGTGGAGGACTTGGGAAGGCTATATGGTCAGTGGAGTACCTTCAATTGACCACAGTAATGAGGAATGCGCAGAACGTTTAAATATTAATATTAATGACTGTAGCATGGTGCCCGATTACAGTATTTGCGCTTCTTCAACTTCAACTAACGGCTCCGGATCAAACGATTGTGATGGAACTACTTCAGGAACTGAAAGCTGTGAAGAAGAAACTGGCCATGGGGTTAATAACGATGTTGACATGGTAAAAACTGTAACAGGCACACTATCTAAACAGTCTCAAAAGTTCGTGTGCAGTACGTACGATTATGTGAAAAAGAATAAGTTAGGCAAGGGGTCAATTACAGAGACAGCAAAAATTCTTAAATTGAGTGGACAAATTGTTAGTAAATGTGTTAAGAGGGGGCCTAAAACAACTCAAAAAAGAGCAAATAAAAGAAAATGCTTTGCTAAGATTGAAGATTTCACGTGCGATGTTGTTCGGCACGAAATTAATAATAATAATGTTATTGGTTTTACGTCCCTTTTAACTACACTGGCTTTTAGAGACGCTGGGGTGCCGGAATTTTGCCCCGATGGGGATCTTTAACGTGCCAGTAAATGTACTGACACGGCTCCCTCGCATTTGCGCACCCTCAAATGCCAGCTGACTGCGCCAGATTTCAAGGCGCGAAATATATAAGTTTTATGCGAAAGGACAGCCGCCGTGCTTGGAAGAACTATTGTTTAAATTGCAGAACGTGTGTGAATTTCCGTACAAACTTACTATGCTTAGGAAATTGTTACTCAAACTTGGATTTCAGTTTTGCACGTTAAACAGAAGGCGTGTAATTATGGAATCTGCAAGAATAGAGGCTTGGAGGTACAAATACTTGACAAGACTACGTTCGTTGAGGGCTGCAGGACATCGCATTATATATTTAGATGAAACATGGTACGATACGCACGATGTGGTAAAACGGGGTTGGGACGATGGCTCATGTTCTTGCGCCCTCATAGTTCCCATGTCGAGAGGCAAAAGAATAATGGTGTTGCATGCTGGGGGCAGTGAAGGCTGGGTTCCAAACTGCTTAATTCTGTCCGCAAAGAATATTGGCGATGCAAAAGCAGACTATCATGATTAAATGAATGCCGATGTATTTGAAAATTGGTTTGTAAATACATTACTGAAAAATCTTCCTCGAGACAAGAAATGTGTAATTATTCTTGATAATGCAAGCTATCACTCCAGATTAAAATTCCGAATTCCTAACATGTCCACCAAGAAAGAAAATATTGTCAACTTCATGACTGAACATAACATATAGGTACCGAACCCAATCCCAGTGAAGTCCGTCTTATTAACGGCTATCAAAGATGCTAACTTAAGAAAGGAAATTGTGTTAGATGACACTGCACAATCATTAGGACATGAGGTGTTATGGCTGCCCCCTTACGACTGTATATTTAACCCAATCGAACTGGTCTGGGCACGTTTGAAGACTGAAGTCAGGAAAACCAACAGAACTCCGTCATAAGTTCTAGTGTTTGCAATGCTATCCGTGAATGTGTAAACAATATACGTGTTGATTTGTGGGGTAAATGTGTTCAACACAGTATAAAAATTTAGCATCAGTACATGACACAGGATATTGAAAACGATAATGAAGTTTTTGTGATAAATCTACAAGAAAGTGGAATTGAGAAACAAGGCAGTTCTGAAGATGAATAAAATGCCTAAGGTATGTGTACATAATACAATGATAATAACAATAACATATTACAAAAACATACTACAATCAGTACTATCCACTACTTCAGGACATACATTCAGATTATTATTATTATTCACCAAGAGTTCGATTGTAGACTCAGTCATGGTTCCGTATTGATTGACAATAAAGTATAATATAATTTCGGAGATCCGCCTGATCAATACACAATTACATATATAGGGCTATATTAATCCCATATGGTACATGTTTCGGGGAATATTATGATGGCCCCTTCATCGGCCAAAAATACATATTCAGTAAAATCATAGGATATATCATAAAATGTAGATCAACATGAAAAAGAATGGGTAACAATGAAACATACTAAAAATGAAAGATGAAGTGGTGAATAAAACACTCAAATGTAACAAAATAGAAAGACACTTAAAAATGTTACAGGCGACAGATGAAAAAACACGTTAAAATAACATATTAAAAGGGCACTTTAAGTGCTTGTCAAAACAAGTCTTTTGTGAGTCCTTATAATAATACCATCAGGGTATCGTGTCTAAATATTCCATGTTAAAACGCTGAAAATATTGTTAAAAACTCCAGTCTATTGGACCTGGCTGTTTGCTACTCCTGTTAAAAGGAGAAAGTTGCTGTTGAAAGACCAATACTTCGCCTATGACGAGGATCGAACAAGCCAAGTTGGACAGAGCCTCTTAAGGATAGAAACAAAGGGAAGTCCTTAAAAACTTGTTGACATATTGACTAGTCCAAAAATGTTCCTTCTTCTAAGCGGCAAATGGGCCTTACAGAGGTCCTAAGGAGGAAACAAAAAATGAATTTTAGAAAAGAAAATTTAGTATAAAAAAGATAAAGTGTAGGGAACTAAAAATATTAGTCTTATTGGGACCAAAAATAGTGAAAATAGGGCTCTTTAGGCCGATACGAAAGAAAAAATAACTTACAGTATAACGCAACGAACACCGGGTGTCCGAAGCAGGAAGCGCTGCGTCCAACAGACTCGGAAGTGCAATAACAAACAGCTGAGCTCGCAAGCAGAGCAAGATGCGGGAAGGAAAGAGGGGAGGTAGAGGAGCGCTGTCGTGGCGATGGAGAGGCGGGGTTTGGGAGGGGTTAAGGGGAAGGTGATAGGGGGAAGACGGAACAGCTGAGGAGAGAGCTCAAGGCGGTTTGTTATAATCTTTGTTTGTTGATATGATGTAATCTGCTTGAGTGTCGAACAAAACATTAGAACCGAAATATATTTCATTGAGGTTAGGGGGGTTGAAAATTCTTTGGGAGGTGTTGATCTCGATGGACTCCAAAATGTTCATTAAAGAACCTTTGTTAACGTGATGTAGAATTTCGAGGTCATTGCCAATGTTTGTGAAACTATGATTCATATCATTCATGTGGGAAGCCATGGCTGAAAATTTTCTATATTTAGTAGCGTTGACATGCTCAGAAAATCTAGTAATGAAGCTTCTCCTGGGCTGTCCAATATAATTAGTTTTGCAGTCATTACAATTTAATTTGTAGATGCCAGAGGTACTGTGCTTATCTTTAGGATTCAAAGTGAGTGAATTAAAAAATAGGTTTCTATTGGTGTGACTGGTTTTATATGCTAGTTTCATATTGTACTTCTTGAAAGTATTGGTGATACTGTACGTGGCATTATTGTGATAGGTAAAAACCGCCTTGAGCTCTCTCCTCAGCCGTTCTGTCTTCCCCTATCACCTTCCCCTTAACCCCTCCCAAACCCCGCCTCTCCATCGCCACGACAGCGCTCCTCTACCTCCCCTCTTTCCTTCCCGCATCTTGCTCTGCTTGCGAGCTCAGCTGTTTGTTATTGCACTTCCGAGTCTGTTGGACGCAGCGCTTCCTGCTTCGGACACCCGGTGTTCGTTGCGTTATACTGTAAGTTATTTTTTCTTTCGTATCGGCCTAAAGAGCCCTATTTTCACTATTTTTGGTCCCAATAAGACTACCGTATATGCTCGAATACCACCCGCACATTTTAAAACAAATTCGGACGTGAACAATTGGGGTGCGGGTCTTATTTGAGTCATCCAAATTTGAAAGATCTAAATTGCCCGCCACGCGCTATATCGGGTGTTGCGAGTATCCGCTAGATGGTGCTAGCCTTCTTCCGGCTATAACTTTGTTTTACCGTAAGCACGCGGCGTCATAGAGTCACGCGCACGTTCTCCGAGTGTAAACATGAATGCTACGAAACGTTTGCGGTCATTTACTGTGAGTGAGAAATTGAAAGTTGTGAGGGAAGCTGAAGTTATTGGAAATCGTGCCCGGTAGGAAATATGATATTGACGAGTCATGTATTCGTGATTGAGCCGGATGACGTCTATGCTACAACCACGGGATGTCTGCGTGAACTGCCCGTTCAAAGCAGCCTTGAAACAGCTGTATACGGAGCGGATGGCGGCCGATAAGCACACACTGACTCCAACTGGTCGTATTCAGCGCCCGGAAGTTCAGCTGCTGTGTTCGTGGATTTTGACTGCATGGAATCTTATCTCTGGAGATCTCATACTGAAGAGCTTCAAGAAATGTAGTATTTCGAATGCTATGGATGTCAGTGATGACGACATTTAGTGGGAAAGTGATGGTGATAAAAGTTCCGAAGTTGGTACTTCTGATGACGATGAATGAAGTGTTTGTGTACTTTTATTTGTATTTTTAATCGTTTGATGTGTGTTATTGTACGAAGACTTCAAAACTGTCGGAAACTATTTTGGATAAATGCTATTCTGTTTATTTAGTTAAGATTGTAGTGAATGAAAAACTTCGCAACCAAGAATCAGCTGTACATCGCTACTCCGATCGTCTCATGTCAGCAGTTATCGACACCCCAACTCGCCGTATACATATATTTTCAGCGTATGCCCCACAGACAGGCTGTGATGAGACAGCTAGACACATTCTGGAACGAACTTCAAGATGCCGTTACAACGTGCAATGAAGAAGACCTATTTCTACTTTGTGGAGATCTTAATGGACATGTTGGCAGTACCAGCGAGGGGTATGAATGCCATGGAAATTTTGGCTATGATCTCAGAAATGAAGACGGGAACAGGATCCTTGAATTTGCTGAAGCAAAAGATCTAATTATCACTAACACCTTCTTTAAGAAACGCAAATCACACTTGATCACCTACACTAGCGGAGGGCACAATACTCAGATTGACTATGTACTACTTCGTAAGAGAGATTTCCCAATTGTCATAGACACTAAGGTCATACCATCTGAATGTTTAGCCCCTCAACATAAACTGCTAGTTACCGATCTTAGAATGAAAGGTTACATAAGAAAACCCTATGTGAAAGGTCATGCCAAAATCAAATGGTGGAAGCTACAAGACCATAAAGTGGCATTCAGTGAGAAGATTGTTTTCCCTCCAGTTGATTCTGTAAATACGGATTATACTTGGGCATCATTCAACAACTGCGTAACTAGTATAGCTCAATCTGAGCTTGGTGTAACACAGCCCGGCACACGTAGAATTGATAAACAGACGTGGTTGTGGACAGACAAGGTACAGGAAATGGTGCATGAAAAAAAAAAGCAGCTTTTAAACAGTTGCAAACATCACCGACTGAGGAGAATCTTCTGAAATACAAAGCCACCAAGAAGGAGGCAAAAAGAGCAGTTGCTGAGGCTAAAGTAGATCACTACAAACATTTATATGATCAACTGACAACTAAAGACGGAGACAAAATTATCTACCGACTAGCCCGAGCACGGTGTGGAGCAGGTCAGGATATAGAACACTATATGTGTATGAAGGATAAGAATGGTCGACGACTTCACGATAGCAAGATGATTCTGCACCGTTGGCGAGAGTATTTTAGTTTTCAACACTGAATTCCCTCACCCACAAATACCAGACATCTATGTTACAGCTGGACCAGTACCTTGTATCACTGAAGATGAAGTCAAAGTTGCCATTCGTAGCATGAAAAATGGCAAGGCCCCAGGGCTACATGACCTTCCTGCAGACATCTGGAAAATTGAGGAACTTGCTGACAACGCGACCACCTGGCTGACAGAGTTCTTCAATTTAATTCTTCTCTGTGGTCAAATACCTACAGATTGGTCAATTAGTATCACAGTACCTATCTTTAAGGGTAAGGGTGACCCAGCTGAATGTACCAATTACCGTCCAATTAGACTTCTCTCCCACACTATGAAAATATTCGAACGTATCCTAGACAATAGGCTAAGGAACATCGTACAGCTCTCAGCAAATCAATATGGGTTTGTCAAGGGATGTGGCACGATAGACGCAATCTTTGCTGTGCGCCAGCTGATGGAGAAATTCCGAGAGAAGAGGAGGCCACTACATCTTGCTTTCCTTGACCTCGAGAAGGCATTTGATCGAGTACCACACCAGATGATTTGGTACGCTCTCCGAGATCATCAAGTTCCAGAAATGTACATAAACTGGATAAAAATGCTGTACAACACCACCAAAAGCCATGTGCGATGCCCTGCAGGACTCGCTGACAGCTTCCCTGTGACAGTTGGGGTTCATCAAGGCTCAGCTCTGTCTCCCCTGCTCTTTGTTATCGTCATGAATTCCATAACGCGAGACCTGCAGAAGTGTGTCCCATGGACATTGCTATACGCTGATGATGTGATGCTTGCGGCAGACTCCAGGAAGGATTTTGAAACCCAAGTGCAGACATGGCATGATCGTCTGCAAGGATTTGGTCTTCGTTTGAACATCCATTAATGGAGCTACTTTTACCAAGGTAAATACATTCCGATACCTAGGCTCACGATTGAATGGCGACAGCTCTGTGAATGAAGAGGCACGAATCAATGCGACTTGGATGCGATTCAGAGATGTCACCGGTGTTCTTTGTGATAAGATGATGCCTATCCGCCTAAAATCAAAGATATACCGCACAATGGTGAGACCAGTTGCATTATATGGTACCGAGTGTTGGCCAGCACCTAGAAGTGCTGAGCACTCTCTTCATGTCATGGAAATGCGGATGCTGCGAAGATCATTAGACATTTCTCTGCTCGACCATATCCCCAACACAACGATTCGACATACAGCTGGCGTGGCTCCAATCAATGAGAAAATGCAGGAATGGAGACTCCGTTGTTATGGGCACGTTGTCCGTGCACCACAAAGTTCAGTCATCGGCTCGGCCTACCATCTAACGGTCGACGGCCAGAGACAGCCTGGGAGACCAAAATTGCGGTGGCTCGACACCATTAACGCCGATTTACGATCAAGAAACTTAAAATCACGTGAAGCATTAGATCGCAAGAAATGGCGAGCATTGATCCAAAAAGCGGACCCCGTTCCTACGGGATGACGCTAAGGAGAAGAAGAAGAAGGTAAATAATTTTGAGTAAAAGATTTTTTTTTTTAAATTTTGTTCTTCAAAATCAGGGTGCGGGTCTTATTCGAGTAAATACGGTAATATTTTTCGTTCCCTACACTTTAACTTTTCTATACTAAATTTTCTTTTCAAAAATTCATTTTTTGTTTCCTCCTTAGGACCTCTGTAAGGCCCATTTGCCGCTTAGAAGAAAGAACATTTTTGGACTAGTCATTATGTCAACAAGTTTTTAAGGATTTCCCTTTGATTCTATCCTTAAGAGGCTCTGTCCAACTTGGCTTGTTCGATCCTCGTCATAGGCGAAGTATTGGTCTTTCAACAGCAACTTTCTCCTTTTAACAGGAGTAGCAAACAGCCAGGTCCAATAGACTGGAGTTTTTAACAATATTTTCAGCGTTTTAACATGGAATATTTAGACACGATACCCTGATGGTATTATTATAAGGACTCACAAAAGACTTGTTTTGACAAGCACTTAAAGTGCCCTTTTAATATGTTATTTTAACGTGTTTTTTCATCTGTCGCCTGTAACATTTTTAAGTGTCTTTCTATTTTGTTACATTTGAGTGTTTTATTCACCACTTCATCTTTCATTTTTAGTATGTTTCATTGTTATCCATTCTTTTTCATGTTAATCTACATTTTATGATATATCCTATGATTTTACTGACGATTTGTATTTTTGGCTGATGAAGGGGCCATCATAATAGGCCCCGAAACATGTACCATATGGGATTAATATAGCCCTATATATGTAATTGTGTATTTATCAGGCGGATCTCCCAAATTATATTATACTTGAAGAGTTCGATTCCCGGTCAATGCATGCAAGATTTTCGAAGTGGTTGGGATTCCACGTAAATTTGGAGGTCCCGTAGCTCATGATCGCGAGATTAACGTTATGCAAGCGTAAAAGCTTCCTTATTGTTATTAGTCTATTATTATTATTATTATTAGTTTACCACTATTCCAACTGTTCTCCAACCTAGAAGCATTTTGCTGCAAATCACCAATGTTGTTGCTGGCCGTGGAGACGAGTAAATTGCTGCTACGGTGATGGACAGTTGACAACACTGTGCCTTAAGCCGTGAATGCTTCGGCACCCCGCAGCTATGGAATGTCAACATATCAGTCCAAGTAGGTTTCAAACACGAGCTGGTCGTTAACCATGAAAGTGAGGCTACTATAGAATCAGTACTGAAGACCAGTAAAAGTAACAGATACCCTGGCGAGGACGACGTTAATATGGAATTGTTCAAATTCAGTGACAAAAAATTCAAGGAATGACTTTCAAACTTTTTGAACATGCTTTGGAAGGGAGAAACTCCACCCCATAGATGGCAGAGAGCAATTGTCATACCCTTCCATAAAAAAGGTGATGTCAAAGACTGCAATAATTACAGAGGAATCAGTTTACTCAACACTGGTTATAAAATATATTCCAGCATTATAAGACTTAAGACTACAAATCTTCTATGAACCACTCCTGGGAGAAGAACAGAATGGATTCTGGAAAGGCAGAACATGCACCGATGGATATTTCACACTGAAGATACTCATTGAGAAAAGGAAAGAATTTAATCTAGGAACACATTTAGCCTTTACTGATTTTGTGGAGGCTTTCAATAAAATAGACAGAAGGAAAATTTGGAATATTTTAGCAGAAAGTAATACCCCATCACATATAATAAAAGCAATTAAAAATATCTACAGTCAAAATATGATTGCTGTCAGAATTAGACAACAGCATACGGAATGGAAACCCATTGATCAGGGAGTTAGACAAGGCTGTTGTCTCTCACCACTTCTGTTCAACATATACCGTATATAAATAAAATCATTAGTGAATGGACACAAAAAACTCATGGCCACATAAAGATAGATAGACAACCTGATATAGACTGTTTGCAGATGACTTGGTACTTTTTGCAGAATCTGAATATGATTTACAGAGACCAGTATATATTCTTCACACAACAGCAAGAAACATGGAGAATTCCCTTACCAAAACTAAAGTTATGGCCTTCATAAGGAAAAGCCATGACAGAACAAAAATCGCTATAGAAAATACAACCCTTGAGCAGGTATCAACATTCACATATCTCGGCTATAACCTCAGTTACATCCAAGAAACTAATATGCAGCACAAAATCATCAACTCCACTAAGGTCACAGTACTAATAAATAACATCTCCATGCCATCTTTAGTCCAGAGGCACACACGACTCAAACTATACAACATCCTACCCTATTATATGACAGCGAAGCTTGGACCCTTCGCAAAGGGGATGAACGGAGACTAGCGAGTGCCGAGATGCAGTTCATAAGGAGAAGAGCTGGATACACACTATGGGATAGGAAAAGATCTGAGGTTATCCTTAAAGAACTAAAAGTAAAACCTTTTATCAACACAGTACAGAACTACAGATCAGCTTGGTAGGACCATGTACTACATATGAAGACCGGCCGGATCACCAGATGAATCCTCAAATAACAACCTAGAGGCAAAAGAGATGTAGGTCGACCTACGAAGAGATGGAACGATACCATAACAGGCCACCAGGCCTAATACTTGATAGGAGGAAGAAGATGAAGATGTTCCTGATGGGGATGGTAAGCTATGGGCCACTACGGCAATATTGTATAAGTAGTCCAATACATAGGCTACTAAATTGTTTGTAACTGGAGCTGGACATTGAAAAATAGTCTACAGTATATGAATTTCAATTTTGGTGAAAATTTCCTTATGTGAAGTTTTAGTGCAGGAGGCATTTTACTTATGAAGATTTTATAAAAGACCAGCTATACCCGGCATGCATTGCAATGCCAATCAAAGACAGAAAGGAAGAAAATAACAATGTTATTGGTTTTACGTCCCTTTAACAACTGCGGCTTTTAGAGACGCCGGGGTGACGGAATTATGACCCGAAGGGAATATTTAACGTGCCAGTAAATCTACTGACATGGTCCCCTCACATTTGAGCACCCTCAAATGCCAACTGGCTGCGCCAGGATTCGATCCTGCAACCTTGGTGACAGCAGGCAAGAACATTACCGCTGACCCATGCAGCCAGCCCAAGAAAGAAAGAAAGAATAAAAAGAAGTGTTTGAATTGTACTTTTTTTTACTGAAGTGCCTTTGGATAAACAATATCCTTTGTTTTTCTGTCTGGTGCATATATAAATAAATCCCAAGGCTTTCTGACGCACGGGCACGCCACATACAGCTGACCATGTGAGCATTTGTTGAAAGTTCTCGTGCGCCACCAAATGTAAAATGGATTTACTTATTCAGAAACAATCGTGGGAGTGTGCACAATAACTCACCCAAGTTTCACTACAATTGGCGGAATTGTATATGAACGCTTATGGGGCTCTCCTGAAACGATTCGTTGGCCAACACTCATTTGTTGAATCTACTCATGCGCCACCTATTGTGAAATGGATTTACTAAGTCAGAAACTTTCCTTGGAGTGCACACAACAACTCACCCAAGTTTCATCACAATCGGTGATAGTATATGAACGCATAGGGGACTTGAAACGATTCGCGTGCCATGACCGTATTAGAACCAGCAGCCAAGCGCAAGTTCAGTTTTAATAACCACCAATCAAAAACCGTGGCATAAACTGTATTGGAATAGACAGCAATACCAGATAACACAGCGGGCTGCCGGCAGCCCCTCATGTCACCTCGCGATGAATAGCAAGCCATTCTCACACCTTGCACTGCGGTGTGATAAGTATACAAATTGTGCAATTGGGTTACTGTGGGATTTAAGGGTTCATGTTAAGTCCCTCACGCTTTTGTGTTACATAAATAATGTGTAGGTAGAAATCTTCCCTGGAGTGAATACAACAATTCACCCAAGTTCCATCGCAATCGGATGAATGGTATATGAACGCATAGGGGACATACATACAGAAAAACTATCACGTAACATTGATTTTTATAGATGAACTTTTTCATTATGTTATGAATGTTGGATGTTTTCATAAAGTGGACCATGCCTCTGATAATCACAGTAATAACTATTACAAAAATATTGGAAACAAGAGGTTGAACCTTCCATTTTAAAATTGTTAACCTTACGGCTTGAATGCACCAATCTTGGCAAACATTTAATTGTGTCTTTATACTTAACTATGTGAAACGCATCTTTTTGGAGCATCAACCCTGATAAAATTTAACTATGCACATAACACATGTGAAAGTTTACTGGCCGGTTTTAGTTAACTGGTGATGGAAAATAGCTGCCATGTCTTGGTCATTAAATTGCTTCATTAAAGAAATATTTAGAAAGAGACAATCTAATATTGTTGAGGGAATGATAGCTACTGTAGAAAAGTAATTATCTGATGTTCTATTCCCAGTGAAATTCTATCAATGTCGTTTTACATGCTCAGTATGTAACGTGTTTTTCGAGGGTATTTTACGCCACTGATATAAGTCAGTAGGAAGCCATTCAATGTTTATTTACGCGGCAAATTGTTAAGCCAAGATATGTTTCATGTAACTTATTATTATTATTAAGGTATTTTTTTGGAGCATTTTTTTTATAAGATTATAAGTATACAGATAGGTTTTCGATGTTATAGAAAACACTATCAAGCGAATTATTACGAACAACATTATCGCTGAAAATTATATGATTACGGAATTTAACGGATTTTAGTCAGAGTTTATTGTGAGAGAGATGAGTCATTGGGAATTCAGCTACAGGTATTTTCTTGTCGAGAAGCGTGACGCAAGCCGTGGGGCACTTCCAGCTGGCTGCATCAAGAAAAGGCGAAATGGCCTGGACCGGTAATCGACATCGTCGCGCCGAGTGTATTGACCCTTAGGTGGGGAGTATCGCGTGGTGGCTCAGCCAATCAGTGGAGACCGGGCGAGTGGAAGACGGGTCCGGAGAGGGGGTTCGGCAGGTGCATATATTGTTTGCGCGCCGAGAAGGGAGGACGATTATCATTGTAAAACTTGACCGTTGTGGTTGCTCGTGTGGTTGGTTCCGGTGTGTTCGGACCATAACTTAACATTTCTACAACAATCTCCACAACTGACGAAGAAGATGGCAACGTCCAGACGGCTGTGGGAAGCTCTCTTCAGCATCAAGTACGAGGGAAATGCCACGGCAATTTCCAATGGTAAGCGCGAATGACTCAGAACTACATAATC
Organism: Meconema thalassinum; assembly: GCA_946902985.2. Classification (NCBI taxonomy): domain Eukaryota; kingdom Metazoa; phylum Arthropoda; class Insecta; order Orthoptera; family Tettigoniidae; genus Meconema; species Meconema thalassinum. The sequence continues at coordinate 670,423,447 of OX336389.2, read as the reverse complement.
TCTCGTTTCTTTGTTTCATATTCAGTATTTCAGTAACTTCTTAGCTTGGGAATAATCAGTAAAATCAGTAATTCATCCGACTCCGTTTTCACGTAATTCTCTAGTGGTAAATTCAAATCGTTACGCTCCAATTTAAATTTATTATTATTATTATTATTATTAAAATTGCCACTATTTGTTTTTTATATAATAAATTCATTTCTTATACTATGCAATCTTTGCTTTCAGTAGGTAGCATTAGATATAGACCAAATTCCTTCTCCTAATACAATTGTTAGTTGGGTTAATGATCAAATCATACCACGATCTGAGTGTGAAGATTCTTCAAGGTGTTCTGCTAGAGCTAGGTGTTGTTAAATATAAATTTAGATTTCAACATAGTGTTGAGGTCTCGGCGCCCATTAATACAACGTATCTTAGTCAGAGTAAACATTACACTTGTCACCCAATAGAGGGGTCACCAGTGAAACCATTACAAGTATTGATATCAAAACACAAGTACCGGTAATGCTTTTATATTGGCTCGCCTAATTTTTCATGTTACAACTTTTGTACATACATGTTTTGGGGTGACAAAAACAAGTTGTTAATTAATTATAGGGTTTGAAGCCATTTTTCAGTGTTGCCTTAGTAAACAAAAGTTTGGTGCTTTTCAGTCGGTCAATATGAATGTACCTAAATAAGTTGGGTTATGCCCTAATCCTGAAAAAAATTACATGAGATTACTAAATACACTTGGATGACCTGATTTGATCGTCAAGCGATATCATCAGATCCATTACACTTAGGCTATAAAATCTATGTCCGAATATACAGGTGAAAATATTTACAATATGTACACTTATTTAGCTGCTGTATTGGTAATGCAACTCTTCGGTATTTGATAGTTGTAGTCTATATGATGTTTTGGTGTAAAGCTGGAAGTGGTGATGGAACTCCAGAATTTGCCTGTTTGGAGTGGTTGTTGTGAATGGTCAATTCTGACTGTACTGTATTATACAGGCTACTTATCTGGTTAGGGGTCTTGTGCAGTCCGGCGGTGAGCAGTTCACTTTGACACTAGCAACACGCGTGTCCAGACATAGATTTTGTAGATCAGCTGATTGGAATAATACATAGGACTACATTTCAGATATTATTTCGGTACTATTATGCGCAATATAATGCAAATGTTGATCCTGAGTCAACACCGAGGACATTCAAATAGAAAAATACGGTACATAAATAACACACCGAAGCTATGCTACCTTTATCACAGTTATTCAATAAATACGAGAAAGTGGCCAAACACTCTACAGCTATACAAATATAATACAATAATAATAATAATAATAATAATAATATCAATCTGATGATGAATATATCAACACTCACCATGCAATGATTATCCTTCAAGATGAAACAAGAGTCTGGGTGGAGGTAGTTCACGGTTTACAGCAGTTAACACAGAACATGGTGTCCACAGAATTTTCAATGTCAATTTTCCTGACCATTTATCAACAAAATTACTGACTCGTGAAGTCATCGTAACATCGGAAAAAAGGTTTATTGAGCAAATATGTATATATCTTTTTTCATTTGCAGAATTTGCCCAACGCTCGCCTCTTTATTCATTTAAAATAGAAAATAAAGTAAATTATAATGCAATAATACATAAATCAAAGTACTTAATGAGGGGCAGATTACCTCGTAGTTACGCCCCTTAAAACAACAATAACTAACATATAACTAAAGTACTTAATAACCGAAACTATAGTGATGGGGTCGCCCACATACCTACGCCAACGCCAAAAAAAGCGTACAAAAAATAGGTAAAAGAGGTTTTTACTATGATGTACTGTAAAAATGGAAACGTACCATAATGTCCAGTGAGATATTGCTTTTTATCTTCAGAGATTAGTTGAACTAGTAACATCAAAATATGGCTGTATAACACAAAATACTGTATGGTTAATATAAAATTCCTGACTTTGTAATACTTTTCGCCATTTTTTCCTGACCAAAAAACAAAATTCCTGACTTTTCCTGCCTGTGGACACCATGCAGAAACAACATCATGATAACACCAAGCACACTCACTCACTCACTGTATCGCGACTCAGTACGGTTAATAAAAAATAGCTTTTCTGATTCCACAAACGTAATGTTAAGGTAAAGAAGTATTTAGCACCGAGCACACAAACAAGCCGCTCTATGACAATATTATTGCTGTTTTTACATTGTCGATTTGTAGGTTATTGAATGACAGGCGGTAATTTGAACACTACGGTATGACGGGAAACAATAACTTATGCTGTACTCGTATTATCGTAACACCTCGACCAGTGTTAGATCTTTCACGAGGTGGACGAGCCCTGGACCTACCACTTCAGGAAATCATATCTCAAACAGAAATAACTACAATACTTATCTACCTATAGTTAACAAATTATACTACAGGGTGTCGAGCGATGACCTTTCTTCAAATTCCCGTATGAAAATCCACCAAATTCCCGTATATTTTAGAACCCTTTAAGACTAGAGTTCGCATACCGAATGACTGAAAAATTAATCTTAAAGCGCGAATCAAGATTTTCGGGCGTAAGTGATTTTCCGGCGTAAGTGTAACTGCATTTTTGGAGATACTTCCGCACTTGGTGATGGCGAGATTTAGGCCTAATCCGTAGCGTGAGCAAAGCGCGCACGAGTGAACTCTCTCGCAGATGGGATGAGATGCTACGAACACAAATAAAATACAGTTTACCTGAGGAGAGCTGATATAAATGACTGTTTTACTGAGAAGGGTTGAGAGAGTAGAGAATAGGAGTGTCGCATAATAAATATTTACTGGAAGTGACTGAATTGTATGCTACCGTAACCGTATAGAGCTTCCACGAGTTAAAATGGCACCGAAGCTTATGCATAGCGAACTTCCGGTCCGCGAATCTCCATTTTATTTTCATTGGCAGTGAATCGTTCGTTCGTGATTATCTTCTTTATTATTTCGGATTGTGGTTTTGTTTTTAAGCGTTCAACTTATGAAATAAGAACTGGAACCTTTCATGATTATTCCAAAGACAAATGTCTCCTAAAAGAGTAATTAGTAAAACTTCGCATCAGAGACGACCATAACAAACAGCTTGCCTACGAAGTGTGCGATTTGCACATTTCAAACGGCAGTGGTTTAACATATCTTAGACTACAATAAATAAGTTGGTGCAAATTAAATGTTATATGTGAGAATATTATTATAATTTGCTATCCGGTTGTTATATGCATTAACGTGACCCATTTAAATGCTAAATTGTGACAGATGCTACGAGTTATAGGCTATTCGCCGTACTGGTAGGCCTAATATTTACTAACAACGCATCGTTTCTTCTTTAATATGTATTTAATCATTATAATTATAATAGCCTATATATTAACCCTTATTTAACCAATAATCATTTTATAATTCTATACATATTCCAGGTATTGCAAGAAAGCGATATTTGATAGCACATACGGTTCCACCTTAAAATCCAACCGTGCCCAGTTTTCAGTACCTATGGAAAATATTACCGTAAGTTAATAAACCAAACAACTGGCGGAATTTTTTTTGAAATGCTCATTTACATCTTCACCCTAGTCTACGTAAAGTACCATACGGTAGTCACTGAAAGGGTAGGGGGGTTATGACCTCAATTTCACAAACGAACGAACCTCATTTTGCATGAATTATGGAACCCGAATCCTAATGGAGGCATGGATTGTCTGCATTTGGAAATATGTTACTCAATAATTTAAAACAAGATGCCAGAAAACTAAATACAAAAAGCTGCGGACTTACTACGGTGTAAAGTTGCTCAGTGAAAAAAAAAAAAAAAAAAAAAAAAACCACCTCGCCAAGATTATACGACGTGCATACAGTTAAATACAATCATCCAATTGGATGAACACTTTCTTGTCACGATCTTATAAGCAATTCAAACATAAACTGCTGTAATTTACAGGAAAATGTGCAACATTTAGAGATTACGAGTGTTGTATGTGGCACAATGTTAGCTGACATTTCGCATCACTAATACATAAGGAATGAACACATGCAGAGCTTTCAAACTGAACACAGCTGAAGATCATATAATTTTTGGTGCATTTTACGTTCTCTTAACAATAATTTGCTTAGATACATGCAAGGAAAATTGTAGTACACAGCTCCATTTGCTTCCATTACCTGACTACTAAACCAGAAGCTGGTATTGCACAACCATTCGTCGGTGGCGCATCCCAAAGCAAATGAAAGATCGAAAGAAAATGTAAGCTCTATAGGAGCCCGGAACTAGGCGATACAATTTTCTACACTACTGAAAATAGTCAAAATACCCTTTGTAATAATGAATAATAATTTTGGGGGTCATGTAGTAATAGATGTTACCCACCCACTATCCCTTTTTAGATCACGACTTTTATAGTAAAATTGGAGGTATATCCGCTAGTACACGCGTAAATTATGGGACTAATACCGTATTGCCCACCCCGCGCATTCGGCACTGACAGCCTTCCTGTCACATTGCCCCGCTTTTCCTCTCCGCAACCCACGGTCGCCACATAACAAGACCCTACTTCCAACCGCCACATGGCAAGAATTCTGAGCATGCCTCTCACCTACACCCTGTATTTCGAAGGAAACAACGCGAAGGATATGTCGGAAGGAAGGAAGATTGCAGTTTTACGTGATCGTGAATCTTGTGATTATGAGCCATGGGACCTCCTTTTTACGTGGAATCCGAACCACAGGACATGGCATTTCACTTCGAAAATCTCACATGCATTGACCGGGAATCGAACCCGGACCGCCTTGGTGAGAGGCATACAGCTAGACCGCCGAGCCACCACGCCCCGAAGGATATGTCGCTTGGAACAGCTGAGCTGTGTTGCTAAGTTTTTAGTGTTGTAAATCAACTGATTCGAATAATACACAGCGCTACACTTCAGACATTATTTCGGTACAATTATACGTAATATATTTTAAAAAACGATCCTGAGTCAACGCCGAGAACATTCAAACAGAGAAATACGATACTTTTAGATGAATAAATACATTACACACCGAAGCTATGATACCTTTATTATAGGTATTCAATTCAATAAATACGACAAAGAGGGCAAACTCTCTACAGCTAATGGATATAAAAAAAAACTCACCATGCAATGATTATCCTTTAACATGAAACAAGAGTCTGAGTGGAGGTCGTTCACAGCTTACTACAGTAGTTGACAGATAACACCATGCACACTCACTGAATCGCGACTCTCTACGGTTAATATTAGCTTTCGTGATAATACAAAAGTAAAGTTAAGGTAAAGGCATATTTAACACTGAGCACTCAAACAAGCCCCCCTGTGGCGATATTATTGCCGTGGTTTTATATTGTCGAATTGTAGGCTATTGAATGACGGACGGTATTTTGAAAACTATGACGGGAAACAATAGCCTGTGCTCTATTATCGATTGACGCAAGCGAACTGACACCAAGAAATAAATTATCCTCAGTCACTTGGTAAGGGTTTCTTTGACACCCTCCATTACTTCACTGTCCCTATCATCATCACCACCATCATTGTATTCGTCAGAGCTTGATGAATTGCCAAGGTTAATAATTATTTCATCCACCGCGATATCCAGACCGCCTTCAATATTTCTTTCTGTACATGCTGTACGGGATGTGTCCAGTCCTCTGGTCGAACTTCGGCGAAGTAAAAGTAACGAAACAATGGGAATGAAAGGAAATCCGACACAGACAGTGGTTAACAAGCGACTGAAACGATGCCTGCCCCTACGAGAAGAATTCGGTCACTTGTGTGATGTATTTTGTAGCCACATGTTGGTGACGGGTGTTCGTTAGTAAAATGTCGAGAGCTGTGAGATTTTGTTTGTAGTTTTTGAAATTTATTCATGTGTGACGCATTTGCATTGAGTGTTTGAACGGACTTTGAAACAATTTGGTATGTGCATCTCCCCTGCAAAAGAAGTTCATGGAAAGGCTAAAAACAGTAAAATTCCACACACGACACGCCACGAATACTTTTTAATTGAGATTTATTTTATCAAACTAGTTAATAGAAAATAATATAATGCAAAACGAAATTAAATAAGTCACTTTGACAAATACAAGATTGTTACTAGGAACTTCAGTTATACACAGCACAAAATTAAGTTCTTTTGACAGTACTTTTTTTTCCAATTCCTGGAGATCTTTTGTGGCTTTTCTTTCGACTGCCACCTTAGCCGTCGCTTCGCACCTGATTTGCTTCCTAGAACACGGCGTAGGAGTTTCGTGCAGTATGGACTCTTGCTCACGGTTATCTTTTCTACTCCACCAGCTGCCATCACAGCGTCCTGAACAGTATGCATGCCAATCAGACTTGCTTCTTTGTGATTGACGATCATGCACTCCTTGTTCAGGGAAAAACTTCTGTCTAGAGCTGCATTGTTGTGATACAAAGTCAGTACCATTTTAACGAAGCTTGTGAGATCGTTTTGGCAGGAACTGAGGAAGATGCTGAAGTCACTAATTCAGACCACAACACGTCGAGCCGTGGCTCTTTTCCGTCGAACTGCTTCAAACGCTCAGTGACGAAGGGCAGTCTCGGAAGAGCGGAGTAGCTGCTCTTGATGCTGTCAGCCATTGCGCCAGAAAGCAAATTCTTCTGATCACAAAGAATTTCCAGGGCAATGACGATCCTAACTTCTTCCAACTTAGGAGTCTCAGCGACCACTATAGGGTCTAGGCAGGAAATAGCACGGGTCTCTTGTGAGCAAGATTTGACCGCTCTTTGATTTTTTCAGCCATAGGATACAAATGTACAATTCTCGGCAGTTGGTGCGAAATTGCAGCACATCCGCGTCTGGAATTTTCCGAGATCTTGAGCTGTTAGCTTCTTTAAGGGCTGCTCTTGTCGAGAAAGCCAGGTCTCCTCTGTGAATAACAATGCGGAGTGATTCGTATATGTCATTGTCAGCAACGAGCGCGGCGTGCGTAGCCCCGCGCGGAGAGGGTACGGCCGGCAGTCGGCCAGGCAAAGCATGCATTCGACGTTGGCTGGGTTCTCATACCGCTTAGCGCTCTATCGGTGGCGCAAATTGCGGGTGGCACCGCGGTCTGCAGGCGAAATAGAAGACTGAGCGGGAGGACTCTACCGAGCGTTCGGGGGCTAAGAAGTCAGGCATTATTAGACTTTTTAAGATTTCCCGTATCAAGTGCGAATTTCCCGTGTCATTAAAATTCCCGTATTTTCCGTATTTCCCGTATCGCTCGACACCCTGTACTAGAGCCATCCTTACTTCCAACTTGAAGTTTCAGTGCTACGTCACAACTACACTCTAACCAGCCAATCACAGGCAGCCATTCAAATTGATATATCGATATAAATCGAGTTTTGCTGACGATGTTGCCAGCTAACATCTTACATTCACATGTTGTTGTCAGCTGTTTGGATTGTGCTTGGTTAGTTTCATTGGCGGTCTTTGTGTATTCTCGTATATCTTTCTTTTTGATATTAATCTAGTCTGTCGTTATTTAATAGCTTAGTATTTGTTTGTCGTTTGACATAGTGTAGTATAATTACATGTAGTTGTAGGTTAGCTTTAGGTGAGTGTTTGTGTTATTTCTGCCATGCGTGTGTGTAGGCCTAATAGTGTCATGCCGGGGTCTGGCAAGAGGAAGCCACGCGCCAAGAGAGGAAAGGCCTTAGGACAAGGGAATTCACTTTGTAAGGAGTTAAACCTGGGAAATGATTAGTAATGTGCGAGCACAATTTTGTTATGGACAATGCCCCGTATCATAGTGTCATTCACGACAAAGCTCCAACAATGGCAGCAAGAAAGAATGTGCTCATTGAGTGGGGTCAGACGGCAATAGTGACTCCGAAGTGAGTGGTGTGTTCCCTTTATAGGTTTTATAATACATTTTCTCAAACTCTGAACATCTTCAACTCCAGACGCGAGACGGTAATGGTGAGTAATTTATTTGTCACAATTTTTCTGCTTCATTATCAGAAATATTCTGTTAACCGCAGTATACGTGTAATTTCTGCTACTATGTACTTATTCACGAGTATGATGTTGTGTGTAAATCTGTCTGTTCACATTACGAGTGTTTTGTTAACTTTACGGCTATATTCATGTACGTCAGCTGATTCGCGTTAGTGGACTGGCAACACTGTATCGCCAGCCGGTGAACTGTCAAGTCGGAAGTAACGATGGCGGCACTATAACTAGCTATCACGATGAAACTAGAAAATAATAATAATAATAAAAATAAAAGAAATAAAGTAAACATGGAAACAAAAAATATTAAAACTCTATGCTAAAAGTAAACGAAACGATGACAATGAAACTAACTCCGGCACAGACAGCGGTTAAAAAGGGACTGAACAAAACAAAAGTTGGATGCTTTTCAGTCGGTCAACACGATTGTACCCAAATGAGATGCGTTATTCCCTAATCCTTAACAAAATTACACGAGATTAATAAATACACTTGGATGACCAGTTTCGATCATCAAGCGATCATCAGATCCATCACACTTAGGCTATAAAATCTATGTCTGAAAGTACGGGTGAAAATATTTAAAATATATTGAGACCGTAAGGCTCATTGTCCATAAAAACTTTTCGATGGATTGAAGTTTAACTTTCATGGGATGATTCAACAGAAATTTAAAGGTATGCCAAACTGGGAACCTAACTCCAAGCATACTTATTTATGCCCTGGAATGTCAGGGGAAGTTGCCGAACTATTTTGAAGATGACAAATTAATGAGATTATTGGATGTAAAATTGTTGTGATATTTAAAAGCACCAGGGTGTTCACGAGAATTTTCGACGATTTTTCCATAAGATGGTGACTGAAATAATACAGGAGATAATTAACAGTCTTATTAAATAGTCATGGAACGACTTACGTCGTATGCACCATGCGGTCGGAGAAGAAGGCGGACGCCATTACCAGTTTGAGAGCTCTATGTGCTTGACACTTTTACTAGTCTGACAGTTTCAGAGCGTTATAATATCGTACCATATTTTTACGTGGGATCGTGAACGTTGCTAGAAGCATCAGAGTGAGTTAACGCCCGAATATTTAGGAGTCCACTTGTTATAGTGGAGTAGAACAGTGAATAGGGGACAGTGATATTTTTCTCCATTTATAACCTACGAGTGATTTTTGTGAAGGTCTGAGTTGAGTAAGAATTCACACGTGGTGCAGTGAAAAGGTATATAAAACTATCAAATATTTCAATATCTTCGGAACTATTCGTAATCTAATAAAACAGTGACTTGTTAACCATAAGTTGGCGAGTTATAAATTCGACCGAACCATCCAAATTATAACTAGTGAAATTGCCAAAGTACTAGATTCTGCGAGTATACGGTGCAGAAGCATCGATAACTTCTGTGGCGGATGTATGGGCAATTTTAATGGATCCGCAAAGTGTCGAATCAGTGTAGATTTCCACATAATTACATTAACGTCAGTGCGTCAAACATCTACAATAACGGACATCAAGGACCACATGGTAACCACTCCAGTTCTCATGGCGAGGAAAATGCAGGAGTAGAGACCATAACCATGGGGAAATCCTAACCAATTAATACCATGAGGAGAAGGAAACGTCGCACAAAATGGTCCGGGAACCAAGGCATGGTTCGAACCCGGGACCATTTTCCATAAAAACGTCAGCGACGGCAATGTAAGTTATGCAGATCCTTTTGTACGGTAGAATTGTGGGTAGAGTTGTAGAAATTACTTGACCGCGCACAATCGGAGTAGGTAGGATGTTTTAACTGTTGATATATATATATTTTTTTTTATTAGATGGAAAACAGTCTAATTTATGGCTGAATATGTACAGTAAAGTGTTACATTAGCATTGGGAGCACAATGCAATATTGAAAAGCCGACGTATCATTTTAAAACACCAAAGAAACATATAGGTGTTTTATCTTCAACAACATTTGCTTTGGCGAGGCACGACCATTAATCGATAGTTCAGAAGACAACATGTACTTAATGAACATTGTAGGAACCTCCCTAGCATCAATTTATAATATATGGTCTAAGTAGACAAGTGAAACATATCCGTTTCAGTGTTGTTTGCCATTTAGTTATTTTTGCCAGACCTCTAATCTTGCCTCACTACGAGGGGACATCAGCGCATGTTGGATTTAATGCAGAACAGAACATGTGTTTGATCGGGCAGCAGCTCGCTTGTCTTTTGTCAGCATGACGTATTTGCAAGGCTGTGGATAGCCAAGTGTAGACCTTGGAAATCTGTCCCAGCAGCTTGTGCCTGTGAGGGGTTGAAAAGTTGTTTATTTATATCTCACTCACACTCACTATGAATATAGCGAAGGCTTTGGAAATTGTATAAGCAGAATGTTATATTCTTTTTTGGCAGTGAACTGCATATTAAAATTTAATACATGAATTCATGCCACAATTGCTACGGTAAATCTGATTGTCATAAGCATTTGAGAATATTCAAGCCATACTTTTAAGAGCCATGAATAGCTGGTAGTCATTTAATGAAGTTTTGTACAGACCGTATTGTATCAGACTAGGGTGATGTTATTGTCATCATCATCATCATCATCTTGAGCAGTTTCCAACCGCTGGTCGGGTCTGCTTATTGTATGATAGTTAATTGTATTCCATGAAGCAGACATTGGTCGCTCATGGTGAGATTGTATATTTTAGGCAACAGATGATAGTTTTTCCACTGTAAGCCATGATGGAACCATGCGAGTGCTAGTTTGCCGCATAGGGTGTTACTAAAACATGTGTAAGTGGACGACCGGCGTGTACTATATTTTGAGCGGTATTTGCTCAACGGTATTATGTTAACCGAGACGGTGTTTTTGCTTCTCGAGTTGAATATTTAAGGTCTGATTTTGTGCAATCTTTGATTATGATGCTACACTTAAATACACAACAAGGGCTAAATAAAATAATTAAATAAGATGAATAATAATCATGGAATAGTTTTTTTTATTTTTCTAAAGCAAACAAATAATTAATTAATTGAATATTCAAATAATTTTTCTAAATTTAATTTGAGCTTTGAACTTTTTTAGATCTTCGACTTTCACCTGTGGCTGATTTACTAAATACATCATACAGTAGATCGAGCTGACACTTTTTGAATCTACAATTGACATTTCTGGAGCAAATCCTAGGAGGCTCAGATTTTGAAAATAAGCTATATTAGCCGTGATTATGATCACGCTTTTGCCAACCTTATCACACATGCACGCAGATGACGATTATCTGCAAAGAGCTAATGATTCGTGCAGGAAGGGCGCCAAGAGTGCAAACATAGGAGTGAAAAATATTTTGTTTTATTTGTTGTTGTTACCTGTGTCCCATATTTATGCCTTTAATGATTTTTTGTTATTAGTAATCCAATTGTGCATTAGCTTTGTTCTTTTTCTTTAGGTAGGCGCGTCTCGCCTACGACTAATTTTCAAATAGGCCTAAATAGATTTCAGTAATTTAACGTTAAATGTAAGGGATAACCCCAATGTAACTTAGATTATACTTATTGTTGCTCGTAAATGTTTTTTTAAAATTGTAGACGCTTAAAATAACTTGCTTTGCCGTAGATTCAGGGGTGTGACTATTCGTATTATTAATTGATATTTGTAATTGCTTAGGGTTTTACTTACGTGTTATTCACTTAGCTTGCTTTTTATATTTTTGTAATAGGACTTCACGAGGGTGTAATTTAAATTCAGTTTAGGGTTGGTTTATTTTTTTATTTAGCTTTGCGGACTAGCCGATTTTACCCTCGGAAGTAGGTTACGGTTTGTTATTTTATAATAAACATACGAAAATAACTTAAGACTGGACTTGTTATTGATTAGCTTTGTTGTTTTTGATGTGCTTTCTTGGGCTAGTTCTTAACTGTCCAACATCTCATTAACACCGCTAAGACCCTGATGTTACTAGTCCCGTGCGGGCTAGTCTGAGAATGCACATCCAATCCTCTCAGGGTTATGGGTTCGACAGATGGGGAAGTCGAGAGGGCTGTTGCGGTCAAGCGGTTCCATGACCTTCTTGTCTGGCGGGCACAATATACACTTATATAGTTGCGGTATTAGGTAAGATAATGCAATAAGATAATGTGATTGACGTCTGGAATCTGCTTGTTTGGAGTGAATATGTGATTGTTGTAAATGGTCAATTCAGATTGTATTGTACAGGCTACTTATCTGGTTGAGTTTGGCACGTCCTGGTGAGAGCAGTTAACTTGGTCACTGTCTGCACAGCCTGTACAATATAATCTGAATTAATCATTTACAACAACCACATATTCACTCCAAACAAGCAGATTCCGGAGGTCAATCACCACTACCAGTATCTTAACAAAACATCACATAGACTACAACTAACAAATATTGATGAGTTGCATTATCTTAACTAATACTGCAACTAAATCAGTGTATATATTGTAAATTTTTTCACCCATACTTTCAGACATAGATTTTATAGCCTAAGTTTAATGGATCTGATGATGATTGCTTGACGATCAAAACTGGTCATCCAAGTGTTTTTATTAATCTCATGTAATTTATTTTCAGGGTTAGGGAATAACCCATCTCACTTGGGTACAATCGTGTTGACCGGCTGAAAAGCACCAAACTTTTGTTTACTAAGGCAACACTGAAAATGGCTTCAAACACTAGAATAAGCGAATGAATCATCATGAGCAATGCACTGGCAACGTGTGGCGCTAGTTGTAAAAATCCAGCCAATAGGAGCCCGTGATGGCCAATTTATATCGTTCTTACTCTCGAAATACAGAGTATAGGCGGGTCATTATAAAACCAATACAGATCCAGAAAAATGAAAATTGCATCAATACATGCTTAGTTTTACTGTAATAAAAGAGAAGCTCTAAATACTGTACATAACAGCCCACTAAGCACAAATTGTATTTATTTCTTACGAATGTTCCACATACTAGTTTCCCGCGTAAGAGTCTGGGGTTCGATTCCCAGTCGAGAACTTCTTATCATAGAAATTAGGTCACTTAAAAAAAATGATCTGTTGTAATTCATTTAATGAATATTGGTATATTTTCAATCTCTTGTGCCAGCGTGTGTTGATCGTGTTCCCATTGTCTTGCTATACGTGATGTTATTGGAGCAAATTGTACAGACAGGGTGTCTACTGTAAGTATGGAGTAAACATTAGCTAATTCTTAGCTACCTGTTAGTTCAAGAAGTCATGACGGTCTACAAGTATAGAAGCTCATTGCACGAATGGCCAAGATTTAATTTCTATTTCTGCCTTGGAAAATTTTAGCCCTTGTGTGGGGTGACGCAGCTGGTGTTGATCTGATTAGAATCAGGATCCCAGTAATTTATAATAATATCCATCTGTTCCTTCCGAACTACATCATTCGAGCTTCTTGGCATTCCTCCTAGAAGAGCATCATGGAAATAGGACACAGACCATAAATGACACTATAACCCACATTGTCTTTTTGAAGTTTCATTTTCAGTGCTATGAAGCTATCTGGGAACATAATGGGGAAAAGATCACGAGAAGTAGCTGCAGTGCAATGACATGTTTGACATAACGCTGTGAGTAGCCCACGTAATATCTGCCCTGGTCACAGAGCTGGATTTTAAATAGCCCAAAAGGTTGTTAGCACTTGAACTAGGTTTAGAATCAACACTACTGTCTATTGTGCTGGGCACAAAATCAGATGTGGGTTCAGACTGAATAGTGCTGGATATTGATGGAGTGGTAACAGAATTAAGGCTAGCCATGCCTATCTTTGAACTAGGAAGATGTTCTGGTAGCTTTGACATATCACCAGACTCAAGAGGCTTTGCCAATGCCGTGTGTTTCTTCCCTTTAGCATGTGAACGGACATTACAAATTCCCAAGTTCACAATATCAAAATTTTACTTGTGAAAAAGACAATATGCATTAAGCTTACATTTAACTACAGGTCTAAGCAAAAATTTGTATTCATCCTTTGTCAACTATGGGTCTTGAAACTAATTCCTTCCCAGCATGGCCACATCAATGCTTGCAGTGACAATAAATTAGAATTATTACACGTCTGATGAATCCTTGCCAACGGTAGAAGTATGAACTAAGAGTTGTTGAGAGAGTTATGCAATCTGTTTTCCTGGAGATAGTGGTACAGTCTGCACTGAAAGTTAATGAATCATTGTGTCATGAGGGGTGCTTTTGTTCAGTTGAGCATTTCCAATCTATGCTAAGTGAATAGTTTTGAGGCATTAATGCACTTAACTGTAGAGTAGTGCATTATTACAGTAGAATTAGTATTATTATATATATTAGCACCAGCAGCATAACAGCACACAATCTGCTATGTCAATAACGCTTGATGCAGAGGATACATTCCTTCCTTCTTGCCCCAAACTAGCTCTTGTGTGCCGATAGACACTTGTCAACAGTTGACAGTGCACTCACTTCAGAATGGCAAAGACTTGTCAGATGGGTAATGACAATATAATAAAAATAAACCACTGTAAATTACATGTCGAATTAAAAAAGAAAGAATAACTAGCACTTAGAGACAGATCAGTGGGGCTAACAGACAGATCAGTGGGGCTAACCGAACGGACCCAAAACTTCATGACCTCAAATGATCATTCATCCCCATGGCTAAAGACAGACCAGCTGTTACACGTTGAAACATCATGGCAGGGCAACTAAACGTCAGTTTGTAGAACAAAATGGATCGTACACAATTACCCCCTCATGGACTCATGGTTATTAGTAATATTATTATTATTATTATTTCCTCAGATAATAATAACAAAACCGAGTCGCTGGCAAATAATAATGATAATAATAATAATAATAATAATAATAATAACAATAAAATGAGAAGTGGAGATGTGTTGGGAGCTTCCACCAACACATGTTCGTGGTTACTGTCTGCCAGGTAATTGATCATAGCTATCCGTTGTAAAGATTGGTGCTCCATAAGTTCAATTCCACTGTGGGGAACATTTTACTATGTTCTGCCACCTATTTTGGAATAGGTAAATGAGAATGGTGCTCTCGGCCCTAAGTATCAATTTTAAGTTCAGTGTTCCAAATGTTGAAGAGAACCTGAAAATATTTATTGGTCTTTGATGAACTTCATTACATCTAAACCAGGAAAAGCGAGAATAAGACTTATTCCTGATAATTTAAAGAATATCGAAGAGGGAATTCTTTTCAACTCTATGTACAGTAATATTTGGATACAGAAGTGAATGAGCGGGCTATTTCTCATAGCTCATTTCCAATTGATCGGATATATTTTGATACAACAAATATAAAATGAAGATTATATTAAAATACTCTATATCAAGCACTGAGTGCAAGCAATCATAAAAAATGAGTAACAAATAGCATAGTCTTTGGAAAATAAATAAATAAATAAATAAATTAGATATTTGATACATAAAAAATGTATACTTTTCTATCCCATTTAATGTTAATGTTTTAGTACACAAACACATGTTTGGTGTCTTGCTATAAAGGAAAACATTGGCCACTTGCTTCAAAATTTTAAATTAATGAGGATAGATGTAATCAATTAAGCTGACCGGCAAAGAAAACCGATCACTTGAGAAATTCAACATTACTTTCATTTAAATCATAAATATGAACGCATTAGGCCTAGTACATAAGTTACTGTTTATACCATGGAAGTAAAGTTAATTGTTTTCCTGGATGTATTATTCTTCATGTCATTGTTTCACTTAACAATAGCATACCTGCCAACTTTTGAAAAGGGCTATCAGTAAAACTCACGCGCGATAAAAAAAATCTAACGATTTTCGACATACCCCGGCTTGACGAAAATAATAATACTTCTGGGCTACAAAATACAATAATTCATGCTTTAAACAGGATACTTCAATGAAATCATATCTACTTACATGATTTGTAGATGAACATAACAATCAAGAAGAAATCCATGTTAATCAGCAGCAGGCGTGGTGAATATCGGTTTGGAGCAGACATAACAGGACTTCCTTGATAGATTAAGCTGATATACGATAATTGAAAAAGGCTTTAAACAATAAAACTTGTTTAACGTAACACAGGCAAGAAATAATATAATACACACTGCAAATCACATGCTAGTTCGACTTAAGTCATGGTTGTGGCCTTTTTAGCTTCCTGCCAACAGTCTTGAGAAAATGTTTTGTCATAACAGGGACCAGAACTCCTGGTCTTCAAAATAGAAATAGACTCCAGAGATTCATTGGACATGGATGACCTGAACTGTGTTCTATTTTTCTTCACAAAGCTAAAAAAAACATTCACATTCTGCATAGCTATGGGGTATGGTGAGAATAGAGAGCAATACTCTAAAAATTCGGTTATACTTAAGAAGTCCATCGGCTCCACGAATTCTTGATATTTGTGCCCAACTGGAATCACTTGCAGCATCTTGATGTGCAGCCAAAGAGTCATCTACATGAAGAGCTGTGAACTGCCTCTGAAGCTCATTCACCACCTCATCTGTAGTTTCATTCTCTTCCTTGCATAACATGATAGGAAACTTTTCCAAGAAAAAACGAATGGAAGATAACTGTGAATCTTCAATTTTGTCTAACCTAGCAACTTGAGCATTCTTTAACACGTCATCCTTGAGTGGAAACTTGTTGATGATGTAGTCACAGGCAGTATAAAAGTAGTTTCTCACTGATGAAAAGAAAAGGAATTTATCTGTATCCGGTCCGTTCTGAAGGCACTTAACAACTTCAGATGATGCATTTTTTGCCATTTTATTTACAATACATGTCGTTTTCGTGCGACCACAACTATATTTCTTTGCAACTTCTGATGTGGGAAACATCTTCTTAAATAAAGCTCCAGCATGATCAGCCGCACTTAAGGGCACATTGTGTTCCACCAAAAAGGAAGTAAACCGACACTCGGCCCTAATTACGTCACTGTAAACGTTTCCAGACTTAGCAAAAAAGGTGTTGATTTTCTTGCTATCTTCTTCGATTTAACATAACTAATGTGTTTACCGCACTTCACATGATTACTTAAATCGTTTTTTCCACCATATGCAATATTAATATCACACCCACATACCGTGCAAAAGGCAAATTTTTCTCCCTTTCTTGATTTTAGTATGCACGGAAAATCAACCGAGTATGATTCTTTAAATGTCTGGAAGTACTGTTTCTTGTTGGATTTGTTCATTCTCGATATCTACTAAAACATCGAAAGGAACCTGGATCACTGAACGTCACATAAAATTATAACATAAAACAATTAAGACAGCCAACACTTCATTAAAACATGTCAAAACACACCAACCATTAAATGAACACGACGCCAACCTCGTGAAGATAGAATATGCACATGGTAGAAAAAAATAAACACACACACACGTGGAACGAATGTAATTAGTCCAAGGAATACAGGAAACTGCGAAGCACGAAGTTATAGCCAAAAACTCGAACGCTTCATTAAAATATGCCATAACCTTAAAAGACGAAAACATTCAAGGAACGCCAACTTCGCGAACAATGAACAACTAACGTGGTCAAAGAATATGGTTTAAATCGCAACGAGCGAACGGAGCGGAACAAAGAATATGCGAAGCAGAGCCTGTCAACACCTAAGATTCACATGCAAGAACGGTTATCCCGGCTTCAAATTCAATTACGATGACGACACAACCATCACACGGTTAAAAGTACGAATCATATCAAAGAACGAGTTATCGACTATCGTGGACTTGCCTTCGACCCACGCAAACAATCGATTGTACGGAAGTGGGCGGTATTATCGAATGTAAATTATCGTTTCAAATTTTTGTCCGCGAAATCGTAAAATGACACCGTTCGTCCGTAAAACCGTAAAATGCTGCAATTTCCGTAAATTTTACGGATAAACCGTAAAAGTTGGCAGGTATGCAATAGCGATTCATTGACATGATGCTGTTTCCCGTGGAACGATGTGCGCGCCACCATTTTCGATCAAAGCCACTGCCCGGGCAACATCTTCAGGCCTCAAGCGCATATTCATTTCTGAATTGCACAAGAACAACTGAGGATATGGCTGTACTGATCTTTTCCTATGCCAACAAGTGGCAAAAGAAAAAAAGAATAAAACATTGCATTGTTGACGATAGCGGGTAACAGCATCATATTGTCAAAGAATCGCTATTGTTAAGTGAAACAATGACATGAAGAATGGTAATGCATCCAGGAAACCAATTAACCTTACTTCCATGCTACAACTACTGTATGTACTGTACTAGGCCTATACCGTTCATATTTATGATTTGAATGAAAGTATTGTTGACTTTTTCAAGTGATAGTTTTTTTTTTGTTGCAGTCAGTATGTGTATATATATATATATATATATATATAGTAACATTTTTAGAAGGGCTGGAGTGAAAAGAAATATGAATCTTAAGAGACTTAGTGGCATTAGTATGAGAGTGAAATTTACCTGGACAAGGACTCAAGTGTTTCCTCCTCCCAACATTATTTCAAAGAAGCACTACGAGAAATTACTACCAGCTCTTCATTTCCAATTCATATGAACAAACCATGTTTCTTCTCCTTCTGTGCAGAGAATGAATGAACCCTATTAGCTTCAAGTGGGTTTTGCTTCTTTCTTTTCCGATTCCCCATTCTTCTTTCCAAGGAAAAGTAGAGGGATCATACCAAGGAGACAGCCTATAGTTACACCAAGCACACGTCCCTGTAAAAGAGAGGTAGAGGAACTTTATTATGGTACTACAGATTAGGCAATTTCTCGGCCAGTCACCAAACCTTATTTTCTTACTTGCCCTTGGTAGAAAAAAAGCCACTACTCCTCAACAAATGTAGGAAAAGAAAGGTAACTTTCCAGTTGAACTATGCATCAGGGATAATTACGCAATTGATACCATAGTCAAATTTCATTACTCTACCTTTATTCACAAATCGCACAAATTCATACACAGTCAATTTTGGTTAATTGAGTCATGTACACTCTGACCCAATTTAGTGGCTAGCCCCATTATGCAAAGTGAGTTGACACAGACTGTAAGCCAAACAAAAACAAGAAATATATCTTACTCATTGTAATGTAAATACAGTACACACAAAAATGAAATTTACAGTTGTTCGTTGTTGCTTATTTTATGGACTGCAACATTGTGATCATGTAGCCAGAGCCATATTAAGCCGGTGCGGGGCCTGTAGCAAATCATTCCTTTGAGTTTTGACTCTAGGGTTGAGAAAGAAATAAAGAAAAGGAAAGGAAGCTTGTAGTTTAACGTGACCGTTAATCTCGCGATCATAAGCCACGGGACCTCCTCTTTAGGTGGAATCCGAACCACAGGACATGGCATTTCACTTCGAAAATCTCACATGCATTGACCGGGAATCAAACCCGGGCTGCCTTGGTGAGACGCATACAGCTTGACCGCTGCGCCACCACGCCCTCCCAAGAAATAAAGAAGAAAATAAGAGAGAGAAAGAAAGAAAGGTAAAACCTGCATATTTACAAAGTGTATGTTCATTCTTTGTTTGAAAGCCTGTACATACAAAACGTTTAGTAAAGATAAGAAAGTGTTTGGTGGTTGCCTTGGTGTTATAAAGTAAGACTATTTTGTCAGCTGTTAAGCTCTAATGTGTCAACAATTAGAGAGAAACAAAACAAATATGCCACAGTTGCTTGATATGGAGCACAGGAGAGCATGTTATCTGATACTGAATGAGCTACTCTGTAATCTGGATAAGTAGAAATACAAAGCAGTGTATCCTTACTCTGCAACACGGCTAATCAATTGTCTCTAATTTTGGAACTGTAAATGATCTTCCTTCACTTAAAAAAATAAATAAAATAATAATAATAATAATAATAATAATGAACACAATGCTTAACTTCTAATCACAAATGGAATTGCAATACACTTTCACATTAGAAACCGATAGCTTTTGTCACGTGCGCCAAGTGTCAACTTAAACTTGCCACAGGAAGCTTGCTGTGCTCCAACTATCCAGCAGGTGACGTATTTAAGTTCCCTCCCCTCTCACTGCATGACTCATTGAATGCACCTGCTATTTAGAGATGCCAGCCTTAAGGGAACAGCTCCCTTGGGAAAAAGCATGCATAATGGTTCAGTATGACTTGGAAATGAGACTGCAAGCACAATTCAAGCTTGAATCTCCCGTTTCCTGGGCAGACACATGCAGATATCCTAAGTAGGAGACCAAGAATATTTGAGTTGATAGTATTCAAGAACTAATTTTACACCAATGTATACTGACATGCCTCCGTGGCTTAGGCGGCAGCACGCCGGCCTCTCACCGCTGGGTCCGTGGTTCAAATCCCGGTCACTCCATGTGAGATTTGTGCTGGACAAAACGGAGGCAGACAGGTTTTTCACCGGGTACTCCGGTTTTCCCTGTCAAAATTTCCTTCCAGCAACACTCTCCTCCACTATCATTTCATTTCATCTGTCATTCATTTAATCATTGCCCCAGAGGAGTGCGTCAGGACTCGGCAGCCGGCACAGTTCAAATCCTCGCCGCTAGATGGGGGCTTCATTCATTCCATTCCTGACCCGGTCGGAGACTGGAAGCAGGCTGTGGATTTTCATTGTATACTGACATCCCTTCAGGTTGCATCTTGTCTATGTAACACTGACTACCATGACTATGTGTATCAAGTTGTAAACCAAGAGTGGTTTTGGAATCCCGAGTCAAGGAAGTGAATCCGAGTCACTGGGGAATTTTGGTAGGCATCTGGTGTTGGAATACTCTTCATTCACAACAGGCAAATACCAATATGGTACCTTCCTAAACCTAATCCATTCAACTAATTTGACTGATTGAAATAGAATACCTACCATGTTTGTAGCTACTCGTGAACAAGACATGTCCAGCTGGATGGGAGTAAGCTCAGGAGGCATGACTCCTACTCGTGCAGCCATTCTCTCCACATACCAAGCTGATCCAATTCCCAACACATCAGAGATTGTGTTTCCAAGAGCAGCTGCAGCCATTGTGGATATAACCATCATGGTCCCCATCGTCAACTCAATTGTGTCACCCTGTTGATCCACAAAGAAATAAAAATTGTCTATAGAAATTCCATAAAGAGGAGGAGGAGGAGTGGGTGGCGATGGTGGTAGTTGTGCTTATGTCTCAAGAATTGTGGATTATCATTGTGCACGAAGAAGCAACACATTGTAATTGCTAGACATACAGTACTTGGGACTGAAACCCAGCCATCCTTACTAGAAGATTTATCTACTTCTCTACTAGCAACGCTAAAACTTGAGAAAACAATTATAGGAAAACACAACAAGGTGGACAATCAATCATTTTAAGGGAAAAGGAGGATAGAAATATGTATAAAGGACAAGAACTTTAGAAAGTTCACTTTCAACTTAAATTTAGCCAGTAATATCAATGGTGTCAAAAGAGCAAACTATGCACAATCTTTACAGGTGACATACCCAGTTTTGTATTTGTAATTCAAATGAGGATTGAAGGAGGCGGCCGTGGCCTTAAGTTACGAACCATCCTGGCATTCGCCTGAAGTAGAAGTGGAAAACCACGGAAAACCACCTCAAAGATGGCCGAGGTGGGAATCGGACCCACCTTTTCTCACTTTTGCCTCACGAGGCGGAGTATACCCCGTTCCAGCCCTCAGAACAGAATTAAATTTCTTGGCAGAGCCAGGAGTCGAATCCGGGCCTCCGCAGTGACAGCCAAGAGTGCTAGCCACTACACAACGACGTGGACAATTTGAATAGAAATCAGGCAGATTTTTCACAGAGTTAAAAATATCCTTAGGTCGAGTACTACACTGTAAATGGCTTAACAAATAAAAAACAGATCAAAGTTTTGTAAATTCTTGAAATCTGCAAGAATAAAAAACCAAACAAACAGCCATTGTCAAAAGTTACGGTACATATCCCCGTGATCAAATAATGTCAAGTGACTCCAACTAGCAAGATAAGGGACACCGCACCGCGACAGTTTGACCTTCGACACAGCGAAGGCAGACGGGAGGGAGTAAGATGGGAAAGCGAGCGAAAGAGAGAGACATACCCACTGTAGTCTTTCTCCACTATCGCTGCAAGGCCGTATGCGCCAGAAGGATGCTGATGTGAAGCCAGCGTGCCAGGTGAGCTGTTTGGCCACCTCTGCTGTAGACTTTGTTTTTGCACTAGGTGGTGCAGCATAACGAAACAAAGAAATGTGGCCTAGGTGTAGGGTGAATGATTATCCCCTACTTACTTACTTTCCGTGTCCGGGAGACACACTAAATTCTTCCTTTCCAGAACTCTGCAGCTCTTATCCCTCGGTCTGTGGCCAACATAAGGTCTTCCTGGCTGCAGGTTTCATTAAGATCTTTGCACGTGAGCAGGTGTTGTGGAGTCTGGATTTCTCCACAGGCACATCGTGGATCTTCTGCATAACCCCACTTCACAAGGTTGCTACGACACTTAGGCACTCCTGTTCTCATCCGGTTTAAGGACCTCCAGGTGGTATAAGGCAAATGACTACCACTGCTCAGTTCTTCTTTAGGGGTAAACCCCTCTGGTACTATTTGTTTCCAGAGTGACACACGCCGGACGTCTGGCTTGGTATGGAGGGGTACTGTTCTCTTAATAAAACTCTTCCTGGATCTTAGGCGAGGAGTGGTCACCTTGTGGTTGAACATAGAATGTCTGGGATCTGTTTCAAGCTTTTGTCTCTCTTTCTCTGCTGCCACCCTGCGTCGAATAACTGGAGGTGCAATGCCAGCGAGAGGGTAGATCTTCTGCACTGGAGTAGGTCTCAGACATCCAGTGACAATACGTGTGGACTCGTTAAGAGCTATGTCCACTTGCTTGGTATGGGCAGATGCTCCCCACACTGATGATCCGTACTCTCCTGCTGCGAAGCAAAGTCCCAATGCTGTTGAACGTAGAACCTGAGGGTTCGCTCCCCATGTTGAACCTATCAACTTCCACATTATGCTATTTCTAGAGCTGATCTTGCACTTCAATTCTCTACAATGTTTCCTGAAGCTGAGAGTACGATCAAGCTTGATTCCCAAATATCGAGGCGTTTCACAGCTTTCGAGTGTCACTCCTTTCCAGACAACATTCAACTTTCTCCGGGCCTCTTTGTTGCGAAGATGAAATGTGCATACTTGTGTCTTTCCAGGGTTAGGTTTCAGGTGATTCTGGGTGTAATAATTGTCTAATCTCTCAAGAGCATTGGACAGTTTTCCCTCCACCTCCTCAAAGCTCCTACCCTGTACAGCAATAGCGGTGTCATCCGCATAAATAAATCGCCTGGCCTCTAAATATTCTGGCTGGTCATTTGTATAAATGTTGAATAGTAAAGGGGATAACACACTGCCTTGAGGTAACCCGTTTTTCTGGTTCCTCCATCGACTTTTATTCCCTTGAAGTGTAACATAGAACCTTCTGTTCTGGAGCATCCCACGTATGACATTTGTTAGATTCATGTCCTTAGTGATGTTGTACAGCTTGGCTATGAGCTTCTTATGGTTCACTGTATCATATGCAGCACTGAGATCTATAAAGGCGACACCAGTGATAAGTTTATTCTCATAGCCATCCTCGATATGCTGTGTCAGGTTCAGAATTTGGCTGGAACATCATTTCCCTGGTCTAAATCCAGCTTGATCTTGAATTAGCCGGTTATCAATGAATGTTGCAATTCTTTCAAGGATCAACCTTTCAAATGCCTTGTATAGGTGGCAAAGAAGAGAGACAGGACGGAAGTTCTTTGCATCCGTTGGTTCCTTGCCTGGTTTTAGCAGTGCGACCACATGAGCTATCCTCCACAGCTTTGGTAAGTGCAGGGTCTCGATATATCTATTCATCATATTCACCAGCCACTGGATTGTTCCTGGTCCAAAGTTCTTGATTTGTTCTGTCCTGATGTCATCCGGGCCCGCAGCTTTGTTGACTTTCATCAGCTTGATGGCATGTTTTAATTCTGCTGATGTGAAAGGACGACCGAGAAAATTATTCTCATCTTCACTAGGCTTCAGCTTCACAGGCTGAGTCTTCGTGATGGTTTTCCCGTTACGGAGCAGCTGATGAGCTATTTGATTTGGTGTAACCTTGGTGAGATCCACTGGTGGACTCTTAGGGTCGTTGCTCAAGTTTTTGACCAGCTTCCATGCTCTTCTACTGTTCTGGGCCATGTCAAGGTTTGCTAGTAAGTTCATCCATCTTTCCTTTCTTCCGTCAGCGATGCTCCTCATGAGTTCTTCACCCGTCTGAATGGTGTCATCTGCAAAAGGGTCTGTCTCGTATTTCTCCTGGTAATCTTTTAACAGATCCTTAGAATCAGCATTGAGGCCAGAAATGAACTGGGTACGGCAGCCTCGGGGAATATGTCTACGAGAGATCTTCTTCACAAGGTCAACAAAGTCTTCATAATGACTTGGCTCTGGTTGTAAATTGGACAGTTCCTCATCCAGCTCAATGGAAAACCCCTCCCAGTTTGCCTTTTTAAAATTGAAACGTCGTTTAAAAGGGACTTCCTCAGGGCTGACCACTCCTCGAACTGAACATGTGATTGGGCTATGTTGTGTCCTAGGGATGGGTTCCTCCACCGCTTTAACTACATGTTTTATCACTTGCTCACTTATGAAAATGTTGTCAGGGTTGTAACCTCTATGCCATCTACCGCTGTTGAAAGATGGCCTCAGTTTGGGGTTGTGAATCAATCTCAATCCTTCCCTCTCTGCCCATTGCTCGAGTTCCTCCCCATTCTTGTCTGTGATATTATATTCCCAACTGATGCTCTTACAATTAAAATCCCCCAGGACAATTTTGATATTCTGTTTGTCAAAGTTACGTGGCCTTTCAAAGAAGAAGAGTTCATTGGGTGGTTTGTAAATGGATGTTACAGAGCAGGATTCCAATTCTACAGTCAAGATTTCTATATTGTTCCTGAACGTCATTTGAGATGACTTGACATTAATCTCTGGTCTGACAAAAACAGCACTGCCATTATCCCCTCAAATCCAAGTTACTGCAAGTAAGTACTGTCTCCCACAAAGTGACTGCAGTAACATGTTTTTTTGGGAGAACCATTCACTGCCTGTATGTAATTGTTAACTGATTTAAGAACATGGTGGTCATCAGCCTCATGTGGTCTAACCTAGTTGCTATCACTGGTTTCGCCAATACAGTAGTCTAACCCAGTAGCTTTTAATTGATTTAGGGGCTGTGGACATACTATACTATCCTGTCCGGTGAGCATTGAGGTCAAATTAGTGTCAAATAAGTGAAATGTTTTGTTCTTGTCCCTCAGTATGTATGCGTTAGCAACATACAAAAAGAGACCTAACCTGGAGGTTATGCTTTCCTCCACACGAAAAAGCCTGCATGTTAGCTGTATGACTGTTGGAACTGATTATTAAGTGAAAGTTGCACTCATAGAACGAATGAAAGAGGAAAATATTGTTGTGTATGAGGGTGCAGGAAGTTCTGTGGAAACATCATCAAATATTGTAGGGGAATTAGAGTACACATCGTCTGGGAGCACAACAGTCTCAAGAGCATGAAATGAAAAATATTCCTTGTCTCAGTCTACAAGTCGTTGAACGGTAGGTATCATTTAAAATTACCTAGGATTGAGCAATTTAGCAAACCGCACACCATTGACTGATATAATAGGAAAGTGTAACATATTGGTTTTACCACACACTGACAGTCCTGCAATGAAACAAGGAATGGTTGAGGGGAAACAGGTTTCCATGACGTTTCACATTGGTTGTGGTAAGTAGACAAGAAACGTTGTTGATAATTCATTTAAGGGGCTTGGGACATCTTGGTCCTCAGTCCCATGTACTTAGGTGTGTGTGCAATTTATCTGCAAGCCTCGGTTTGCAAACAAGTCACCCCCATGACCCCCTATTAGTAGTTAGTACTGCAGCTTCCTCTGCTTCTACATCTTCCACTTTGAAATTGTTCAACAATCACTCAAACCATCCCCTTCTATGTCATTTGCCTGGAGGAGAAGTGGAAAACCACGGAAAGCCACTTCCAGGATGGTCTACCTCCGATTTTCATACCCTCTACAGACAAACCCATTAACCTCTTAGGTAATCTCTCCTACCCCACCCTCATCACATGACCCCACCATCCAAGTTGACTCATACGAACAGCTTCATCTAGAGTGCTCATTTACAACATAGCCTTTATCTCTTCATTACAAGTAAACTCCTGTCATTACTCCCATTTATTTGTCCCAGCAAACATTTGTGCTACCCTCATATCAGTTACCACTAGCTTATGTATCAAATATCCTGAGCCTACCAGCTCTCACTTT
Source organism: Meconema thalassinum (assembly GCA_946902985.2). Lineage (NCBI taxonomy): Eukaryota > Metazoa > Arthropoda > Insecta > Orthoptera > Tettigoniidae > Meconema > Meconema thalassinum. The sequence goes on along the minus strand of OX336389.2, from coordinate 670,397,103 downwards.
TATACAGCAAGGTTGGTCTAAATACTGAGCGATGTAGGGAGAGTTTCATAGCTACACTAACTTCATTCTTGAAAAGTACAGTAGATCTCAACTGAGAACTCACTGCATTGACTTTTCTGCACCGTGACTCTTATCTCTTTCCCCATACTACCATCCTGAGAGAATACACAGCCTAAGTACTTAAAATGGCCCGCCTGCTCCAATTTAGTTCCTCCTACCTGGCATTCTATTTGCTTGTGTTTCTCCCGACTGACATCACCTTCGTTTTTGAATTGCTAAGGTTCTGAAGAAGGGAAAGAAAGTGAGAATTAATGTAACAGGGCCATTTAGAGGTACATTGATAAAAATGAGTTCAGGTAAAATTAGAATATTATACTCTGGAGCCAGTGGTGATTGTTGTTTTAAGGGAATGAACATTGAGATCATCTGCCCCATTACCCCATACTCACAAAGAGAATCATGAAGAAGTTGTCCAGGAAGCCAAATCCAATGAAAGGTAGAGCATTGTGGAGTGTCACTACAATCAAACAAAACAATATTCAGTTTCGGACGAACGACAACAATGCAACTTTAATTATGAGCACAATTAAATGATAGTTACATACAATTACATTATAAGATAATAAAGCATGAAAATGGACAAGCTTGTATACTCTGGCCTCCACTCTTCAATGTGCATGCATGAGCCGATTCTAATGAAGTTACTAGAGGACCCAACTTAAGATGCCAAATCTAAGGTGCTAGACAAGAGATGATACTACCAACTCGGTGGAAACAACCATAGTGGACCTTGCTGTGCCCTGGCTCCGTATATGAAATTACACATTGGATCAACAAACTATCATTCACTCACATCTTGACTAATTATGGGTGAATTGTCAGAATACTTTTATTGGTATTATGCACACATATCACCCGTAACTATGAACACGACATTAGTATCAGATTAATTAGCAACAATGCCAGCGACAAGATCTTCTGCAAGGATAATTAATTCAGCCCGTTATGGAAATGCGAATTGGTACTGCCTATATCAAACTGGGGTCTTTAAAGGATGTTCAAAAAATATTACTCATTAGTAGTTGAACATAAATCCTTGCTCTTTTTTGCTATCATATCAGTGGATTTTATGCTTGAATTTAAAGTTACTCTTAACACTTACATATTTAACTTCATGTTCAAATGAAACCACAATTACGTTGTAGTTTTGAAGAAAATAAAAAAGTCTTACAACAGGATAAAATACAAGGGAAACACAATAACATACTTTTTGGGGAGTTTAGAAGTTCATGAACGATTATCATGAAAGTAAAAACTGAAAGACATAATTCAGACCATAAATCATCATATAAAACATCAATCAATAATCTCCCTCTCACAAACATGTTGTCTAAAATAGCGTGCCATATCACAAGTAGGTTGGCTCAGGCAAGGAAAGCATTTCTACAGAAAAGAAATGTGTTGACATCAAATATAGATTTAGGTATTAGGAAATCAGTTTTGAAAGCCTGCGTCTGGAACGTGGCACTCTATGGAAGTGAAACTTGGACTGTTGGTGCAGCAGAATAGAGGAAAATAGAAGTGTTTAAAATGTGGCGCTACAGGATCATGTAGAAGATAAGATGAGTAGATAGAGTAAGAAATGAAGAAGTATTAAAAGAGCGGGAGAGGAGAGATGTTTCTAGCAACTGCTAATGAAGAGAAGAGATAGGTTGGTATGATGCATACTAAAACACCCATTAATAGCAAACTTAAATATGGAAGGAAGGGTCGAGGACAAGAATTGTAGGGGTAGACCAAGGTTAGAATATGCTAAACAGATTGCCTCGGATGTAAAGTGTGGTAGTTACTGTATGTAGGGATAAAACAATTAGCTCACAATATGGAGGCATGGAGCACTGCATCAAACTAGTCAAAAGACTGAAGACTCAAACAGCAACATAGCAGGTCATGGAGGTTGGAATCTACAGACTGAAGCTCGACTTCACAATATAATGTTTTTGTTGATCCCTCACAACTGCTGCTTCTACTATATTTTTCTGGTAACTAAGATATCCGGTAATAATCCTTAACCGACGAAATACAAGTATAGCCCGTCGTATATTTTCCATACATATCCAAGTATTACTGCGTGCATAGCCCATCATTAACACTATTAACACAACTGCGAGTATAGTCCACACTGAGACCATATCGTGTTAATAAGTGCAAACTAATTTACTCAATACCGGATGAGTTAGCCGTGGTCGTTGCGGCATGACTAATTGCAGTCGCTCACATCCGGGAGGCGAGGAGGTTCGAATCCCCCCGCCGGCAACCTTGAAGATGGTCTTCTGTGGTTTCCCATCTTCCTTCCAGGCAAATGCCGGGGTTGGTCCCTAACTATAGGCCACAGCCGCTACCTTCCAACTCCTCGCCCTTCCCTTCCAACTTTCCTCCCCAACGGTACTTGTAGCTCACCCATTGGGTGTCCGTCTCGAAGCAGCTACAAAACTGGCGAGCTGAACATGTCCTCGGACACTCCCGGCACTAAAAGCCATACGCTAAAAAAAAAAAAAAAAATAATAATTACTCAATATAAGCAGGCATAGTACCATGTTCACTATTTGAACAGCTCATTTGCATTAGCGGACAGACACTGGAACAGCTTCTTGTTTATGATACATATTAAACAATGCTATGGAAAGAATATCACATCTGATGTACACGTACAACTTAAAAATCATCATTTATGCATTATACTCTAGACTGGAACGTTTATTTTTATACACCGACAAACGTTTCAAATAACAGAGACTTGGTCCTCACTCAAGTAACACTCGTTTAAACACAATTTGGCACAGGAAAGTTAGCATACTAGAAATAATAATAATAATAATAATCATCTTACACCAAAGAGAAAATTTAACAAGACACCCCCAATGATCCCAAAATTCGACATAAGCAAAATCAAAGACTCCAAAATCGCTGAAAAAATGGGAAGAACAACCCACAGAAAACTGAGAAAACTTCAAAGGAAAAATCATCGAGACCGCCAAAACCTTGATTCCCCTGACTAAAAAACTGAAAACATCCTTGGTGGAATTAAGAATGCAAAATGGCCCTCGACAACAGAAAAACTGCCTTCCAAACCTATAACAGTAACAAATCTGAGAAAAATCTGAAGATCTTCTTCGAGGTACGTAAACAGACGTCCACAATTTTGAGACGAATCCAACGGAAATATATCAGTGATCAACTGACTTCGATCGAGAAAGACTTCAGAAACTACAATACGCGTGATTTGTACAAAACATTCACCAACCAAATCAAAGGGTACACATCATAAAACTTATGCTTCAGAAAACAAGACGAAAAACTGGCATTGACAAATTAAGACAATTGCCAAGAAGCTACATACTTCTCCCGACTTTTGAATTGCCCAGAACCCACGAAAAGATTCCCAAAGAAACAATCAGACCACACATCAGAAGAATCACTATCACCAACTCGAGATGAAATCCACTCCCACATCAAAAGACTCAAAAACAATAAAGCCTCAGGTGAAGACGGCATAACTACTTAAAAACCTCGGACCCAATGCACTCAGAGAAATTACACTAATCATCCAAGAAATATGGCAAACGGAGAAAATACCTGATGACTGGAAAACAGCACTCAACCACCCACTACACAACAGAGGTGATAAGTCTGACGTGAATAACTACAGAGGGATTTCTCTCCTTCCCGTCACCTACAAAATTTTCTCAGCTTGTCTCTTGAAAAGAACACAGGAACAGCTCGAACCAAAGTTATCAGAATTTCAAGCAGGAGTCAGACCAAACCGATCCTGCCCTGAACAAATCTTCAACCTTAAAACCATTGTCAAAATGCATGCAATTCGAAATAAACCAGTGATGTGCACATTTGTCGATTTCAAAAGAGCATACGACTTGATCGATAGACAATCACTCTTCCAGATCTTTGAAGAAAGAGGATTAGACCACAAAACACGGAAACTCATTGAACAAATGTTGACCAGCACAAAATCCAAAGTAAAATTTATGGGGGAAATCGCGGAACCTTTCAAAATTCAGACAGGCGTGCGACACGGAGATGGTCTTTCCCCTCTCTTGTTCAACATTGTCCTGGATCAAGTCATGGAAGAATGGGAAAAAAAAGCTCAAGAAACAAAATGTCTGGAAACCAGTTACACCTGGCTTTTGTAAAAACTAGCTCTCTACACCATATCTTGCTTTCGCTGATGACTTGGTTATACTAACAAAAAATCAAGAGACCGCAATAAAACAAATAGAAACACTCCAAGAATGCGCTGAAAAAGTGGGACTTGAAATATCCTTCGAGAAAACTCAAGTGCTAAGTCACAAAGGTGACAACATGCAAACAAAATACGGAATGATCAAAACAGTCCCACATTTCAAATATCTGGGAGAATTTATAGAACCAACTGGATCCAAAAAAATCTCATAACAAAACCGTCTCCAGAAAACCAGGAGAGCATTCGGACTTATCCAAAGCCTCTGTAACAAAAAAATGAATGTCAAGACAAACCAAACTTCGACACTACGACACTGTCATCAAACCGGCAAGTCTCTACGCAAGCAAAACACTTACACTCAATAAGAAATATGAACTTGAAGATATCAAGAAAGAAGAAAGTAAAATCATTCGGAAAATACTAGTAGCAAGACTCACTCCTGACGGGTACAGACTACAGTCAATCAAGACAACTGAAAAATACTCAAACATCAAAGTCGACATCAGAAAAAGACGATTGAAATTCTTCGGGCACATAAGTAGACTGCCGAATACCTGACTAACCGAAAGAATACAACACCATGGATGAAAGATGTACAAAAAGACATGCAAATTGCTAACATAACCCGACACATCAGACAGAGACTACTTTCGTAACAAAGTGAATAACTGGGAAGTCCAACCAGAGCAACAAGAACCTACACCTTACAGACCTCAATGGTCTGATGAAAAAAAATTGGCATTCTCCAATAGAATGAAACAATACTGGCAAAGTGTCAAAGTGCTTAACGCTTTCCAATATTGGGAAAATACGCTGTAAATAAATAATCTTACAATTTAGGGATCAGTGATACACTACTGCTTGGAATGGGCAATCATGTCTGCGAAATCCACTTTGTGGCATTCATATGGAGGAGTTTGTCATTCGATGTAGTTCAACTGACAAACTATTTATTAATGCTAATTTGATAATCTCCAATGTCAAATACAATTAACTAATGTTTTATTGAGTATTCTATAATTTGCTATTGGATGTGTTTCTTCGATTGGAGTAATTTTTACAAGATTTTTTATTTCTAAGACTGGCATGTGTAACCCTTCCCGAGCGGATGCTTTTATGGCTCCGAGCGGATTTTTTTTCTTTCAAAAATTCAAAATATGTAGATTATATTTTTCATGCATTAAATTTAATTAGAACTCTCATATAATTCGCTTACCTGTTGATACTTTAAGTTTGAGTAGCATCTAAAGGTTGTAAAATTAATTAATTATTTATTAAGTGTGGAACCCCTCAACCCATCACTGAAATCCAAAGCAGACACTATATCGTCATCACTCCATAGCATTTTCCTTGAAATTATGCTCACATCACCAAATAAACCCTACAAAAATGCACTCACCACACCAACTACGCAATGACACATGCATTCATCTGAAACAACAATACCTGCGGATATTTGTGAAGTCAAAGAGGTCTCTAGGGGTGACATAAGTAACTATCAAACATGTGATTGCATAATGGTGCCATCTCCTGGGATTAACATTAACTCTTTTGATGGCAAAAGGCGCCATATTTAAATTTTCGAATTTTCCGGATATATCAGTTTCCCGCTCTCGGCTGAAAAGTACACTACGTATATATCCGTGTTCCGCTCAGGAAGGGTTAAACTTTGACTAGATGCTGAAGGGAGTAACATATCGTACAGTATACTGGAACTGTACCATGTAACCTTCCGTATTAGACATTAAATCTAAACGAGAATATACCAGCAAACATGAATTCTACAGCATCCAAATGCTGCAGAGCCTCGCACTTTATCATATATCGTTGTGGTGCTTGATTTGGCCTCTGACAACTACAGCAGATTAGAAAAGCTTAAGAGTATCAGGGCCGTTTTCACCAACTCTTCACTAACGATTAGTTAATTCCCATCATCATCATCTTGTACAGTTTCCAGCCCCAGGCTAGGACTGTTTGGAACATAAGCCTCGCCACTTAGTCCTTTCTTCCCACCACCTCTCTGCTGTCACTCTGGTCCAGTCCTCACCTCTCCTCTAGACACATTCCTCCACGCCTTTCAGCCATCTATCTCTTAGTCTTCCCCTTGGTCGTTTCATCTGCATCTGCATCTCATGTATCCTCTTGGGAATCTTCTTCTCATCCATTCTCTTTAAGTGTCCATACCACCTCAGTCTTGATGTCTCAATCCTACCTTGCAAGGGCTCCTCTTTCACCATTTCCCTGACCTTTTCATTCCTCACCCTGTCTCTTCTTGTTACTCCGATCCTACTTCGCAGGAACTTCATTTCACCTGCCTGTATTCTGATTATGTCTCTTTTCTTCATTGTCCACGTTTCTGAAGCATAGGTCAGTATCGGGATATAGTAGCTTCTGTATAACACTTCCTTGCTTTTTTGTGGGACATCTTTATTCCACACTAAGCTCCTAATGCTTCTCAGAAATGCTTCTGCCAGTCTGCCACGTTCCGTAATCTCTTTGTCATTTCTCCCATTTTCCTCCACTATACTTCCCAAGTACTTGAGACTTTCCACCTTCTTCAGCTGTCCACCTCCAAGTGTTATCCCACTCATTGGTCTGTCCTTTTTCCTGGTCGTTAACAGGATCTCACATTTACTGATGTTGAACTTCCATCCGTACTCTCCCACTGTTTCTTCCCAAGCCTTCAGTTGCTCCTGAATTTCCTCCTCCTTGTTTCCCCAGACCATGAGATCATCTGCAAACACCATTGCTTTCATCTTATCTTCTCCTATCTTTCCTGCTATCCGTGTCATTACCTCGTCCATAACCACAATAAAGAGAAGGGGTGACAGCGCACTACCCTGTTTCAGGGCACTCATTTGTCTGAACCAGTCTGTTCTTTCCCCTCCAACTTTCACACAACTCACACTTCCACAATACATCTCCTTCACTCTGCCTACAGTCCCTTTTTCCACTCCCATGTTTTCCATTGCTTTCCAAACCTTCTCCCTACACACACTATCATATGCCTTTTCGATGTCCAGAAAGGCCATCAACAGATCCTCTCCAAATTCGTAGTGGTGATCCTGGAGCTGTCTCACTGAAAATATGAGATCCACTGTTGATCTCCCAGGTCTGAATCCATACTGCTCCTCTCTCAATTTTTTCTCCACTTTGGCTCGTATTCTACTTTCTAATATCTTTTCATATATCTTGGCACAGTGAAGTATGAGTGTGACTCCCCTGTAATTTCTGCACTCCTTTCTTAAATATTGGGACAATTAATCCTTTCTTCCAATCTTCTGGGGTATTTTTCTCCTTCCATATCACCCTCATCACATGGTACAGCCACTGTTCCCCAATCTCCCCTGCTGCCTTCACCATTTCAACACTCACTTCATCCACACCCGGAGCCCTTCCTCCTTTCATCTTGTCTATAGCCATCTCCAGTTCTCTCCAAGTCAGGTCCTTTTCCATTCATTCATTCATTCATTCCTGTGTTGTCTTCTCCATCTTCCAATACATTGTCTTCCTCCCTATGACCATTTTGATTCAGCAAATCCTCAAAGTACTCTTTCCACACAGTCTTGAGGGCCTCTTTGTTGTGTACCTCATTTCCGTTTTTGTCCATCATTACCACATCCTCTCGCACACTTCTTCTCTTACTTTTGACCATCCCATAAAGTACTTTCTTATTTCCTCTGCTGTCTTCCTCCATCATCTCTGTCCACTTTACCATCCACTTCTTCCTCTCCTCTGCGACAATCTTGTTTGCTTCTTTCTTCTTTATCTTATAATCTTCCCTTGCCAGATCAGTTCTTTCCTGGAACCATACTCTGAAAGCCTTGTTCTTCCTTCCCACAGCTTCTTTTACTCTCTCATTCCACCATGGTGTCTCTTTACACAGCTTTCTGTTGCTTGTTCTTCCACACACTGCCACTGCAGCTTCCACCATTGTGTTTTTGAATTGCTTCCATTCCTCTTCCCCTGTTTTAGGATTGTCTGTTGGCATCCTTTCCCTTATTATCTTCTGGAATTCTTCCTTGACTTCCTTTTCCTTGAGTTTCCATACTTTGATTCTCCTTTCCTGGTACTCTGTCCTCTTGCTATCCTTAACAACTCCCAGGTTCATTACAAGTATTCTGTGGTCGCTATCTAAGGCCTCTGATGGTATTACCTTTATATCTCTGACACTTCTCTTCATTTCCCAGTCGTACAGCATGTAATCTACCAAAGATTTCTTTGTTAAATCACTGCTGTACCACGTTACCTTGTGGCTTTCTTTCTTCCGGAACCAGGAGTTGCCTACCACTAAACCGTTTCTATTGCAAAAATCCAGCAACTTTCTCCCTTCTTCATTCCTGCTACCCCATCCTTCTGCTCCCAATACATTTTCATATCCTTGCCTTTCACTTCCTACATGTGCATTCAAATCTCCCATGACAATGATGCTCTGACCATTCAACTGCTGTTGTAGCTCCTCCTCAAAGTCTTCCTTCTCTTGAGCTGTACATCCAACTTGAGGGGCATATACCTGGGCTATCTCCAGGCTTCTTCCCTTTACAGTTACTCTGATCTTCATGATCCTGTCACTTATTCCCTTTACCTCTTCCTTCATTCCATCTCTCACAACTACTCCTACTCCGCTGCTCCTTCCTTCACTGTTTCCACTCCAGTACAACCGGTACCCTTTCCTCAGTTCTCTGCGACCTTCTCCTTTCCATCTTGTTTCTGCCAAGCCCAGTACATCCAGTTTTCTTCTCTCCATCACATGTACAATCTCCTCCACCTTTCCTGTCAGTGTTTGAATGTTTAACGTGCCAACTCGTAGTACATTAACATATCAGGGTCGTCGTCGTTTGCATCCGTCCTTTCCGAGGCCTGTTCCTGTTTTGAAAGCAAATATAATATCCACTACTGGCTTGCTAGGCCTATCGTAGCTTCACCAGAGCCCCGTCATCAGTCACTTTTCAGGGTTCCTATAGGGCCTTCACAGCTACCATAGCGGTCCCGGGGCACACGAAGTCCCCGCTGCACTTCACCCCTACAGGCAATCCCCTACTTCATGCCGTTGCCCGTTAATTCCCATTTAACTTAAATACGAGAATTAATGCGTGATTATTTTCGATGCATTTCACAAAGCCATTTGGGTTCGCAATTACTTAAATAAGGTTTACGGCTCTCGCGCATGCGTGGACTAGGTTTCATCTTGGAGAGCATGGCGGACAGAACAAGAAGCGTCTATCACTGATTATTGTTTGCGAGGCTTCCTTGATACCTTCTGGAACATAATTATAAAGGAAGGGAATTACAGAAGACCTTATTCGTGGCAAAAGCTTAAAATAATATGAACAACGTATTTAGGAGAACTGGCAGTCGTGCGAATAGATAGCTTAATAGGACGCGCTTACCCAGCTGTCTTCGTAGCGTAAGCGGTAGAGGTGTAAACTCCCAATTTATTATGCAGCGCTGGGAGCAGTTCGAAACCCTCTTCGGATATTTTTTTAAAAATTTCCGTATTCGTCTTTCTTGGTATTAAAACTTAGTAGTGTGTGTGATCTTTTATAATTTCATTGTCATAAACATATTTTATATTCATATGGATGAAAGTACGCGTGAAACTAGGAAACAAACCGCAATTGTGGAGTGCGCAACGCACAGTTCAGCTGTTTCCCGCCACTTTAAAGATGCTTTAGAGAGTTGAGTGGCCAGATTTGGCCATTTAACGTAATTCCTTGTTAGTGGTAAGTTAATGAGCTTTAAGTTTGGTGAAATGCTCGTACAAAGTTAAATAACCTTTAATGATGAAGTAAGAGATAATTGACGTTGGTGAGAACGGCCCTTAATTATGATGGCCTAGTACTGTGGTGAACTATTGATTTGAATGGGAAACAAAAATATAAAGTTCCCGCCCCCCCTCTCCAAACAATGTGTCTACCCTCTCCCCAGGAGAAAATTTTCTGGAAGAAACACTACCCAGGTGAACCTTTTGTTAAATAACTGTATTTGTTCCCAGCCCATAGTTATCATCATCATCATCATCATCATTTCCCCTTATCCAGCTCCTGCCGGGTCGGGGTATTTATGGCACTTCTCCACTTTCCTCTTTCCTTCCACCATTCTTCTTCCACGATCTTGTCCCAGTCCAGATTTCTTTTTCTCACGCTGTTCTTCACTGAATCAATCCACCTTGTTCTAGGTCTTCCCTTGCTCTCTTACCCTTGCACTTCGCCTCCAGCATCTGTCTTGGTATTCTATTTTCCTCCATCCTCTTTACATGTCCAAACCACCTTAGCTTATTCTTCTCTATTCTCTCATTTAGTTTTCCCATCCCAACTTCCTTCCTAACATCTTCATTCCTCACTCTGTCTTTCCTTGTCTTACCTATCATACTTCTTAGGAATTTCATTTCACTGGCTTGGATTCTACTCTCTTGCCTGCTCGTCAGGGTCCAAGTCTCAGCTGCATACGTTAATATGGGTACATAGTACATTTTATACATTACCTCCTTGCTTTTCCTTGGTACTTCCTTATCCCAAACAAGTTTTCTTACACTTTGATAGAATGCATTGCTCTGCTGTACCCTCCTGCCAATCTCCATGTCCAACCTACCAGTTTGCATCAATTCACTTCCTAGGTATTTGAACGTGTCCACAATTTCCAAACTCTGACTTCCAATTTTCACAATGCCCTTTCCTTGTCTTTCCCCTCTTGTCATCACCATGGTCTTGCTTTTCTCTATACTGATTTTCAGGCCATACTTCTGAATATTTTCGTTCAGTGCATCTAGTTGTTTTTGCACTTCTTCGGTGTTCCTTCCCCAGACCACAATATCGTCTGCAAATAATAGTAACTTCATTTCTTTATGTCCATATGCTTCCTTTGTTTCCTTTACAATTTCATCCATTACCATTATGAATAAAAGAGGTGACAGCACACTCCCCTGTCTTAGTCCAGTCTTGTTCCTAAACCAATCTGTCTTTCCAACAGGGGTCAGAACCCTGCTAACACAGTTGTTGTACATTGCTTGTACCATTTCCAACATTTCTCTTCCCAGTCTCTTCTTAACCATGGTTTCCCATACCTTCTCTCTGGGGACACTATCATATGCCTTTTCTAGATCTATGAAAGTCATGATCAAATCCTCTCCATATTCCCAGTTCTTTTCCATCACCTGCCTCAAGCTAAAGATTGGGTCCACTGTGGATCTTCCACTCCTGAAGCCATACTGTTCCTCTTGCAACTCTCCTTCCACCTTTCTTCTCATTCTTCTTTCTAATATCCTTTCCAGTATTTTTACTATCTGTGATATGAGGGTGATCCCTCTATAGTTATCACACACTTTCTTGTCCCCTTTCTTAAACACTGGTATTATTAGCCCTTTCACCCAGTCTTCTGGTACACATTTCCGTTTCCACACACACTTTAGCAGTCGATACAGCCATTGCATACCAACAGGTCCAGCAGCCTTTATCATTTCTACACTGATCTCATCCACCCCTGTTGCTTTTCCCATCTTCATTTTCTGTACTGCTAATTCTACCTCCAGCATTGTTATATCATCTTCTGTTATAGAGTCGTCAGGCTGTGTCACTTCGATCTCACCAGTACAATTGCTCACGTTCAATAGCTTATCGAAATACTCCTTCCATCGTCCCTTTATCTCTTCTGGGTGTGTTAACAACTCTCCATCTTCCTTTTTCACCAGCTTTGTAGTAACCCTTTCTTTCCTCTTACTTCTTAGAAGCCCATACAGCATCCTTTTACTGCCACTTACATCTGTTTTCATTCTTCGTGTAAATTCTTCCCAACTTTTCTTCTTTTCTTCTCCTACAACTTTCTTACACCTCCCATAGTTAATCGTTCATTAATGCAATTATATTTGCCGATAACGTTTCAAGTTACTCTAGAGGCATTGCAGTTAAAATAGGATTCGTGAGGCACAATATCAGGTTCCCCATGCTCTTGATCATCTAGTTTCCTTTCATTGAAGTCCCCACACGGAACATAGAAATCTCCCATAATTGTGTGCTCAGGATTTGGGAAGCCTAACTTTCCTTTCTTTCGCACCACAGGAAAAGTTATGTTACTAGTCCGGTGACAATGTATTATTCAGTTGCTTTGTTGTTGTTAATAATCGCCATCTCTCAGCAAGGTTGTTATCAACATAGAAATTCACTATGTTTCATGACAGTTAATTAAAAAATGTACAGACTGACAACAATGAGTAGTATACCTATAATAATTAAATGGAATTGTTTGATTTGCTGGAACCAAGCCCATGGAATTATAATGCCATGGTTAAAGGGGAAAAACAAATTAAAATTGAAGTGATCTTGAATTTCAGCATGGATATTAATGATTTCTAATTTAACAGGGAGTATGGTGGCGCAGTGGCTTAGCTGCTTGCCTTTCACCTGGATAGTCGGGGTTCAAATCCTTGTGACAGTGGAGAGGAAATTTTGCATTAAAAATCATGTGGCATCATCAGGAAGGGCTTGTGGCCTTTAATCTTCAGCCCAAATGAAAATAAGCCAGGTTGGCTCTAACAACCTCAATTAATTGGGATAAGCTTTAGAATGTATAACTTAACAGACATGAACAATGCCTCTTTCCATTAACTAAAGCCAAAGCAAAAAAGATCGCGATTCTATCGCCATTAACAGCGATGAAGCAGAAAGAGGTTTAGTGTTAGGACGTTGCCGCTTCTGAAAGACATAAGCATACAGTCTCACAATTGTCCAGTTTAATGACAGTTAAAATTTTGTAGTGTACTTAGTATTTTTTTGTTGGTAGAACTTTAGTATTTTTCGTTAGTAGAATTTTGGTATTTAGTTGTTAGTAGGTGGTTAGTATTTTTGTTAGTAGAATTGCTCTATTACTTCATTCTGAAAGGGAGTAGCAGCCTTTCAGAATAAATCAATTATTTACTTGTCTTATAGACAGTTAAGATATTGATAACATTAGCCAACTAATGGCTACACTGCGTTCTGCTGCATGGCTGAAAGCAACGGGAAACTACAGCCGTATTGCTCTTCCCGAGGATATAAACCTCTCTATGCAAAATTACATGTGATGAAGGCCTCCTCCCTTGTAAAATTCCAATCCGAAGGTAAATTAGTCCCCCGTTCGGATCTCCGGGTGGGGACTACTCGAGATGGGGTTAACATCACAGAAGTGACAAAGAGGAAATCTGACATTCTACGGATCGGAGCGTGGAATGTTAGAAGTCTGGTAGGCAGTGGAAGGTTAGAAAACATAGAAAGGGAAATGGATAGGTTGAGATTGGATTTGGTTGGGATAAGTGAAATGCGCTGGCAGGAAGAACAGGACTTTTGGTCAGGAGACTATAGAATCATTAGCACTAAATCAAACAACGGCTATTTGGGGGTCGGTCTCATATTAACCCTCTTAGTGCCGGCCTCCTTATCTTCATGTGTGCTAAGATTGCCAGAGAGAAAATGCGTATTATGCAGCACTGAAGGAACTAACATGTACTACCCTCACTTTTCAAGATATTTCACTGTAGTTTACACCTTTTTGTAGCTAAGTGATGCCTTTCTTTACTCATTGTAATAATGTCATAAAAATAATTCACAGTGCCAAGTAAAAAAATAAATTTTCTCATGCAATTTTGAAAAAAATAAATCAAATTTGGATCTCTATGCTACCTAGTATTTTGATTGTACTCACCTAAATTTTTATATTTCTGTGCACATTGACTTATTGTTTACCACTTTACAAAATATCACTATCTTGAGATAGATAGTTCTTCCAAAAAACAACTTTTCCTGATCACCACTCACACCTGTTATATGTACGTTTATTGTCAGGCATCTCGAGAAATACAAGAGAGGGTTGAAATTGGACGTCGTGATCAGATTTAATTTCACGGAAATCGGGAACCTGGTCATCATCGTTATTATCTCCGTCAACTCTGGCATTATTCCCGTCACTATCATTACTGTCTGAATCAGAAATTTCATGAACCTCTGTCGCACGAGTAGGTTTGTTTACATCATCACTGTCGTCATTATTTGAATTATTACCGGCATCATTATCACTCTCAGCATAATCTGAATCATCGCCTGATTCGACATAATCAGAATCATTACTCAGTGAATTAACATACTCTACCAAATCATAATCATTTTCAAACACAACACGAGAACTAGTCGCCATTATTACAAACACATGGACTGCAGGTAGGCGCCAAACAACTGAAATTGAAAAATTCGTAACATAAACACAACACGCCACACAGAGATTCTAGTGGTAGATTTAGAAACTGCGTAGTTTCTTCCACAGTGCGGTGCCGACTGGAGCTGCCATCTGTCATATTATTTGCTAACTATTACAACTTATTTGGACAGTTGCAACACGGAGCGCGATCGCGCTCCTGGCACTTTTAGCTAGCATATAGAGGAGCGCTATCGCGCTCCCCGGCACTCTAAGAGTTAAGAAGGAAACTTGGACAGCGGGTGGAATATTATGAGCAATATAGTGAACGGATTATTGTAGCTAAAATCAATACAAAACCTACGTGCACCACAGTGGTACAAGTCTGTATGCCTACCAGTCAAGCTGATGACGAAGATTTTGAAAAGGTCTACGAAGAAATAGATGAAATTCTGAGGTATGTCAAGGGTGAAGAAAATGTTATAGAAATGGGAGATTGGAATGCCGTGGTAGCGAAAGGAAGAGAAGGGAAGATAGTAGGAGATTTCAGATTAGGTGAAAGGAATGATCGAGGAAGCAGGCTGATGGAATTCTGCACCGAGCATTAGTTGGTCATAGGGAACACCATATTCAATAACCACAATAGAAGAATATACACATGGCTGAGCCCAGGAGATACAGGGCATTACCAAATCGACTTCATTATGGTCAAGCAGAAACCAGATTTTGGATTATAAAACATATACCGGTGCTGACATAAACTCTGACCACAATCTGGTTGTTATGAAATGCAGATTCAAGTTGAAGAAACTGAAGAAAAGTCAAAAGCCAAAACGGTGGGCAATAGACAGACTAAAAGAGAAGGATGTAAACGAAAGATTCAAGAAGAGTATAAAGGAAGGACTAATGAAAAACCCTAAACAAAGTTCAATTGCAGACAAAAGGGCACTTTTGAAGAATGAAATAACAAAATCCGCAGAAGAAAACATTGGTAGGAAAGAATATTCGAAGAAGAATCCATTGCAGGTTCCGTGTTGACATTTAGAATTGAATGTAACTTGTTATATTCAAAGAAAGAATAGGTAGAAAACCGTGGATTACTCAGGATATACTAGAATTAATGGATGAAAGGCGGAAACACAAAAATGTAAGAGATGAAAAGGGGAAAGCAGAATACAGACTTCTGAGAAATGAGGTTAACAAGAAGTGCAAGGAAGCAAAAGAAGAATGGTTGAAAGAGAAATGTGCAGGTATAGGAAATAGTCTGAAATTAGGAAAAGTAGACACAGCTTATAGAAGGATTAAGAATACTTTTGGGGAAAAGAAGACTACGTGCTGTAATATTAAGGACACAGATGGAAAGCCTCTAACAGATAGGGAAGAAAAGGTTGAGAGATGGAAAGCTTACATAGAGTGTTTGTATAAGGGAAAGGAGATTGAGAATCATGTAATGGAAAGGGAAGAGGAAATTGACGAGGATGCGAAAGGAGATTTAATATTGAGATCAGAATTTGACAGAGCATTGGAAGACTTAAGCAGGAACAAAGCACCAGGCATAGATGATATACCGATTGAGTTGCGAAGCTGCATAGGTGATGATGGTCTGGTCAGGTTATTTTACTTGGTGTGTACAAGGTGACGAGCGATGACCCTTTTTTCAAATTCCCGTATTTCCCGTACGAAAATCCACCAAATTCCCGTATATCTTAGAACCCTCTAAGACTAGAGTTCGCATACCGAATGGCTGAAAAATAAATCTTAAAGTGCGAATCAAGATTTTCTGGCGTAAGTGTAACTGCATTTTTGGAGACACTTCTGCAGCTCACGGGTGATGGCGAGATTTAGGCCTAATCCATAGCGTGAGCAAAGCGTGTGCGCGCGTGAACTCTCTCGCAGATGGGACGAGTTGCTACGAACACAAATAAAATACCGTTTACCTGAGGAGAGCTGATATAAATGACTGTTTTACTGAGGAGGGTTGAGAGAGTAGAGAATAGGAGTGTCACGTAATAAATATTTACGGAAAGTGACCGAATTGTATGGTACCGTAACCGTATAGAGCTTCCACGAGTTAAAATTGCACTGAAGCTTATGCATAGCGAATTTCCAGTCCGCGAATCTCCATTTGATTTTCATTGGCAGTGAATCGTTCGTGATTATCTTCTATATTATTTCGGATTGTGGTTTTGTTTTTAGGCGCTCAACTGATGAAATAAGAACTATAGGCCTGGCCTTTCATGAATATTCCAAAGACAAGTGTCTCCTAAAAGAGTAATTAGTAAAACTTCACATCAGAGACAACCATAACAAACAGCTTGCCTACCAAGTATGCGATTTGCACATTTCAAACGGCAGTGGTCTAACATATCTTAGACTACAATAATTAAGTTGGTGCAAATTAATTATGTTATATGAGAACATTATTATAATTTGCTATCCTGTTGTTATATTAGTATATTATGCATTAACGTGACCAGTTTATATGCTAAATTGTGACGGATGCTACTAGTTATAGGCTATTCGCCGTACCGGTAGGCCTAATATTTACTAGCAACGCATCGTTTCTTCTTTAATATTTATTTAATCATTATAATTATAATAGCCTATCTATTAACACTTATTTAACCAATAATCATTTTATAATTCTATACATATTCCAGGTATTGCAAGAAAGCGATATTTGATAGCACATGCGGATCCACCTTAAAATCCAACCGTGACCAGTTTTCAGTACCTATGGAAAATATTACCATAAGTTAATAAACCAAACAACTGGCGACAATTTTTTTTGAAATGCTCAGTTACATCTTCACCTTAGTCTACGTAAAGTACCATACGGTAATCACTGAAAGGGTAGGGGGGAGAGTTATGACCTCAATTTCAAAAACGAACGAACCTCATTTTGCATGAATTATGGAACCCGAATCCTAATGGAGGTATGGATTGTCTACATTTAGAAATATGTTAGTCAATAATTTAAAACAAGATGCCGGAAAACTAAATACAAAAAGCTGCGTGCCTACTACGGTGTAAAGTTGCTCTGTGAAAAAAATACACCTCGCCAAGATTATACGACGTGCATCTAGTTAAATACAATCATTCAATTGGAAAAACGTTTTCTTAGTCACGATCTTATAAGTAATTCAAACATTAACTGCTGTAATTTACGGAAAAATGTGCAACATTTAGAGACTACGAGTTTTGTATGTGGCACAACGTTAGCTGACATTTCGCATCAATAATACATAAAGAATGAACACATGCAGAGCTTTCTCACTGCACACAGCTGAAGATCATAATGTGCATTTTACGTTCTCTTAACAATACGTTGCTTAGTTACATGCAAGGAAAATTGTAGTACACAGTTCCCATTGCTTCCATTACCTGACTACTAAACCAGAAGCTGGTAATGCATAACCATACGCTGGTGGCGCGTCCTATGGCAAATGAAACATTGAAAGAAAATGTAAGCTCTATAGGAGCCCGGAACAAGGCGATAATTTTCTACACTACTGAAAATAGTCAAAATACCCTTTGTAATAATGAATAATAATTTTGGGGGTCATGTAGTAATAGATGTTACCCACCCACTATCCCTTTTTAGATCACGACTTTTATAGTAAAATTGGAGGTGTGTCCGCTATTACACGCGTAAATTATGGGCCAAATACAGTATTGCTAACCCCGTGCATTCGGTACTCACAGCCTTCCTGTCACTTTAACCCGCTTTTCCTCTCCGCAACCCACGGTCGCCACATAACAAGACCCTACGTCCAACCGCCACACGGCAAGAATTCTGAGCATGCTTCTCACCTACACCCTGTATTTCGAAGGAAACAATGCGAAGGATATGTTGGGAGCTTGGAACAGCTGTGCTGTGTTGCTAAGTTTTTAGGGTTGTTTTAAATCAACTGATTCGAATAATACACAGCGCTACACTTCAGACATTAATTCTGTACATTTATACGTAATATAATTTAAAAAACAATCCTGAGTCAACGTCGAGGACATTCAAACAGAGAAATACGATACTTTTAGATGAATAAATAAATTACACACCGAAGCTATGATATCTTTATCATCGGTATTCAATTCAATAAATATCACAAAGACGGCAAACACTCTACAGCTAATGAATATAAAAACACTCACCATGCATTTTTTTTTTTTTTGTCGTGTGACCTCCTGAGAGGCAGAGTGCAGGTCTTTCAAGTCGACGCCCGTGGGCGACCTGCGCGTCGGGATGAGAGATGGAATGGATGAAGATGAATGAATGAAACTGGGCAAGGATGTGGAAGGAAGCGGCCGTGGCCTGTCAGAAGGTACCGTCCCAGCATTTGCCTGGTGTTGAAAATGGGAAACCACGGAAAACCATTTCAAGGACGGCCGACGGTGGGGCTCGAACCCACGCGTCTACCGAGTCAGCAGAGGGCTGATCCCCATGGCCTAACACTGCGCTTTAGCCAGCGTAGCCACTACCATGCAATGATTATCCTTTAACATGAAACAAGAGTCTGAGTGGAGGTCGTTCACAGCTTACTACAGTAGTTGACAGATAACACCATGCACACTCACTGAATCGCGACTCTCTACGGTTAATATTAGCTTTCGTGATAGTACAAAAGTAAAGTTAAGGTAAAGACATATTTAGCACTGAGCACTCAAACAAGCCCCTCTGTGGCGATATTATTGCCATGGTTTTATATTGTCGAGTTATAGGCTATTGCATGATGGACGGTATTTTGAACACTATGACGGGAAACAATGGCCTGTGCTCTATAATCGATTGACGCAAGCGAACTGACACCAATAAATTATCCTCAGTCACTTGGCAAGGGTTTCTTTGACACCCTCCATCGCTTCAGTGTCCCTATCATCATCACCACCATCATTGTCTTAGTCAGCGCTTGATGAATTGCCAAGGTTAATAATCATTTCATCCACCGCGATATCCAGACCGCCTTCAGTATTTCTTTCTGTACATGCTGTACGAGATGTGTCCAGTCTTCGGGTCGAACTTCGGCGAAGTAAAAGTAACGAAACAATGACAATGAAAGGAAATCCGACACAGACAGTGGTTAACAAGTGACTGAAACAATGTCTGCCCATACGAGAAAAACTCTGTCACTTGCGTGGTGTATTTTGTAGCCACATGTTGGTGACGGGTGTTTGATAGTAAGATGTCGAGAACTGTGAGATATTGTTTGTAGTTTTTGAAATGTACGGATGTGTGACGCATTTGCATTAAGTGTTTGCACAGACTTGAAAACAATTTGGTATGTGTATCTCCCCTGCAAAAGAAAGACCATGGAAAGGCTAAAAACAGTAAAATTCCACACGCGACACCCCGCGAATACTTTTTAATTTAGATTTATTATATCAAAGTAGATAATAGAAAATAATATAATGCAAAACGAAATTAAATAAGTCACTTTGACAAATACAAGATTGTTACTAGGAACTTTAGTCATACACAGCACAAAATTAAGTTCTTTTGACTGTACTTTTTTTCTTCTAATTCCTGGAGATCTTTTGTGGCATTTCTTTCGACTGCCACCTTAGCCGTCGCTTTGCACCTGTTTCGCTTCCTTGAACACGGCGTAGGAGTTTCGAGCAGTATGGACTCTTGCTCACGGTTATCTTCTCTACTCCACCAGCTGCCATCACAGCGTCCTGAACAGTATGCATGCCAATCAGACTTGCTTCTTTATGATTGACGATCATGCACTCCTTGTTAAGGGAGAAACCTCTGTCTAGAGCTGCATTTTTGTGTTTTCTTTTTGTCGTGTAGCCTCCTGAGAAGCCGAGTGCAGGTCTTTCTATTCGACGCCCGTGGGCGACCTGTGCGTCGGGATGAGAGATGGAATGGATGAAGATGAATGAAACAGGGCAAGGATGTGGAAAAAAAATCAGTATCATTTTAACAAAGCTTGTGAGATTGTTTTTGACAGGAACTGAGGAAGGTGCTGAAGCCACTAATTCAGACCACAGCACGTCGAGCCGTGGCTCTTTTCCGTCGAACTGCTTCAAACGCGCAGTGACGGAGGGCAGTCTCAGAAGTGCAGAGTAGCTGCTCTTGATGCGGTCAGCCATTGTGCCAGAAAGCAAATTCTTCAGATTACAAAGAATTTCCAGGGCAATGACTATCCTAACTTCTTCCAACTTAGGAGTCTCAGCGACCCCTATAGGGTCTAGGCAGGAAATAGCACGGGTCTCTTGTGAACAAGAGTTGAACTCACTTTGATTTTTTCAGCCAGAGGATACGAATGTACAATTTTCGGCAGTTGGTGCGAAATTGCAGCACATTCGAGTCTGGAATTTTCTGAGATCTTGAGCTGTTAACTTCTTTAACGGCTGCTCTTGTCGAGAAACCCAGGTCTCCTCTGTGAATAACAATGCGGACAATTCCTGTATCATGGTGTCCACAGAATTTTCAATGTCAATTTTGCTTACTTTTCCTGACCATTTTTCAACAACATTCCTGACTCGTGAAGTCATCGTAACATGGAAAAGGTTTATTGAGAAAACAAATATATATTTTGTTATTTGCAGCCTCCACCATCCCCATAGCTGCCCAATGCTCGCCTCTTTATTCATTTAAAATACAAAATAAAGTGCATTGTGCTGGGCAATGGGGTCGCCACATCCCTACGCCAACGCTAAAAAAAGCGTACAAGAAATAGGTCAACGATGTTTTTACTATGATGTACTGTAAAAATGGAAACTTGCCATAATGTCCAGTGAGTTATTGCTTTTTATGTTCAGAAATTAGTTGAACTAGTAACATCAAAATATGGCTGTAAAACACAAAATACTGTATGATTAATATAAAATTCCTGACTATCTAATACTTTTCGCCATTTTTTCCTGACTCACGCCATTTTTACACACTTTTTCCTGACCAAAACCAAAATTCCTGACTTTTTCTGTCTGTGGACACCATGTGTAATTTATGTCATTGTCAGCAACAAGCGCGGCGCGAGGAATCCCGCGTGGAGAGGGAGCGGCTGGCGGGCGGCCAGGCAAAGCATGCATTCGACGTTGGCTGGGTTCTCATCCCGCTTAGCGCTCTATCGGTGACGCAAATTGCGGGTGGCAGCGCGGTCTGCAGACGAAATAGAACACTGAGCGGGAGGACTCTACAGAGCGTTCGGGGGCTAAGAAGTCAGGCATTATGAGACTTTTCAAGATTTCCCGTATCAAGTGCGAATTTCCCGAATAATTCCCGGGTCACTATAATTCCTGTATTTCCCGTATCGCTCGACACCCTGTGTGTAGGATTAATGAGACAGGTGAGGTACCCTCTGATTTCAAGAAGAATGTTATCATCCCTATACGGAAGAAAGTAGGAGCTGACAGACACGATTACCGTACAATCAGCTTGATTACTCATGCATCAAAGATCCTGTCTAGAGTAATTTACAAGAGGATGGAAAGCCAGATAGAAAAGGAGTTGGGTGAAGACCAGTTTGGTTTCAGGAGAAATGGAGGAACAAGGGAAGCTGTACCAAGTCTTAGGCTGATTTTGGAAGGTAGAATACGGAAAGATAAGAGAACGTTCAAGGCATTTGTAGACTTAGAAAAGGCTTTTGATAACATTCATTGGGCTAAATTGTTTGACATTTTGAAAACGATTGGAATAAAGTACAGGGATAGGAGGGTGATCTACAATCTATACAGAAACCAGACAGCAGTCATTCGAGCTGAAGGACATGAGAGAGAAGCTGGTATTCAGAAAGGTGTAAGGCAAGGCTGCAACTTATCACCCATACTTTTCAATCTTTACCTTGAACAAGCAATGAAGGAAATTGAAGAAAAATTTAAAGTGGGAGTGAAGATTCAGGGAGAAATAATTTCTACTCTGAGATTTGCTGATGACATCATTTTGGCCTACACACCTGAGGATTTGAATGAGTTTTTGAATGGTATGGACTCTGTCTTGAGGAAAGAATTCGTGATGAAAATTAATAAATGTAAAAGAAAAAAAAATTTGAATGCACCCGAAATAAATCAGAAACCACTATGGACATCAAGTTGGGAGGTGAAAAGCTAAAGGAAGTAGGAGACTTCTGTTACTTAGGAAGCAAAATAACCAGTGATGGACGAAGCAAAGAGGATATAAAAAGTAGGTTGGCCCAGGCAAGGAAAGAAAATGAAAAATGAAAATCCACAGCCTGCTTCCAGTCCATCGACCGGGTCAGGGAATGTAATGAATGAAGCCTCCATCTAGCGGCGAGTATATGAATTGTGCCGGCCCAGGCAAGGAAAGCATTTCTACAAAAAAGGAATCTGTTGACATCGAATATAGATTTAGCTATTATGAAGTCATTTTTGAAAGCCTTTGCCTGGAGCGTTGCACTCTATGGAAGTGAAAGTTGGACCGTTGGTGCAGCAGAAAAGAGGAGAATTGAAGTGTTTGAAATGTGGTGTTACAGGAGAATGACGAAGATCAGATGGGTAGATAGGGTTACAAACGAAGAGGTATTAAGACGAGTGGGAGAGGAGAGATGTTTCTGGCGACAGCTAAGGAAGAGAAGAGATAGGTTGGTAGGACACTTACTAAGACACCCAGGAATAGCAAGCTTAGTTATGGAAGGAAGGGTCGAGAACAAGAACTGTAGGGGTAGACCAAGGTTAGAATATGTTAAACAGATTGCCTCGGATGTAGGGTGTGGTAGCTATGTAGAGATGAAAAGGAAGGAAGCTTGTAGTTTAACGTGACCGTTAATCTCGCGATCATGAGCCACGGGACCTCCTTTTTACGTGGAATCCGAACCACAGGACACAGCATTTCACATCGAAAATCTCACATGCATTGACCGGGAATCGAACCCGGTCCGCCTTGGTGAGAGGCCAACAGCTTGACCGCTGTGCCACCACGCCCCTATGTAGAGATGAAATGATTAGCTCAGGACAGGGAGATATGGAGGGCTGCATCAGACCAGTCAAAACACTGAAGACTCAAACACACAAAATTTTCGGAATACCGAAGAAAGAATGAGTCGTGGTTCCGTTTGAGTTACTGTAGGTTAAAAAGCATCGCCTATCTACTGACACTTGAGTACATCTCGTACATGAGCTGACCACATCAGCCAATGAAATAACAGTCAGAAATCTATGAAGGGAAATTATTATCAACTTATTATTTGTATTGTCGCAAATTAACCATTGTATCCCCTTCCCCTGCTTTGTATCTAGTCAACCTTTTGTATACAAGCCAGTGGCGTATATTATCAGCTAGGTAGGTTAGCTGCGAAGCCTATACATTTTACACCTTATCAGTGTTTTTTATTATAATAGTTTTTTAGTGGCATTCCGTATTTTAAGTCTATACATCTTATAGTATAAGATCTGTTTTACAACACTTAAGCTGAATGTCACATTCAATAGGTCTACCGCAGCTTCAAACCAAATGTTTTGGCACTCCCTCGCACTAGCAATACATGTATGTTGTGTATGTCTATGATTTTCATCATAAATACCATTTTGGCCCGTATTGAAATTTAAAATTGCTAATCCAGAGATCCACTATTCAATACAACTTTAGTTTTAGCTTTTACCCTAAATTATACATGATTTATGTTTCGGAATATTTATGCCTTCATCAGTCATTTTTGTTTACAAAAATATTTCAAACACATTTAACAAATCCCTTTACACTGGCTACACCGGCAGTCCCAGCTGAGACGCTTAGAGCTTCACACGACAGACTATCAGATCCACTCCATGAAAGGTGCAGTACAATTCAACAAGTGAATAAACTGCTCACATAACGTAGCACACAAGTTGAACAACTCAACACTTGTGTATCAAGCAGAGAACAAATAGTTTAAGGGGCAGCACGAAAATACAACAGTTATCTGGTAATACGCACCTTGGAAATTTCCCAGACTTCCAAATATGAGGTTTGGGAAACATTAAGTAGCAGTCATCAGAGGAAGCTACTAATCAACAATCTTAAAGACAAAAGAATGTTATTCCGGATCTTTTAATAAAAAAAAAAAAAAAAATTAAAAAAAAAAAAAGCATTTTAAGAATTTTATATTTGACATAATCATACGACAAACTTAAGTTTCGTGTATATAAAAATGATTTTAGCCAGTGTAAAAGGATTTATTAAATGTGTTAGAAAATATTTTTGTAAACAAAAATGACTGATAAAGACATAAATATGCCGAAACATGTATCATGTATAATTTAGGGTAGAAACTAAAACTACAGTTTTATTGAATAGTGGATCTCTCTATTAGCAATTACAAATATGTTGAGCGAGGTGAGGGGCCTGGAGGAAGAAGAAATCATTCCCCTGTCGTAAGCGGAGAATGTTCCGATGTTCAAAAAGCTAGCCATAACAATTTTCTTGTAACCTATTGCATTACATACTTCCAGTATGGCCAACACATAGTTTATGGAAGCCATATGGATTAGGATATACACTATGGTATAATATACTATGTTCATATTAATGCTGTTATGCTTAAGGAATAGATCTATGAAGGCTTTATTTTGGGTCGTGGTAATATTTGTAGAATAATTGTAATTTTCTTGTGACAGGACGATTTTTAAAAATCTTATTGGCTACAGTAAAAGTTGTGTTAGTGAGCAATTTTCAATGGTTATTTCTTAGTTATTATAACTTATTATAACTTAACAGTTATTTACATTCAAGCAAGGTGTTTCTATTAGATGAGTGCTGCACTCTTAAACCTTATTGTTATAAATGCCATTAAAGTGACTCACTAGAGCTAGCCCAAGTGTTGGAAGCAGACTACGCTACTAGTGTGAGCCCTGTGCTAAACATCCCTAGGTATACCGGTGGTTTCAGTATTCACCAAACCAAACCTTGATCGATCAATTAATCTATTTAAATACTCGGCTCACGCATGCGCACTGAAGAGCACAGACCAGGGTCTGAAATCTTATATAAAAAAATAAATAAAAAAAGGTAACAAGGAACTTGACAAGTTATTTTAGTCTGCTGGAGTAAATACATGCACTCCGTTATAAAATAAAATAAACAGATATATTAATAAATTTAACAAAGTGCTCAGATCATTTAAGGAAGTCAGCTGTCTTATTTTGTTAGTCTTTACCATATTAAATACATACTGTATAAATTAATGAATCTAGATAAATAATAATAATAATAATCATAATAATCATGGTTTTAGAAGATGATATGGCTTTTCCTTTTTTATAGACTCCTTGATCTCTATGGATCAGCCATAGTTAATTTTCTTTGTTTCTTCTGTATTCTTTGGTAGATGTCTGATACGCATCATGTACCGGTATGTGTTAAGTTAAGATTAATAAAACCTAACAAACTGGTTTATCAAAGTGTTCATATTTATTACAATTTATTAATCTCAACTAAGAATGGATCGTCTACTAAGACCCGAGCGTCTGAACATCGACCCAGAATCTAGCAACGCACAACAAGAATGGAATCACTGGTACAGCACGTTCAGGAACTTCATAGTGTCTTACCAAGCAAGTGACGCCGACAAATTAAGAAACCTGATAAATCATGTCTCACCTTCAGTAAACGAATATTTCAATGAAGCTAAAACGTTCAATGACGCAATCAGCATTTTGGTTAGCACGTTCACAAAACTGGTGAACGAAATATTTGCGCGTCACAAATTAGCAACCAGAAAGCAGCTAGCTGGAGAAACAGTGCCGAGATATATAGAATCTTTGAAGCTTCTGAGCAAAGATTGTAACTTTAAGGCTGTAACAGTGGAAGTAAATAGAGATGATTGTATTCGCGACGCTTTCATTGCCGGTCTTCTTAACTCCAATATTCGTCAGAGACTATTAGAAAATCTTAACCTCACTCTTGAGGAGGCTTCAATAAAGGGAAAGGCTTTAGAGTCAGCGATGGAACAGTCCCTTCAGTATCAAGAGCCTGTTTCAGTCAGTGCTGTTCAGAACTGTCGTGCTAGTTCACCCAGTCCACCCTCAATTACTTATGCCCGCCGTGACAGCTGCTCAGGGAATAGTGAAGCCTCGTGTGAAGTTGTTGCAGTGACAAACAGGAAGTGCTATTTTTGTGGACTTGCCTATCACAAGAGGAATGAATGCCCAGCAAGGGAAGCTATTTGTCGTGCATGCTCGAAAACTGGTCACTACGCCAAAGTTTGTAGAAGTGCCAAACCGAATAGTTCCCAAAAATCTTACCATTGCCATACTGCAGTTTTATCTTCTGCCTCTTCCACACCATCTTGTCTGGCAAAAGCAATAATTTCCATTCACTTAAATGGAACGAAAGCCAATGCTCTGGTAGACACTGGTAGTTCTACAAGTTTTATTTCTGAGAGGTTGGTTCGGAAGCTCCGGCTCCCCGTGTGTGCTAGTAGTCTCACCGTAACAATGGCCTCAACATCTCTTAGCTCATCTGTTAAGGGAGTTTGCTCAGTCAATCTAAAAGTCAAGGACCATGTATATGAAGACGTTCAGCTAAATATACTGACAGATCTATGCTCAGACGTTATTTTGGGTCACGACATTCTTGGTCGCCATTCATCCATAGAAATAAAGTTTGGTGGCAGCAAAGAACCGTTGAATATCTGCGGATTGACAGTGGCTAATGTAGAACCTGTCCAACTTTTTCGTAACATCCCTCCAGACTGTAAACCAATCGCTGTTAAATCTCGACGTCACACAGCTTCCGATGCCATGTTCATACAACGACTCTTAAAGGAAGATGTCATAGAAGAAAGCTTTCCTCCATGGCATGCACAGGTTCTTGTTACCCACACCGAGAACCACAAGCGCCGCATGGTAGTCTACTATTCTCGGACAGTAAATCAGTACACCCAACTAGATGCATATCCACTTCCACGCATTGAGGATATCGAAAACAAAGTGGCAAATTATGAAGTGTTCAGTGCTATCGACTTAAAGAGCGCCTATAATCAAATCCCTATCTGCGAAGAGGACCGTCTGTACACAGCATTTGAAGCTAGTGGTAAACTTTGGCAGTATAAACGAATTCCATTTGGCCCAACTAATGGTGTGCCCTGTTTCCAAAGAAATATTGATTCGATCATCCTGAAAGAGGAACTCACTGGGGTAGCAGCTTACCTAGATGATGTCATAGTAGGAGGCAAGAATCAGCAAGAACATGACATGAATCTGAAGAAGTTCCTAAAAGCCGTAGAAAAGTATCGCTTGACAATTAATGATAAGAAGAGTGTCTTCTCAGCTCGTACAATAAAGCTGTTGGGTTATATAATCTCCAATCATGAAATTCGTCCAGATCCTGACAGACTCACATCCTTGAGAGAACTTCCAGTTCCATCTGATACTGCTTCTCTTCGAAGAGCAATGGGCATGTTCACACATTTTTGAAACTTCATTCCCAGATTTTCACAGAAAATACATATCCTTTCGAGGGGTCACTTTCCATTAAACGAAAAGGCTGTTGAAGCGTTCAATACTCTGAAAGAAGATGTGGAAAACGCACTAGTCTCAGCTATAGATGAGAAGGTTATGTTCACCGTGGAGACTGATGCTTCAGAACATTCTATTGGAGCCACAATGTCACAAAATGGGCGGCCTGTAGCTTTTTTTTCACAAACCCTCAACAAGTCAGAACAAAGACATTCATCTGTGGAGAAGGAAGCTCAGGCTATTATCGAAGCTGTCAAGAAATGGAGGCATTATTTACTAGGAATACATTTCCGCCTCATCACCGATCAGAAGTCAGTGGCCTTCATGTTCGACAGCAGGCGTCATGGCAAGGTAAAGAATGAGAAGATACTGCGTAGGAGATTGGAACTTTCATGTTTTGACTATGAAATCATCTACAGTCCTGGACAACACAACGAAGCAGCTGATGCTTTATCCAGAATCTGTTCGGCTACCCAGTGCTATGGATTATGACTTAAGAACATTCATGAAGCCTTATGTCATCCGGGATTGACGAGAATGAATCACTTCGTTAAATCAAAGAATTTGCCCTATTCGTTGGAGGATATAAAGAAGGTTTTATCAGCGTGTAAAGTCTGTGCTGAGCTAAAACCCAGATTTATCCAACACGAGGGAAGTCTCATCAAAGCTATCCATCCATTTGAACGAATAAACATGGATTTCAAGGGACCTCTTCCATCCACTTCGAGAAACCGATACCTCCTCATCTTAGTAGATGAATATTCCAGATATCCTTTTGCTTTTCCCTGTACGGATGTTACTTCCTCCACCGTTATATCAAAACTGAAAATCCTTTTTTCAATTTTTGGATTTCCTTCCTATATTCATTCAGATCGAGGTTCTGCCTTCATGTCCCAAGAATTGAAGTCATATCTCACGACTGTTGGGGTAGCGACGAGCAGAACGACGACGTATAATCCCAGAGGCAACGGTCAGGCAGAAAAATACATAGGCATTGTCTGGAAAACTATACAGCTTGCCATAAAATCAAGACAATTGGATATCAGACAGTGGGAAAAAGTTTTAGATGATACCCTCGATTCTATCAGGTCATTACTTTGTACCGCAAAAAACGAAACTCCCCATGAGCGTATGTTTAAACACCAACGGAGATCGACTTACGGACAAGCAACCCCTTCATGGTTATTGACTCCAGGACCTGTATTTCTGCGGAATCATACCAGGCATTCAAAGTATGAACCATTTGTCCAAGAGGTCACTCTTGTTGAAGCGAATCGCGAGTACGCTCACGTACAACTTGCTGATGGACGGGAGACTACCGTTTCAACTAGAGACTTGGCTCCAGTACCTTCTCCAGGCAACATTTCTCAAGAATGGGATGAAGAAAGGGAGGTAACAGAAGAGCAGCATTCCAACAGATCTCTTGGACATCACTGGCCTTCAACATCAACGGTTCCTCCTCGACCATCGGAATCTTCGACTCTGGTTCCCCACGTCCTGACTTCTCCAGAATCCCAGAGGTCATTAGGAAGTCCAGTTGCGACTTCTCCTCCTGACCAGCAACCTAGGCGAAGCACCAGATTCCTGACTTCTCCAGAATCTCAGGGGTCGACAGAGAGTCCAGTTACACTTCCTCCAGGCCAACAACCTAGGCGGAGCACTAGAATCCGTCGCCCTCCCCCTTACCTCAAGGACTATACTTATCAATTAGGTGGGGGTGAATGATATGGCTTTTCCTTTTTATAGACTCCTTGATCTCTATGGATCAGCCATAGTTAATTGTCTTTGTTTCTTATGTATTCTTTGGTAGATGTCTGATACGCATCATGTACCGGTATGTGTTAAGTTAAGATTAATAAAACCTAACAAACAGGTTTATCAAAGTGTTCATATTTATTACAGAAGATAGATTCTCACAAACAGGAAAATGTTCAATACCCTCGAGACTCGAACAGGAGACCTCTCACTTTAAGCAGGTGCGTTAACCAACAAACGAGAAACTGACACATTCAGCTTGAGTTGTTCAAGCTGAGAAACACAGAAAGTTTATAAATAAGAATCTTATGCAAAGCTTTTCTTCAGAATACAAATTTTGTAGTACAGTTGTTAAAATATTGTAACCACCTTTAACATCTTGTGTTGAAAGTGTGGGGTCTAACTGCAACCACAACTTTAGCCTATAATATACATACCTCTCCATAACTCCTTTGTAGTTGGAGGAGGAACTGATTCAGCTGAAAGAGAGAACCAAGAACATCTTATAATATCTTAAGTGGTGATCAGCATTTTATTTTACCAAGTTGCAATTAGACTGCCATTAAATTTAACTGGGGACTGATCCCCACAAGAAATAAATATTTAAAGAATATGTTAAGATAAGCTTCAGCAAGAAATTAAGAAGTTAGAAATTACAATTGTGGAGCTTACATAATGAGTGTCTAAGTAGAGAGCAGAGGTTCGAGTCCAGTATAGCTATAATAAAAATTATTTGCCACATGTTACTTTCATGCAGGGAGGCTGTAATTACGTTATTACAAATGGGATACATTTTATGCGACAAGGAATTTATGCAAGTTCTGTACAGGACTTAAACTTCTCTTCTCAGCTCAGCCACTCCTTTTATAAGCTCGCAACTACACAATTATGACTGTATAAAAAAATCATGTTGATCATAGGCGTCAACTTTGGGGAGTAAGGCATTTTCTCTCCTCTCAAATTATACAGCAAGGTTCATCACCCTCTGTACTATTATTGAAGGTAGCTGGCTCACCCAATTAATTGCATGATAAGTTCCTACTTCTGAATATCAACAATTTGTTTAAAAGATTAACTAGGTCAAAAGAAGTTTATTTGAAAATGAAAATCCACAGCCTGCTTCCAGTCTTCGACCGGGTCAGGAATGGAATGAATGAAGCCCCCATCTAGCGGCGAGGATATGAACTGTGCCGGCTGCCGAGACCTGACGCACTCCTCTGGGGCAATGATTAAATGAATGACATATGAAATGAAATGACAGTGGAGAGTGTTGCTGGAATGAAATTTTGACAGGGAAAACCGGAGTACCCGGAGAAAAACCTGTCTGCCTCCGTTTTGTCCAGCACAGATCTCACATGGAGTGACCGGGATTTGAACCACGGACCCAGCGGTGAGAGGCCGGCGTGCTGCCGCCTAAGCCACGGAGGCTTCACGTCAAAAGAAGTTTATTTATTAATTTCAATTAGTAGGCATGAGCTACAGCACAACACTCTTTTTGAAAAGCAATAAGCCAAGACACTAACCATGATTCTTCATTCTTCCTTGAAGTTATAAACCAATTATTACTTTATTTACTAGGAAAGAAAATCTTTTACAGTGCTCATACCTTGTGTTAATTATTTTAAAAAATATTACTCATATCTGATTTATTTGCATAGCCCTGCCCCTCTGATATTTGAAAGAAGTTGGCGCCTCTGATTTTGATCCACAGTTTAAAAATGATGAACGCACCTGAAAGTACAGCATTTCAGCAGACTGCTACAAACTACCTGGCTCAAATGTGTTATCCAAAGTTCTAAGTCAGACAATACTAGCAATGTTTTGAGGAAAAAGAAAATAATGTTTGGGCAGTTTTCGAACGTTCAGGTGTGTCCATTGATTATGTGACGCATGCAACATGCAAATAGGAAACTAGGAACAGAGGTGACTCATGCTTGAAGTGACATGAGTGTGCAATAACGAAGCATGCTGTTTTGGGCATGCCTAAACCCATTCTCATGCATAGGAATTAAAACATTCAGATCGTGGTAAAATTGACATGTTAGAACATGAAAATACTCAATGCCGAAAAATATGACGAAAAATGAAAAGTTACAAATAGAGGGAAATTACCCTGACCCAAAGAATGTAATATCTGAACGCACAGGGCAGATGCCTAAACAAGAGGAAGTTATCGTGTCGCAAACAAGGAGAAAATTATACAAAACTGAATATACGTACAATTAAAAAGAGAGATAGAAAGAGAAATGAATACAATTTTATTATGACATTCGGAACACAACCATTACGGACATGTGCACAAGGGAGAGAGCGAACCAATGAAGTAGGAAGATGTGAG
Organism: Meconema thalassinum; assembly: GCA_946902985.2. Classification (NCBI taxonomy): domain Eukaryota; kingdom Metazoa; phylum Arthropoda; class Insecta; order Orthoptera; family Tettigoniidae; genus Meconema; species Meconema thalassinum. The sequence goes on along the minus strand of OX336389.2, from coordinate 670,365,199 downwards.
TTCACCCGCCAAACTTACGACTGTGCTCCACATAACCACAAGTGTGCGACACAAGAGAAGTGAAGAGCAGGAAGTTGATTACATGAAAGGCATTTACAAGGAGTTTGGCTGAGACTCTGCTAACAGATGTCTTACTTGATCGACGTGAAGCAGGAGCGACCGCAGCGTGCGAGATAGAACAATTACACATCAGCTACAAATATTTATAATGGTACAAGGAGCTGCTCAATGATAATAGTAATGAAACACTGGTGCTCCAACCTTAAGAAATATCTTCAATATTCGTGCATTTACATCCAATTGGTGTTGTGTAGTCTGCAATCCATTGAAAGAATACTGTATTATAATAATAAAATAATATTAGTAACAACAATAATAATACAATGTAGTGACCAGGAGCCAGACAATTCGGTTATTGAGACGATATGGGAGAAATAAAAATTCCTTATCGTGGCATTCCCACCTCCTTGCTAGCTTCATTATATAACAAACATCTTCATTTTTATAGCTCCACTAATCATATGTATGTCACTCCAAGTTAGAACTTTTCTCAAAATTTGGTGGATATCTCCAGTATCTTGGTACAGAGCTTGTATCATTTTGGTCAAAATTGCTCAAGCCAAATATAAGCCACAAGAACATTAATATTTGCACACTCAAACGACAGTGCTGCTTCTGCTGGACTAGAACTAAACGAATAGGGATAGAACTTAAAGAAACTGCTGCTTTTAAATGAAATTAAATACACTGGTCAAAACAATTAGGGGATCATTTGAGATATCTAGGTTCTGACGTATTGTCATCGGCAGAATGGCCTAAAATGGTTCGACGTCTTTCTGTTGGTTCTACGGAGTGGATACAACCACATTACGGCAACCGAGATAGTGGTAATAACAGAAAGTTGCTACAGAGGGGGTTCGTGGGGACGTGTGTTTACTCTACCAAACGAATGACACAAGCAGTTGGGTTCAGATGGTGTAGTGAGCAGGTATTGCAATGTAACAACAACGTGACTTACCCGAAGGAATTGCATGGAGAGCCATAGGAAGGTTGGAAGCAGGACAGACACAGAGGGAGGTGGCTGCAGCTATTGGAGTGTCCCAAAGTGTATTTCCAGGACCTGGACGCGATTTCAAACAGGAACCGTTAAAAGAAGGCCAGGCCAAGGTCGTCCACGGGTCACATCAGCAAGAGATGACCGTTATCTCCGGTTAACAGCCCGCCGAGGCAGGACGCTGAATGCAACTCAGCTGCAACGCACCCTCCAGGCGGCAACGGGACGCGCAATATCAACACAAACAGTCCGAAATCTCCTTCGGGAAAGTGGCCTCAACGCACGGAGGCCTATGGTGTGTGTCCCATTAAAACCACGCCACCATTTAGCCCGCAGAAACTGGGCGGAGGAACATAAGGATTGGCGTCGTAACGAATGGCAACGGGTTCGGATCACAGATGAGTCAAGACTTTGTGTTCAGCCGGACAATCGTCATTCCCTCGTCTGGAGAGAACGTGGAACTCGGAACAATCCCACGTATGTGCAGGAAACAGCACCATGTTATGGTGGTGGACGAATGGTGTGGGCAGGCGTCAGTATTGGCGGACGTACGGTTCTCTATGTCGTTCAGAAGGGCGCTTTGACTGCTCAGAGGTATCGAGACGAGATCCATCAACCGTTTGTTGTGCCCTACGCTGGTGCCATAGGTGATGGGTTCATTTTGGTGGACGATAACGCACGTCCCTACAGAGCTGCACTGGTGGACAACATGCTTGACGACAAGGGCATTGAACGAATGGAGTGGCCAGCTTGTTCGCCGGACTTAAACCCGATTGAGCATGTCTGGGATACACTTGGCAGACGCATTGCAGCCAGACCAGCACCTCCCACAACGGTTGCCGAGTTGGATATTGCATTCATGGAAGAATGGCCAAATATTCCTCAAGAGCTGATTGATAACCTCATACTGTCCATGCCACGCAGGTGTGCAACTGTCCTGGCCGTCCGAGGTGATCGCACACAATATTAGAGGGCAACGAGAATTACTTTTTCAGTATTATGGTAGCCCCATAGTGCCTCGCTCTAAGTAAACGCTATGTAAACCTCCAGTAAAGAGTTGAGACAGCACAATATCGTACTGTAGCACACACAAATTACAATTGTAACCGAACTCTGAATAAAAGACGATACCATATGTATTTTGTGTATGATATCTCACCTGATCCCCTAATTGTTTTGACCAGTGTACTTTTGGTCAGTCAACATGATTGTACCCAAATTGCAATGGATGTTATTCTATGGAAAATAATTAAAAATAAAAAATAAAAAAAATGCATGAAATTAATTAATACACTTGTATTACTAGTTTCAATCATCAAGCAATCATCATTGGATCCTTTCCACTCAGGCTATTAGTCTGTATCCATGAAACTATGTAAAAAAGCTTCCAACACGATACCATAAATACCGTATTGCTTTTAACCCTCTGGATGACTCCCCAACTCATTTGAAGGAAGAAGCTACAAAAATGAAACCTGCATTTTATGTAAACAACTGTCTTACTGGAGTTGCTTCAAAGGAAGAGATTGGACCCTTTATTTTAAAGGCACAAGAATTAATGTTATCCACAGGTTTCAATTTGAGGGGATGGGTGAATTCCTTCGATTGTGGTGTTGGTAAAACTGAAAATGTCTTAGGACATCGATGGTATTGTGACGTAGATGAACTTGGATGTAACTTCAACCCAACTACAGGTTTAGTAACCCGAAGGGTGGTACCATCCAGTGTGCGGAAAATATTTGATCCAATTGGATTTTTGGCCCCAGTAACCCTTATTCCCAAGCTCAGAAGGCATGGCAGAGAAATATAGGATGGGATGAGATTTTACCAGGAGACATTTGTGAGGAATTCTGTTGATGGACCCAACAGTTGCAATACCTACATGACTGTCAGATACCTTGAAGGATTTTCCTGAATTACAACAGCACTTTGCATGTATTTGTCGACGCTAGTAAAAGAGCGTTTGGTTGTTGCATATTTCTGAGAACAGAAGATGAAAATAAAATCAAACTGAGTCTTCTGATGGCTAAATCTGGAGTGGCGCCTCTCAAAGACCTAACAATACCCCACCTGGAACTGATGGGGACGCTCCTCGGAGTTAGGTTTTCTCGGTTGAGCCTTCGATGCTCACACCGGGATGACATACACACTGTGTTTTGGTCTGATACAACAGTAGTCTTGGCTTGGATTACTAATAGAGGGTCTTGGTCTGTATTCGTAGAGAATCGGGTACGGGAAATTCATGAATACAGTAAGGCTAGTTCATGGAGACACATACCGGGCAGCCTCAATCCAGCAGATCTCCTGTCTAGAGGATGTTCACCAACACAACTTTGGAGATCCAAATGGTGGCTTAAATGAAAAGAAGAAGAATGGGTATTTAATTATCCTGAACCACTGTTGGAAAAAGTCAACAGGGAAAGGAGGAAAACAGTTGTAGCTGCTAAGAACACTTGTGGAAACGATTTTACTGCAATTAAGCTCATGATTTTCTGGGTACATTAAAATTATTAGGACCATTGCTTGGATTTTGAGATTCAAACAAAGGAATCCTACAGACCATGTATCTACGGAAATTGATAGCGAAGAGTTTCTCAATGCTGAGAAGAAACTGTTCTTCCTTATCCAGAATGCGCTTTATGAAGAAGTGAGAAAGGAGCAATTGAAGAATCTGCAGGTGTGTTCACAGATGATGATGGAATTCATAGCATGAAGTCAAGAGTCATTGATTCTGACGACACTCTAGAGTATACCTATCCAGTTGTACTTCCATCAAAACATGTGATGGTTGAAAGATTGACTGAACAGTTTAATCACTTCCATAACCATGCTGGGATGCAGACACTACTTGTTTTGTTGCGCCAAAGGGTTTGGATAATTAGAGGAAGAAGAACGGTGGCAGCAGTTGTTTGGAAATGTGTGATCTGTCGTCATAACTCTGCTAAAGGTTTCGAGGTACCTTTTCCTCCGTTGCCACAGGATCGAACCAAGGCATCGAGTGCTTTCCACATCACGGGTACAGACTTAGCCGGCCCTGTGTTTCTACGAGGAGGAGAAAAGGGATGGATTGTGATATTCACTTGTGCGGTTTATCGGCCTGTACATCTGGAATTAATCACTTCACGTAGTACGGTAGCATATCTCCAAGCATTTGTGGCAAAAAGAGGAAGAGTGAATACCATGTATTCTGATGAAAAAATGAAAATCCACAGCCTGCTTCCAGTCTTCGACCGGGTCAGGAATGGAATGAATGAAGCCCCCATCTAGCGGCGAGGATATAAACTGTGCCGGCTGCCGAGGCCTGACGCACTCCTCTGGGGCAATGATTAAATGAATGACAGATGAAATGAAATGATAGTGGAGAGTGTTGCTGGAATGAGATTTTGACAGAGAAAACCGGAGTACCCGGAGAAAAACCTGTCTGCCTCAGATTTGTCCAGCACAGATCTCACATGGAGTGACCGGGATATGAACCACGGAACCAGCGGTGAGAGGCCGGCGTGCTGCCGCCTAAGCCACGGAGGCTCAACCATGTATTCTGATAATGGGACGAATTTCACAAGACTTCGTAGAGCCATGGAGCAATTGGATTGGACTGAAATAGAGAGGATGTGCAGTCTTCTGAAGATTAAATGTAAGCTGAACCCTCCCACGGCAGCCTGGTGGGGAGGATTCTGGGACAGGTTGATTAGGATTCTAAAGGATTTGCTTAGCCGTAATTTGGGTAAAGCTTGCCTAAATTATGAGGAAATGTGTACTCTTCTGTGCGATTGTGAGAACCTGATGAACAACCAACCTTTGACTTTATATTTCTGAAGATGAACTCGAGCCATTCAGCTCCTCCATGATCCTACAGAGCCTAGAGGGTAATGATGTAACCGACTTGACCAAATTCAATCCAGGAGTATAAACGACAGATGGCATTATCTACAGCTGTTCAGGAGAGCCTGAGAAACTGCTTCAAACAAGAATACTTGGGATTTCTCTGATCACGGAGCCAAAAGCAACAGGGATCCATACAAGTAGGAGACATAGTACTGGTGGGGAGCGACAACAAGAAACGGATCAACTGGCCCTTAGGAAGAGTGGTGGAGCTGTTACCTGGAACAAAGGTGATTCTATCAACACTTCACAACACTGACTAAGTGAGCTGGTCCTTAATGAAGATATTCCCTGCAGTAACTCTGGAACTGGAAAAGATAGTGAATTCAAGACTCGCTGTGGTAGAACTGTTAGGCAACTCAAAAAACTAGACTTCAGGTTATGAGTGTGTTGCAAAACTACATTTTCCAAGGTGGGAGAATGTGGGGAATGCAAACTATATCTCGTTCGAGCAATCGACTTCCTGTAGAAAAATAGACTGTTTTACATAGTTTGGTTTTTGTAATCTTTGATTGTTGTTGTCTTTGGAGGGGATGTTGAGTTGCATGAATAAAATAATTGGCCTCTAATCTTTTTGGGTGAAAATGAAAACTGATAAAATGAACACTAGAACTAAAACTAACTACAACTTACAACACTAACTTACGGGTTAGGAGAAGAAAAGGACAAATAGAAAGGAATAAGGGAAATAAAATACAGGTATAAGAAATGCCCTCAACCCTCGAAGAATGAGAATTGACGGATATGGAATGATGTAGAGCCATGAAAGGCAAATAGGAAAGGGAAATAGGAGAGGGTCCCACCCCCGAGTCACTGGAAAAAGGGAATAAACAGACCCAGCTCAGGTATTCTTCAGAACTCAACAGCCGTGAGCATTTGAGGGTGTAGCACTATCCAGGATGCATCTTAAGTGGTGGGGCTACACACACCCTGCCTCCTTTCTAGTCTTGTGCAGAAGGCAGGAGATATGATGAAAAAAAAAAAAAAAAAAAAAAGAAGAAGAATGAGGGTATCAGGTAAGATGAGACAAGGGCCAATTAAGGTGGGAATTTGCAAGACTCCCTAGACCTCTGATACCCAAACCGTCAGGGTTGGAAGACGACGACAACAGTTGATCAAGGGAGGTCGACAGGAAAGATGCCAGAGAGGACCCCGGCAAAAGTTGAAAGAATCACGAACTCAGCTGGGGCCCCCTGGAAAACAACCAACGTCCTACAAATTGTAAGCCCCTGAAGGGGGGGGAGGTGTCGTAAGAGAATGAGCCAAGGGTGGTCGACAGCGACAGGAAAGATGACAGAAAGGACCCCGGCACTAGTAAGTGGAAGCAATACTGGACTCAGCTGGGGTCCCGTGGTCACCAACCCACGTCCCTCTAGTCGCGAGCCCCTGGAGGGATGTGCTGAAGAGTGATCAACATTAAGATACCCATTTTTCAGAAGATACCTTATGCACTGGACGGTTGATTCCGTAGTTAATTGGATATCTTTGTAAGTTTCGGAGGCCAGGAAGTCCTTTCCATGTGCGTTACTAGCAGTGGTAAAGTACTATCCCGGCATTTGCCTGGATGGAGTGTGGAAAAACCTGGGGGAAAACCACACTCAGGATAGTTTCTGTAAGTGCTGAGTTTTGAACCTACGATCTCTGGACTTGCTATAGGTGCCCTTGCGGGCGTGGTGCACGATTTAACGATCAAGACTATGGCATGGGACCCTTAAAATGAAGACTACACACAACAGACGAAGGAGTGTTTATGTTCGGAACAAAGTTATTATGGGAAATCGCACGTTAAGCCACTTATCACACCTATCTCTGTTACATGGAAACTCGTGAAATAAAAGTGCCCCTCTGATTTTTTTCCCTAATCGAAGTGCAAAATAGTACACAACAGTACGACATACCGAACTGGATTTGATCAGCGGCGTAATTCATCCAAACAACGTAGAAATTTAGTAACGGTATATTAACATTGACTAGTTACAGTTATAGAAACAAACAAAACTTCGTCGATCTACTCTAAACGTTATCACAGTGAAGGGGCAGATGACCTCGCTGTTCCGCCCCTTGAAGCAACAATGACTAACTGGCAGAGTGAAGAAACACATTTAACTAACCTACTACACTGCTCGCTGACCTAGCTGTTCCACCCCTTAAAACATCAATAACTAACTAGCACAGTGAAGAAACACATTTATAAAACCTACTCAACCGCTAATTTCTTCACGCACCTATCCTTGGCGGTGAGTGCACTCTAGCGGCCACAAGAGGAAACCTTTCGATTAAAACTTATGCATGGGTTCCAACTGTGAATGTCCAGGCCAGTATAGAGCGCAGCTTGAATTCAGTCGGCCGAGCGTAGTGTTTGGGTAGGAACGCCGCACACATGATTTATTCCAACGCCACCTAAATGCAAGAACTGACTATACATAAAGGCAAAGAATATAAGTGACCGAAGCATGTAGGAGGGATTTGCCGACCAAAAGTGTCAATTTATGCAATGAAAGTGACGCGAGTTGTCATGAACTGAGATCATTATTGATTGTGTTAAACAACGGATTTGTGTATTTAACAACGAAAAATTACAGAATCTGTTATGTTACGAGGCAATGCGCCAAATCAAATTAAGATCTGTTCACTAGTTTTGTTCCACAATGTTGGTAACATTGCTAATTTAGATGGATCAGTCACGGTTTTATTTGCCCATTATAAAGTTTAGGTAGAAAGGGTGGGAGTTCAGTAGAATCGTTCTTTGTAATGTCCCAACTTTATTGTATATGAATATATATGAATTGCAGCCAATGGCCATAGCAGGGTATTTTAACTGAACGCCCACGGGCTCCCAGCAAGTTCAATTTCAAGTAGTTCCAACTTTGGCTACCAGATGTCACTGGCAACCAGCGGCGAACGTTGGAACTTGATAGAGCGTTTCTTAACCTAATGTAAGTATAACCTACAAATTTGGCTACAAACTACCATTTGTAGTGGTGGTTTCTATGACATGAGCTCGCCAGCTTTAATTCCCCTACGAAGGAAGGCATACTGAAGGATTTTAGCGCTCTTAAAAATCCGACAACTTCGGCCGGTTTTGAACCCAACGATCTTGAGCATAGCAGTTCAGCATGCTACCGACTACGCCATCGAACTTTGTTTAATAATAAAATGTGAACTATGCTGCTATTCGTAACATTGTGGTATCATAACCTCCAAAGTTCCCCTCACCATCCAACCTTAGCTTACCAAGATAATTAATAGGGCTTGTTTCTTGTTTTGCATTGCTTATATGTATATTAGGGAACACTATCATATTACAAGGCAGTTAAGTTGCTTTCTGAGGTACAATGAACCATGAAGAGGTCATCAGAGCATCAATTTCATCCATAGTATGGAAATAAGGCATCTCAATAGCATTCATCAGAATCACATTCTGATTTAATATGAAATAAAAAATAATCCTTCAACTAGCTACACCCACAAATGCAATATACCTCATTTGAATAATGACAATATTGTTATTGGGAACAGAACTAGGACCACGTTGCAAGATGATTCTCTTGGCAGAGACAACACAATAGACACTTTTTTGTCGTGTGACCCCCTGAGAGGCCGAGTGCAGGTCTTTCTAGACGACGCCCGTGGGCGACCTGCGCGTCGGGATGAGAGATGGAATGGATGAAGATGTATGAAAGTGGGCAAGGATGTGGAAGGAAACGGCCGTGGCCTGTCAGAAGGTACCGTCCCAGTATTTGCCTGGTGTTGAAAATGGGAAACCACAGAAAACCATTTCAAGGACGGCAGACGGTGGGGCTCGAGCCCAATGTGCTTGTTTGACAGTATTACGCCTGGTAGCAAACATACAAAGCTGTACAGCACGCCATATGGGAACATCTCAAGTCCTTGAGCGGTGCGGCATAATGGTCACGAGCGTTAAACACATGGCGGACAGCCTGGGGTTAACTGGTTCGAACCTCACTAAAAACAGATATTTTTAGCAGGATTTAGCATGCTTCAGGATAGGCGGTCGAGTCCAAAGATGGTGGGCCGAATCCCGGTGAGGAAGCCTGCATCTCTCGAGGGTGGCAGTGGCTCAGAGACAGTCCCTAGACTCCGGGGGAGGTCGATTAAAGCCCTCGGTCAAAGGGCTCGCACCTCCCCAGATCCCAGGGCACTAGAACTGATCCCTAGTGTCCGAGGGATGTTGACCTAAGACCTCGATCAGGAAGCTCGCACCTCCCGAGCGTGGCTCGGGCCCAGGACTAAACGACTACTGCACTGATTTCAGAATGCATTAAAGCCCAGTCTAATAAGCCTCAAACCACACAAAAACAAAAAAGTGCCAAAGCCTGGAGTGTTACAGCTGGTCCCTAGATTCCTGGTCCCTAGATTCCGAAGGATGTGAGCCTAAGCCCTCGGTCAGGAAGCTCGCACCTGCCGACGGGGGCTGTAGCCTAGAGCCGGATGACTTCTTTCAGAATGCACTATAGGCTAGTCGAATGAACCTCAAAGCACCCATAAATCATATAGTGCCAAAGTCTGGGATGCTAGAGTCGGTCCCAAGAGTCCGAGGAATGGCTGCCTAAGCCCTCGGCCAAAGAGCCCACATCAGCCGAGGGGGCTGTAGCCTAGGGCCGGGTGACTGATGCACCATACTCAGAATGCACCAAAGCCTTGTCAAATAAGCCTAAAGAAAGAAAGAAAGAAAGAAAGATAGAAAGAAAAAAAAAAGTGCCAAAGTTTGGGACGCTAGACCTGGACAACTGATGCACTGCTTTCAGAATGCACCAAAGCCTAATCAAATAAGCCTCAAAACACTCCAATCAAAAAGGGCCAGGGCCCGTACATAGAGTCCGAGGAATGGCTGCCCAAGCCCTCGTCCCAAGGGCCTGCACTTCCCGAGGAAGCTCGTAATGGGAAACACACAGCACCACACCCCGTGGCACTACAGCCCACGAAGAGCCTAGGCCTACCGAGCAACCGCTGTCCAGCCATTTGGCCTGCAAATATTGGGGTGGCGCGTAGTCTGCGCATTGGGTCCCCTCGACCGTTAATCTTGGATTTCGTGACTGGGGCACTGCCTCATTGTCAGACAGTTACTCAATTGTCCTCACGTGGCTGAGTGCACCCCGTACCAGACCTCACGTCAATTTCTAAAATCCCTGACAGAGCCGGGAATCAAACCCGGGGCCACCGGGTGAGAGGTAGGTGCACTAGCCCAACACCACGGGGTCGGCCCGTAATGGGAAAGATGGTACATAAAATCCAGGGATCGAGGAGCTTTCATCTCCCCACATAATGTTGTGTCCCAGGACTGGACGACTGCTGGACTGGCTTGCTGCACTGTTTATGGGGTGCATCATTAGTGTGGCAATAAGATGTACCAACTGGTGATTATTTCTCCAGAATGTAAGAAAGCCCAGTAGATTGTGCATTAAACACTGCAAAGTCAGAAAAAGCCAAAATTGCCAAAACTACACTAATTGAATGCACGGAACTACACTGATGTACGGTTTTTGGACAGATCTTTCGTGAGATAACACTGTTCGCATTAACATTCAATGCACCACAAAACCAAAATATCCCAGCTCAATCTGAATGAACAACCAAATATCTCACTTATCGTTTCATAACATCGGATTCCTGTTTAAGTCATACAACCAACACAAACAGCTGTGTGTATAATTAACAAATACAGAAAGAAAAGATGACTGCTGCATGGCTATGGCTCGTTTCCAGAGCAATATCGATAATATTGTGATGTCTCGCCAGTACGACCGAGATATCAACCGGTAACCGTCAAACAGTTTGTATTAAAATAGTGGCTGTATTTATTGGTCAAATAAAATTAAACCATGAAGATTTTGTTTGTAATGCTAAACACAAAAGCCGTTGGCGTCACATATTGCGGCTGATCAGCAATCTGTATTTGGGCCGACTCCAACGGCATAACAAAGAAACTCAATTGAAAAAATCTTCACAAATATGGGAGAAAAAGCAAATGACAAGTTTTACGGCAAGACACCTGGTATAACCAATTCTAGTCACACAAGAAAGCCCTGCTAAGTGCTCAGACCGATGCAAAAATTGACGGCGAGGAAACAATACTTTGGTTGGCTGTTTGCTTACTCTCAACAAAGTTTTAACACGGCAGAATACCACATTACATTACAAAAATAATGGTTTGAGTCTACATAAAGTTTATGTAGATATACTACTGTAAGAGTGTTCCTTGTACACAAATACATTTCCAGGAAATATTATTTATGATATTTGAATGGAACTTGGTACGAACTTACTACTACCCCGTTCAATCCTGACAGTAGCTTTCAAATTTTTATAAGTGTCGTCAATTCAATATGGCGGCCACACTACATGTTTCACCAGTATTTAATATCTCCAAAACTATTCCAGCAATCAACGAGATGTTTTGAATGATGATAGAGGACAGACCATAGTGTACAGTTTACGCCTCAGTTTTTGGCCGGTCAGCCCAGTTGCACAGTTGTACAGAGAGCAGTCGTCGAGGGTCAGGCATGAGCAAATGATACACGTTTTGTCAGCTGTGCGGAAAGCAACTAACATATCATTTGCACATGCCTGAGGCTCGAAGATTGTCCTCTCTACAACTGTGCAACCGGGACTGACCAGCCAAAAACTGTATAATGTCCTATACATATTGTGCTTGCTCCGAGTTATCACTCTATGTTCCATGTTAGGTCTACTGCATGTTCAAAGCAATCAAATGACGGCGAAAACTTCCACTTAACATTCTTGTTTACAGTGTGTGAAGGAAAACATTTTCTTAAAACCGTACAGAACAGTATATTATATACTGTGTTTATATATACACTGACCGGCAAAAAAAGTGGAACAGTTAAAAAAAGTAATATAAATAGTATAAATCTAGCCTTGAAAAAGATTTAATCACATTTTAAAAGCTTTTCATGCATTAGAACAAACATCTGAAACATCCGTGAATAGAAATTAATAATATGACATTTCTTAGGGTGGTTTATTACCACCAATTACCCCCAATCCTCGATGAGCCTATCTTAATGGTTTTATGGCGGGAAGCGGACTGGAAGCGTTTAAGGTTTATGAGTGTTGCCGCTTGCTTATTGTTGTTCTAGGGATAACAACTGGCACTTGTTGAACATGTGTGAACCATTGTCACACATTTTAGCAAGTTATCCATTTGCAGTTCACACTAAAACATGCCTCTTAGCCGTGAAGAAGCTGCACAGGCAGTTGCATTGGTGGAGGATGGCCGCAGCTTCCGTTATGTTGCTGAGGTCATTGGATATCTCTCGGTAGCATACATCGTGCAGTGCAACGTTACAGAGAGCTCCAAACATACGACAGGAGACGAGGGCCAGGCCGTAGAAGAAGCACAAGTGCCAGGGATGACAGATTTCTCACCCTCCAAGTTCTGCGTGATCGGCATACCACAGCAGTTCAGGCATGAAATCAACTGGAAAATGTCAGAAATGAGAGAGTGAGTGAGCGAACAGTAAGAAGAAGGTTTGAAGAAGCTCATCTTTCGTCCAGGAGACCTGCACTCGAACGGCATCACAGAGAGGCGCGTCTTCGCTTCGCAAGGCAGCATCTGGGATGGACCCACGAGCAGTGGACCTCTGTTCTCTTCACTGACGAGAGTCGCTTTAACCTTAGATCTCCTGATGGAAGAGAAAGAGTGTGGAGAAGGCGCGGGGAGAGGTACAGCCCTGTTGCTTTCTCCTCCAGGACTCCATTTGGAGGTGGCTCGGTTATGGTGTGGGGTGGCATCAACGTTATGGCCCGCACTGAGTTGGTGTGCATCGATCACGGGACGCTCAATTCCCAAAGGTACATCGAAGAGATCCTGATGAACCATGTGATGCCCTTTGCGCCTTTCATTGGTCAGAATTTCATGCTGATGCAGGATAATGCCCGCCCTCATACTGCTCGCTGTGTTGTACAATATCTGCAGGAAGTGGAGATTCAAACCCTGGACTGGCCAGCTCGTAGTCCTGACTTGAACCCCATCGAACATGTATGGGATACGCTTGGAAGGAACGTCAGACAGCATGACCACACCACCTTGGCACTACTGAGAACATCACTGCTGGAGGAATGGGATCGCATCCCGGCAGATGCCATTCGACGAGTTGTGAACAGTATGCCTGAGCGTTTACAAGCTGTCATGGACGCTAAAGGTGGAAACACCCGTTTTTAGTGACCAGTGTTCTCTTGCAGTGTAGTGCAAACATTAATACTGTTTTGTTTGGCAATACCTTTGATAAACACCAGCCCAAAAGAGCATTACTAAAAAATAGAAAATTGTAAGATTTGCAAAATGTAACGAAATTTGTGAGTTAAAGCGTGTTGTAAAACATGATTCGGTATTTTTGTTGCCAACCATCTAAATTTACATGAATAATGCAAATATTGGAAAAGCGATACATTTTAATGGAATAAATTAAGAAATTACATAAAAAATTAAAGTGTTCCACTTCTTTTGCCGGTCAGTGTATATAGAGTGTATAAAAATTGTGGTAGGGTACCTTTCCAAGGTGTGTACTGTGTGGATATACTCGTCTGAATCAGAAACCACAACCACCTAGGCACTTTATTAAGGAGTTTATATAACATCGGAACAGAATTCTGAGTCTCTGGTGGCGTCAAGTTCTGTTTTAAGGCTATCAGCCCAGAGTTGCACACTTTCACTGAAAAATGTACAATCACAGAGCTGCTTGGTGTTGACAACCTTGCCGTGTAAAGCAATATTCCCAATAAGAATGTTCACACAAGTATGTATTATGTATCTCATCACCATTATACTGTAGTTCCTGAAAATTCAATGCAACTTCAAAGACCAAGTTCCTTGTGGCATAACCAAGTCGTTAAGTCGAAGGTCTGAGTGCATGGTGGCATTCTACCATGTTTCCAAGGGCAAATTCAACAGACATAGGAACAATGATAACAACAACAGACAGCTGTATTCAGAGTGTGTCCCAGAGTCTCTCGAAAGTCAACATTCTGCATGGCATGTGGTCTCCCCTGCTACATTTAAGTGTCACGTTTAGATCTAGCATACACGGTACAGTTAACACATGTCTGCGACTAGGGACGACAAAGTTTGAATGAAAATCTCTCTTGAACCTAAGAGGACAATTTCAGTGCTGTAAAAGGCATTCTCAACCTAATTTACAAAGCTAGGTTCGTATCAATTACCTGACCAGTAGTGCAATAATACTCCAGGCAAGCTGCGTGGCACAGCGCTAACGTTCTCGCCTGCTGGGTCCAAAATTGCAGGATCGAATTCCAGCAGTCAGATGGCATTTGAGAGTGCTTGAAAGCGAGGGAGCAGCTAGTAGATATATTGGTACCGGTACCACGTTAAAGATCCCCTTCAGGGCAATATTCTGGCATCTCTAAAGCCACAAGAGTATAAAAATGGGTCGTAAAACCAATAACATTATTACACAAAAATACCGCAATTATCTCTGCAAGATTGCAACACCGAATCTTACGATTTCAGTTTTACAGTGGTTGACAAATGGGAAGCTGTTTGTTCTAGAGATATCTGTCGTGTGTGATCCAATCCGAAGCACGCAATCTCTTATAACACAGCAGCTACGAGCTCCAGGTTAGATTGCACTTGAGAGACATGCCAAGAACAAACAACATTCCATATGAAAACCACAGTAAACTGACATTTCTTCATATGACACACTTTGAAAGGGTGGTACCACTTGTTTTTGAACACTCTGTACAGATTGGATTTCACCAGATGTCCTGAGCTAAATGAATTACAATTCCACAGTCGTGAGTGGAAAACACACCAATCGTTTTGTTTATGTTAATTGAACATTTTTATTTATTTATTTATCGTATGGCATTTAGTGCCGGGAGTGTCCGAGGACATGTTCGGCTCGCCTGAGTCTGTAGCTGCTTCCAGCGGACACCCTAAAGGGTGAGCTACAAGTAGTTCCAACTTTCGCCACCAGATATCAATGACACCTAGTGGTGAACGTTGGAACTTTGATAGATCGTTCTGACGAAATCTAACCTAACAAATTTTGCTTTACACAAGTTTAGTCTGTGAAAGGATCTTTTACTTGCCATAAATCTATGACATGGGACCGCCGGCTTTACTTCCCCTCCAAAGGAAGGCATACTGAAGGATTTTTAACGCTCTTAAAAAATCCGACGACTTTGGCCGGGTTTGAACCCGCGATCTTGGGCATAGCAGTTCAGCATGCTACCGACTACGCCACCGAAGCCGCTAATTGAACATTGATTTGGTGGCATTGAGTTCCGTTTTAAGGAAATAACATCAAGGTTATCAGCCCCAAATTGTACATTTTCACTGAGAAATGTAGACCAAAATGTACAGTCGCAGAGCAGCTTGGTGTTGACAACCTTGACCTGTAAAACAATATTCTCAATAAGAATGTTCACATAAGGATGTACTATGTATTCCATCACCAATATAGATCCTGAAAATTCAACAAGGCAAAGAATAAACCATCACCATTACATGCATGTATAATACCTGACTGATATCACTGTTAGTGGTACTGAGAGCTACAAATTCAAGTGTCTGTGATGTTTATGACGCTCGAGATCAAAACAGTAATGCTCCTCAGTATTCCAATCGCAGTGATAGCGGATAGGTACTAAAAACAGTACCACGCCGTACCGTACTTGCGCAGGAGCCAGTCCTCTGGTACCGGGCAATACGAGCCTGTAGGGTCCACATCTCCTAGGCGAGGCAGTTTGCTGGGTCGGCCGAACTTGGAACGCCATCGGTTGCCCGCCAGTTGACCTGCTCCCCGACATAAATACTTAGCACTCACACATGCATACACTGTGCCATCAAACAACACATCAGAGCCGAGGCAAGGCAGTTCAAGACCATGTTCTCACGTCTTTGACTGGTAGCCTACAAGGCTTAAAAACAATGAGGAATTGAAAAACCTGCTTAGATTAGATTCTTGTTTCATAGGGGTAATAGGGACAACATGCTCATATGATTTGTCTGATAAACTATGTTATTGTGGTGACTGCAGTGATTTCAATATTACCACGACTGCTTACGATACTTCAACCATCATCGGCCAATATTTCAATATTTGGACCTATAGGAGTTTTTCACCTGAGGAATATTATAAAGGTTATCTTGCAACATGGGTCTACAAATTTGCACTGTACAGGGTCAATCAGAAATATTTGGAAAATTGTGTCCCATTTCAAACAATTTGAAAACAACCTAGATATTAAACCCCTTAAGAAGAACCATCAACAGCTCTTCTAATACATTATCCCTGATTCTATTTCCATTTCTAATATATTTAAAAAAAAAATGCTCATTACAAAGAACGTCGGGAAATAAGCAAATACTATGAGTTGCAGGAACAGCTTTCTGGCATCATTGCCAATATTTACCTGGACCACTTGGAACACACCGAAATAGAAAACAAAATTAAAGGGATAGAATTCTGGGGCAGATATGTGGATGACTTGTTCATCATCGTAAATGACAATATCCAAAACATTGATCAAATCTTCAACAATTTAAATAACAGACTCCAATATCAAATTCACCTTAGAATCGGCAAGTAACAACACTATCAATTTCTTGGATACCACGGTCACCAAAATGAATAACAAGTTGCAATATACAATTTTTAGGAAACCGACGCAAACGTACACCACTATCAGGCAGGATTCTATTCACCCAGGCTCCCATAAAAGAGCTACCTTTTCTAGCTTTGTTAACAGGGCCCTTAATTTACCCTTATCCAAACAGGATCTCAACACGGAAATTAAAATTATCCATCAAATAGCCAGTCGTAATTATGTCAATAACATTATCAGAAAGATCAAAAACAAACCAGCCACCCACCTCTTACCAGACAAAGTTGAAAAACCATCATATGCGGTTTTTACCCATTTCAACAATTTTACGTACAGTATCACCAATATTTTCAAAATACACAATATGAAATTAGCCTATAAAACCAGTCATACTAACAGAAATATATTTTTTAATTCACACACTATTAAACGTAAATATAAGTACAGTGCCTCTGGCATTTATAAGTTAAGCTGTAACGACTGTAAAACCAATTACATTGGACAAACAGGGAGAAATTTCAATAAAACACTTCTTGAGCATGTCAACGCCACCAAATATAGAAAATTTTCAGCTATGGCTTCCCATATGAGTGAGGTGAACCACAAATTCACCAACATAGACAATGATCTTAAAATTCTACACCATGCAAATAAGGGTACATTAATGAACATTTTAGAATCCATCGAAATCAACACCGCCCAGAGGATTTTCAACCCCCCAACCTCAATGAGATATAATTTGACACCAATGTTTAGTTCGATACTCTTAACGGATTTCATTGTGTCAACAAAAAAAGATAATAATAAACCACCATGAATAATAATAAACCAGCTTGAACTTCCTTCCCCGATCGCCTTTCCTCTTCCCTTCCCCTCCAACGCCTCCCATCCCCCGCCCTCCTTCATTACTAGCACTAGCGCTCCTTCACCTCCCCTCCTTCTCCAGCACACTTCGCTCGGCCTTGCACGCACCACAGTTGCGGTCTCACCTTGTGACCCGCTAGATATCTTACGGACCTGCATCGGACGTGTTTGGATATTTTTCTGCTCTGACGTAAGTTTCTGTCTTTTCATTTCCACCTTTTATTTTATTTCCTTCTAACTATATATCTCTCAATTCTTTACGTTTTTCCGTGTATTTAATACGATTCCCCTTTGTGGTCTTTTTATTTTACATTGATTTTATTTTTCACACTGTAATTTTCTCTAATTCCTCAATTTTGTTTCCTTCATAGATACTCTCATAGGCTGTTTTTGCTCGGACAAGAGAACCTCTCTTTGGTTCCACCTGACACGTGAGCATCAATGCAAAGTTTAATGGGCTTCCTCCCACGCCTCTAGAAGTCAAGAGGCTCATCTTATGCTTGGCCTGTTTCCTCATCATTGGTGATGTATTTGATTACACAGCAACCAGTTATCTTTCCCTCCAACAGGAGACTATAAACAGCTAGGCCGCAACGTGACCAGCAATTTTCAACAGGCCATAATAACCTAAGTGAAGTGATTTCAAATGCATAGACATTGGAACTTTGCTAAACAAATTTATTGTTCACAAGAACCTAACATGAACATTTGCAAGATTTTTGGCTGACGTGCACTTAAAGTGCCCTCAATTTTAATATGTTATTTTAATGTCTATTTTATAGTTTATTTGTAGTAGCTTTAAGTCCCTCTTAAGGTATGTTTATTCATGTGTTTATCACCATATCATTCCTCATATTACTATTATGTTCATTCTCACCCATTTCGTCCACTTATTTCATGTTAGATGTAACTTTTATATCTTTTAATTATGCTGATAATTACATCTCAGTTTATGGCTGATGAAGGGGCCAGCACTATAGGCCCTGAAGCATGTACCAACAACAGGGTCTAATGTAAACCCGTTAGTGTGACAAAATATATGTATTGATCAGACGGATCCTCTCATACTTTTATTGTACTTAATTGTCAATCAATACGGAACCAGGACTGAACCTACTAATATTATGGAAACCAAAATCCGTCACACTGACGGATTGAGCGCTATTGAGAAGGCACTGCTCTACGCAGAACAAGAAGAAGACACAACACCAGCTGACATCATTATGATACGTTGTCTGCACAGTTTGGCAGCCAAGAAACAAGACAGTGCAATCAAGCACAAAACTGTAAAGGAGTTTTTCAAAAATTTGTAATTTTAGAGGTGGGTGTACATTATGTATTTACTGCACTTCATATACTTTTTAATGTAAATAATTAGTTCTTTTGTAAGTTTTGAGCCAATCGAATAATAGTACCACTGCTTTCCTATGGTGTTTTCTTTTAATAATCTACCTTAATCTCTTTCTAAGTATCCGTGTTAACCGAGGATTTGGTTATCCGAGGTGGCTTCGGTCCACATTACCTCGGTTAATCAAGACTCTACTGTATGTATACACACAAATATACAGGGTGTATCTAAAATAAGTTTAATGAATAGAAGAAAGGGTATACCTGAAGGACATTCGAGACAATTTTTTGTATCAGGGTGAAGAGACGTCTTGTTGCTGAGAATGTGGTTGTCGGATCCAATTTCTTTGAGCATGCTTCAAAACTGCAAAGATGCTGTTGCTATTGATGTTAGTTAGTTTTAGGAACTTGGGACATCTTGGTCATCTGCCCTGTGTACTTGGGTGTGTGCTGATAAACAGAGTTTCAATGGTGACCGTAGTAACATATGATAATATAATTATTAGGGTCGGGGATGGAGGAGGTGCCCTAAGACTGGAAATTAGGCACTATCCTAGCATTTGTCTGGAGGGAGAGTGGAAAAATTATACTCAGGATAGCCGCTGTCAGTGCCAGAATTCGAACCTTCAATCACTGGATTTTTCTGCAGCTCTTCATCGTGGTTGTGTTGTGTGGTGAGTGATTTAAAAAGGAAGTTTGTAGTTTTACGTGACCGTTCATCTCACGATCATGAGCCACGAGACCTCCTTTTCATGTGGAATTCGAACCATGGGACATGGCATTTCCCTTTGAAAATTTCACATGCATTGTCCGGGAATCGAACCCGGTTCGCCACGGTGAGAGGCCAACAGCTTGACCGCTGCTCCACCAAGTGAGTGATTTAACATACAGGCTTTGCTATGATATGTTCAATGAATTAACATGAACTACTATATTACAGGTTCACAGTAAACATGTTCACTTTGTGATAGTACAATCTACAGTACAATGGCAGCAAATGATGTGACTGACAGTCGGGAAGGAACGATTCGAACAAACCAGTGTAACCATAGACTGCAGTAAGGCATGTGTTGCTCTTTGGCTGGAGGTATTCTACCTGTGAAGCAAACAGTGTATGTATGTCCTGATAACGCCGGAGTGGAATCATGTGTAACTTCCCCCGTTCACTGGTGAGGTTTTCGAATTTACCATGGAGATAGTATGAGCAGTGATGGTAAACAGAACAGAGCTAAAACAGATATCTACCATTGTTCAGTCTCGGTCAGTGTGTGCATCCCCTCCTGCTGCCTAATCCACTCCCACTATTGATCACAAGACTTACTGTCAAGACAAGACAACTAAGGTTGCACACAGAGTCGTACTCTCCACTTGTTTTAGAAATTTAATTACCCTTTACAACCAAATATTACTGTGCACTTCTGAGGCATGCAGCTTGCACAATTTGCCTTTATAAATGTCCATGCTGATTTTCATTAAAAGTATTTCAGATACACTCGGTATAATTCTACAATGCACTTAATTTTGTGTATTACAGGGTGGCCCATATTATATATATATATACAATTTTAGAAATAAAAACCAATTATCATAGATTTAATGATGTCCAAATATTTCCTCTTGTTTATCCATAAGAAATTAATCTGAGAAAACACATGCCCCCACACAAGTATTAGATTTGGGTAGAGAAAGACAGAAGCTTACGAGCATCTCTTTATTGTCATTTTATGATCTGATGAATTATGGTACTAAATATAAATTATACTTTGGAGGGGAGAAATGGTTTTTTGTTGTTTCATTTGAAGGGCTTGGACATTGTGTACTTGGATGTGTGCGGAATTTTGTCTGAGAACCTGTGTTATTGTGATGGCTGTATTGGTGTGTGTATTTGTAATTCAGGTGAGGATTGGGAAGGAGGCAGATATGGCCATAGGTAAGGAATCATAATTTGCCTGGAGTAGAAGTGGGAAACCACGGAAAGCCACTTCCAGGATGGCTGAGGTGGGAATCGAACCCACCTCTTCTCAGTTTTGCCTCATGAGGCTGAGTGTACGGAGGAGAAAATGGGGCATTTGCTCTCCCAAAAAAAATTGGACATGGCAAAGAAAGTTTAAAAATCTGGGACTATACCGGTAAAATCAAGACAGCTGGGACCCGTGGGCTTGGGACAACTTGGTCATCAGCCTGATAAGCTATGCTTCTGCGATGGCTGCATTTGTGTGTGTGTGGAAGTATTATAAAGGTTTGGGGTAAGTGCTCCAAGGCATGAAATAGGTACCATCCTAGCATTTGCCTGGGGGGCTGCTGTCTGCTTGGAATTCAAACCTTTAATCTCGGGACTACCAGCATCCCCGTGCAAGCATGGAGCATGACCAAATGTCTGTGAATATGCTGCAGGGCACATTGTAACGTGTTTTTCGAGGTTTTTTTATGCAACTGGCATAAGTCAGTAGGAAGCCATTCTATATTTATTTACGCGGCAAATTGTTCAGCCAAGAGAATTTTTCATGTTAATTTATTATTATTATTAATTTATTATAATTATTATTAAGGTATTTTCGGAGCATTTTATAAAAATTATTAGCATTCAGATAGGTTTTCTATGTCTTAGAAAATTTCAATTGCAGACGAATGGGCACTTTTGAAGAATGAAATAACAAAATCCGCAGAAGAAACATTGGTAGGAAAGAAAGAATAGGTAGAAAACCGTGGATCACTCAGGATATACTAGAATTGATGGATGAAAGGCGGAAACACAAGAATCTAAGAGATGAAGAGGGGAAAGCAGAATACAGACGTCTGAGAAATGAGGTTAACAAGAAGTGCAAGGAAGCGAAAGAAGAATGGTTGAAAGAGAAATGTGCAGGTATAGAAAATTGTCTGAAATTAGGAAAAGTAGACTCAGCTTATCGAAGGATTAAGAATACTTTTGGGGAAAAGGAGACTAAGTGCTGTAATATTAAGGACACAAATGGAAAGCCTCTAACAGATAGGGAAGAAAAGGTTGAGAGATGGAAAGCTTACATAGAGAGTTTGTATAAGGGAAAGGAGATTGAGAATCATGTAATGGAAAGGGAGGAGGAAATTGATGAGGATGCGAAAGGAGATTTAATATTGAGATCAGAATTTGATAGAGCTTTGGAAGACTTAAGCAGGAACAAAGCACCAGGCATAGATGATATACCTATTGAGTTGCTACGCTGCATAGGAGATGAAGGTCTGATCAGGTTATTTCACTTGGTGTGTAGGATTTATGAGACAGGTGAGGTACCCCCTGATTTCAAGAAGAATGTAATCATCCCTATACCAAAGAAAGTGGGAGCTGACAGATGTGAAGATTACCGTACAATCAGCTTGATTACTCATGCTTCAAAGATCCTGTCTAGAATAATTTACAAGAGGATTGAAAGCCAGATAGAAACGGAGTTGGGTGAAGACCAGTTTGGTTTCAGGAGAAATGTAGGAACAAGGGAAGCTGTACTAAGTCTTATGCTGATTTTAGAAGGTAGAATAAGGAAATATAAGAGAACGTTCATGGCTTTTGTAGACTTAGAAAAGGCTTTTGATAATGTTGATTGGGCTAAATTGTTTGACATTTTGAAATCAATTGGAATCAAGTACAGGGATAGGAGGGTGATATACAATTTGTACAGAAACCAGACAGCAGTCATTCGAGTTGAAGGACATGAGAGAGAAGCTGGTATTCAGAAAGGTGTAAGGCAAGGCTGCAACTTACCACCCATACTTTTCAATCTTTACATTGAACAAGCAATGAAGGAAATTAGAGAAAAATTTAAAGTGGGAGTGAAGATTCAAGTGGAAATAATTTCAACTCTGAGATTTGCTGATGACATCGTCATCTTGGCCGACAAGCCTGAGGATTTGAATGAGTTTTTGAATGGTATGGACTCTGTCTTACGGAAAGAATTCATGATGAAAATAAATAAATGTAAAACAAAAATACTGGAATGCAGCCGAAATAAATCAGAAACCCCTATGGAGATCAAATTGGCAGGTGAAAAGCTGAAGGAAGTAGGAGACTTCTGTTACTTAGGAAGCAGAATAACCAGTGATGGACGAAGCAAAGAGGATATTAAAAGTAGGTTGGCTCAGGCAAAGAAAGCATTTCTACAAAAAAGGAATCTGCTGACATCGAATATAGATTTAGGTATTAGGAAGTCATTTTTGAAAGCCTTTGTCTGGAGCGTGGCGCTCTATGGAAGTGAAACTTGGACTATTGGTGCAGCAGAAAAGAGGAGAATTGAAGCATTTGAAATGTGGTGTTACAGGAGAATGATGAAGATCAGATGGGTAGATAGGGTTACAAACAAAGAGGTATTAAGACGAGTGGGAGAGGAGAGATGTTTCTGGCGACTGCTAATGAAGAGAAGAGATAGGTTGGTAGGACACATACTAAGACACCCAGGAATAGCAAGCTTAGTTATGGAAGGAAGGGTCGAGGACAAAAACTGTAGGGGTAGACCAAGGTTAGAATATGTTAAACAGATTGCCTCCGATGTAGGGTGTCGGAGCTATGTAGAGATGAAACGATTAGCTCAGGACAGGGAGGCATCGAGAGCTGCATCAAACCAGTCAAAAGACTGAAGACTCAAACAACAGAAAACGCTATCAAGCAAATTATTACGAACGACAATATCATAGAAAATTATGTGATTGCGGAATTTTACGGAGTTTTCGTCAGTTAGGGTATATCGAGAGACGTGACTCACTGGGAATTCAAGTACACGCTTAATCTTGTCGGAAAGCATGACGCAATCCTGGGTCGCAGCGTCCAGGAAAGGCGAATAGTTGGAACGGAAATCGACTTCATCATCGCCGCGCCGAGTGTAATGAACTAGAGGAGGGGAAGTAGCGGGGTGCAGCCAATCAGTGGAGACCACGTAAGCTGAAGTCGGCTGAAGAGTGGCGGAGCCGACAGGTGCATATATCGTTCGACGCGCCGTGGAACGGAAACAATCTGTGAAATAATTGACGAGTATGGGTGCGCGTGCGAGTGGCTCCGATGTTCGGTGGAGTTAGCGAGAATCTGTATAGAATTTAACGAGTACGGTTGTACGCGGGAATCGCTCCGATGTTCCGTGGATTGGAGGACTAACTTTTGTAAAACTTAACCAGTGCGGTTGTACGAGTGTTTGGGTCTGAGGTACGGACCATAGAATTATCTAATCTACCAGAATCTCATCAAACATCGACGAAGATGACGACATCCAGGAGACTGTGGGAAGCTCACAGCATCATCCAGTACGAGGGAAAGGCTTCGGGCATTTCCAGTGGTAAGCGCTAATGACGCAGAAATACGCAATCTCTCATTTCTCTTTGTTTTATATTTCATATTTCAGTAACTTCATAGCTTGGGAATAAGAGTAAAATCAATTTATCAGACTCCGTTTTCACGTAATTTTCTATCGGTAATATTAAAATCGCAACGCTCCAATTTAAATTTTAAACTTATTGTTATTATTAATTTTGCTATACTTGTTTTATATAATAAATTCATTTCTTTTACAATGCAATCTTTGCTTTCAGTAGGTAGCATTAGATATAGACCAATTCCTTCTCCTGATACAATTGTTTGTTGGGTTAATGATCAAATCATACCACGATCTGAGTGAATAGAGTCTTGAATGTGTTCTGCCAGAGCTAGACGTTGTTAAATACAAATTTAGATTTCAACATTGCGTTGAGGTCTTGGCGCCCATTAAAACAACATAGCTTAGGCAAAGGTAAACAGTTACATTTCTCACCCAACAGTTAGGGGCTAGCAAAACGTTTCAACATGATAGTTTAGCATTGAATCTGCATATTTCCTTCCAGCTCAAAACTCACAACTTAGCACGGCACATCAAATTTTCATCATTTAAGTAACCTACATCTGCTAGGACATTTACATTGCCAATCTTTTCTCTTGCACATATGAAGAGCAACTGATATACATTAGTTGAATATATGGTATATACTCCCAAGTCTATATGATGATATTTTGCCTGCTGATGCTCCTAGAAACAATGTGTATTAAGTGGCATGAGTCACAATGACACTACAAAGAGGAAATTTTGATGACCCAGCATCTCAGTTTCTTGAATTTCTGTGCAATGAGAATGAGCAGAAGGCCCTTTAAAATTACTGCTTACCACATAACTGCTAGGTTTATAAAAGAAGAACCATGTGGGATAGCACTAGATCAGGACGACACATAACATTCTGCCACCCCTGGGCCCAAGTCAGAACTGTGAACTCCTCCCTTCCACCCTTGTTCTTCAATATAAATAATATTGGTGCTAAAAATGAAATTTATGTTAGATTGCAAACTACTATCACACCAAGGGGGTTGTAACCAGGAAGACAAATGTAGTGGCCACTCGATTGCAAGAATAATTTACAATTACTTCTATCAACCATCCTTTTATTTTTTTGTGCCCTTCCTCCTCTGATCAACTGGTATCTTCTAACTCCTACTCTATAACAATTTTTAGTTCTCATTTTGCCTCTCTTAGCCCTTAATCTTGAGCAGATTTTCAGCCTGCAAGTTTTTCTCATTTATAATAAAAATAATAATAATAATAATAATAATGTTAATAATGTTATTGGTTTCACGTCCCTTTTAACAACTGTGGCTTTTAGAGACGCCGGGGTTCTGGAATTTTGCCCCGTAGGGGATCTTTAATGTGCCAGTAAATCTCACATTTGCGCACCCTCAAATGCCAACTGGCTGCACCAGGATTCGATCCTGCAACCTTGGGATCAGCAAGCGAGAACGTTACCACTGAGCCACGTAGCCAGCCTTATCCCATCTGTATGTTTTGTTGTGAAAGTAAGGGAATGAGTACACCAGGAGAGTATTTACTGTTGTGTATAATGCTCTGACCTGTGTAACCTATAACATAATTTTAACTCTTGAAATAGCTAAACAACAACAACAACTTTAATATTTTCACTTTGGAATGTAAAGAAGTGCCATCCCTAAAAACAATCAGGTCCCTAGGCTACTTGGCCTAAGCAAAAGCCCTGCCTGGTCACAGTCATCCTACTATTTTGCAGAATAAGCATTCTTATTTATATAAGAGATGGTGATATCAAGTTGAAGGTAACTCAACAATTATTACACACAGGCACAGGTATTAATATACATTTTTCTTTCAAATATTATTCCCACCATTACATTTAGAAAGAAAAGATATAAATCCTGATGGTGTATTGATGGCAAAATATTTTACAGCAGAAGAATTTTTGCAATGAGAAAACATAAGAAATGTTTAACACAGGTCTTTCACAGAAAACATCACTGGAATCCACGATATACTGTGGAAGCATTTAAAAAAATTTAAAGCGACATTTCAATGAATTTGGCATAGTGCTTCTAATAGTGGATTATTGCAATTAGAAAACCAGTTACTTTGATTTCAGAAAAAATTGTGGAGTGGCAGAAGTCATAGGTATAGTCCCGGAATTTTGGTTTTAACCGTGGAAAGGTGGCGCTCGTTGATGCAATGTGAGAGGTGGTACAGGGGACTTTATGACCCCTATGACGAAACTTGCCCTGATAACAAAATTACTAAATTTTATGTATCATACATTGATGTGTTGCGTTTATTAACTCAATTGCATGATATTCAATGAAAATAAATGCATATTAGCTTCACAGCATAGGTTACCAAACAATATACAGTACATGAATCCATAGATACCACACTAGCACAGGTTATGAAACAAATTTTATACACCCTATGAGTTCATGGAGCTAATTATTACGATGTGCCTTAGTAGCTAAATGAAAAGCCAAGTACTATCCAACCAATATTTACAAAACTTTTGATAAAACAGGCTTTCAATAAATCAACTATGGGGTTCTCCCACACTAGCTTGACAATATGATAATGATAATTGTTGTTTTAAGGGGCCTAACATCCAGGTTATCGGCCCCTAATGGTCTGTGTGATAGCGAAAATGTCAATGAAGTGGAAACCAGAACGAAAAGTAAGTGAACAGGAAAATACTTACAAAAAGGAACTCAGATTGAAACTACTCACAAAATGGAGAACGATAATACTTACAAAAGGGAATTTCGAACGAAAATACTCACAAAAGGAATAGAATGAAAAATACGCACAAAATGTAGGTTAAGTTCAAAATACGTACAAAATGCAACGTACAGTCGAAATACTTACAAAATGCAAGTGAAATCAAAATACTTACAAAATGCAAATGAGATTGAAAATATGCACAAGATGTAATTTAGATTCAAAATACCCACAAAATGCAATTGAGAATTAACTACTTGAACAAAGTGGGGTAGGTTGAAGATACAAAATGCAATTGAAATTGCTTACAAAATATATGGTAGATTCAAACTTCTCATTTGGACGGACAATACTTACAAAATGCAATTTAGATTGAAAATACTTACAAAATGTAATTTAGATTCAAAATACCCACAAAAATGCAATTGAGAATTAACTACTTGCAAAAAGCGGTTTAGGTTGAAATTACAAAATGCAATTGAAATTCAAAAAACTCACAAAAGCCCTGGCCCGGATATTGAAAGACTTACTAAAAAGCAATTTAGATTGCCAATCCTTACAAAATGCAATTGAGATTGAAAAACACTCACAAAATGTAATTTAGATCGAAAAGACTTACAAAATGCAACGGAGATTGAAAACACCCACGAAATCTTAAAGGGAATCTTGAAGGCGAAAGGAAATAGAATGAAAAGAAAACAAGAGGTCGGACCCCTCGAAGAAGGAGGGAGCAGGAAGAAGGAAGGAGAGCCATGAAAGGCAGGTAGGAAAGGGAAAGAGGAGAGAGTCCGTCCCACAGGTAAGGGACAAAAGGGGAAACCGGACCCAGCTCAGGAATACCTCGGGGTCGCCAACTCCCGAACTCACCAGCCGTGAGCCCCTGAGGGTGTAGCATTATCTAGGGTGCACCAAAAGTGGTGGGGCTACATACACCCGGCCTCCTTGAGGGCCTTAAGCAGAAGGGAGGAGATAACAGGAAAAGAAAAAGAAGGCTGACCCCTCGCAGAAGGAGGGTATCAGAAAAGATGAGACAAGGGCCAATTAAGGCGGGAAAGGAAGAGACTCCCTAGGCTTCGGATACCCTAATACCGTGGGGGTCGGAAGAGAACAAGAGGCGACCAAGGGAGGTCGACAGGAAAGAAGACTGAGAGGAGCCCGGCACAAGTAAGTGGATGCAATGCCCAGGGTGTCGAGCGATGGCCTTTTTTCAAATTCCCGTATAATTCCCGTATTTCCCGTACGAAAATCCACCAAATTCCCGTATATTTTAGAACCCACTAAGACTAGAGTTCGCATACCGAATGGCTGAAAAATGAATCTTAAAGAGCGAATCAAAATTGTCTGGCGTAAGTGTAACTGCATTTTTGGAGACACTTCCGCAGCTCACGGGTGATGGCGATATTTAGGCCTAACCCGTAGCGTGAGCATAGCGCGCGCCCGCGCGCGCGAGTGAACTCTCTCGCAGATGGGATGGTATGCTACGAACACAAATAAAATACCGTTTACCTGAGGACAGCTGATATAAATGACTGTTTTACTGAGGAGAAGTGATGTGCGCGAGTGACGCTTGGACTCGCGAGAATCGAGTCTAGCAGTTCCGAGTCTGAACGAGTAACCCGTGCGAAGGACTCCAGTCTCCACGGTGACGTCACGATCCCAACACTCGCTAAACTTGCAAACGACTTTTCTACTAGTGATTTACAAGAGAAATCGTTTGCAAAATGCACACTATGCTTCATATTATAACGACTAGGTAATGATAAAGAAAGAAATGTAATTTAAAAAATCAAGTTTAAAAAAACCTCCTCGCCGGGAATCGAACCCCAGCACGCTGCGTGAAAGTTAGCACCGTTAACCACTCAACCAGAGATATCGATAAGACTAATGGCGTTATCAACAGCGATATATACTACTGCTTAGCAAATTATCACGTTGAAGGAAATTTCTCTTTACTGTATTGCGTTCTTTCTTTCTGTCATCAGTCCACTTCTTGCCGGTTTCCAATTTTGAATATCCTATTG
This sequence comes from Meconema thalassinum, assembly GCA_946902985.2. Taxonomy (NCBI): domain Eukaryota; kingdom Metazoa; phylum Arthropoda; class Insecta; order Orthoptera; family Tettigoniidae; genus Meconema; species Meconema thalassinum. Next base: position 670,336,382 of record OX336389.2, on the reverse strand, counting down.
TATCACTGTGCATTGATGGGAAACTAATAATACTTGGCCAAGGCGTACCGACATTACTATATATCGTGTAGTTTCCATATATGGCTCACGGATAACGCTGACAGCGTCCTCGGCCTCGATTCCGGACTCGAGTATCTCGAGTTTTACGGTTCCAGACTCGATTCTTCGCGAGTCCACTCGCAGCCCATCACTACTGAGGAGGGTTGAGAGAGTAGAGAATAGGAGTGTCACATCTTCATATATATTATTTCAGTAGTAGCCTATGCATCCCTCCTGCGGCGCTCACAAGCGACCGATCGTGACAAATGAGCATTCAAATGAAAGAGAATAGACATTAGCAGTGACTTATTGCACTATAATTTCATAAATATCTATAATTTATTTAAAAAAGGACTTTAAAAAAATTGTACGAAGTGTGCGATTTGCAATCACCGTTGATGTAGGATAATACGCTCCATACTTCCTGTCCACGGGCCACTGAGACGCATGTTTCATGTCATATTAACATTCTGAGGTCTTTCCTTTATCCTGAAATGTTAATAGTGTTCTATAATCATTTGGTTGAAATAAAAACATAACCTTTCTCCTTAAGTGTCTCATTATAAACCTATTGGAGAAAGTGTGGTTTATGAACATGCGAGATTTCTCGCACGGGTCCGCTAGTAATAAATATTTACTGGAAGTGATTGAATTGTATGGTACCGTAACATTATAGAGCTTCCACGAGATAAAATGGCATCGAAGCTTATGCATAACGAACTTCCAGTCCGCGAATCTCCAATTGAATTTCATTGGCAGTGAAACGTTCGTTCGTGATTATCTTCCTTATTATTTCGGATTGTGGTTTTGTTTTTAGGCGTTCAACTTATGAAATAATAACTAAAGGGTTGGTCTTTCATGAATATTCCAAAGACAAGTGTCTCCAAAAAGAGTAATTAGTAGAACTTCGCATCAGAGACGACCATAACAAACAGCTTGCCTACAAAGTGTGCGATTTGCACATTTCAAACGGCATTGGTCTAACATATCTTCGACTACAATAATTAAGTTGGTGCAAATTATATATGTTATATGTGAGAATATTATTATAATTTGCTATCCAGTTGTTATATTGGCATATTATGCATTAACGTGACCTGTTTAAATGCTAAATTGTGACGTAAGCTACGAGTTGTAGGCTATTCGCCGTACCGGTAGGCCTAATATTTACTAACAACGCATCGTTTCTTCTTTAATATTTATTTAATCATTATAATTATAATAGCCTATCTATTAACACTTATTTAACCAATAATCATTTTATAATTCTATACATATTCCAGGTATTGCAAGAAAGCGATTTGATAGCACATGCGGCTCTACCTTAAAATCCAACCATGCCCAGTTTTCATTACCTATGGATGATATTACCGCCAGTTAATAAACCAAACAACTGGCAACATATTTTTTTAATGCTCATTTACATCTTCACCCTAGTCTACGTAAAGTACCATACGGTAATCACTGAAAGGGTAGGGGGGTTATGACCCCAATTTCACAAACGAACGGACCTCATTTTGCATGAATTATGGAACACGAATCCTAATGGAGGTATGGATTGTCCGCATTTAGAAATATGTTAGTCAATAATTTAAAACAAGATGCCAGAAAACTAAATACAAAAACCTGCGTGCCTACTACGGTGTTAAGTTGCTCCGTGAAAAAAATACACTTCGCCGAGATTATACCTACGTCAGCGTAGCCATTGCGCCAGAAAGCAAATTCTTCTGATTACAAAGAATTTCCAGGGCAATGACGATCGTAACTTATTCCAACTTAGGAGTCTCAGCGACCCCTATAGTGTCTAGGCAGGAAATAGCACGGGACTCTCGTGAGCAAGAGTTGACCACTCTTTGATTTTTTCAGCCATAGCATACGAATGTACAATTTTCGGCAGTTGGTGCGAAATTGCAGCACATCCGCGTCTGGAATTTTCTAATATCTTGATCTGTTAGCTTCATTAAGGGCTGCTCTTGTCGAGAAACCCAGGTCTCCTCTGTGAATAACAAGGCGGACTGATTCCTGTATGTCATTGTCAGCAACGAGCGCGGCGCGCGTAGCCCCACGCGTAGAGGGTTCGGCCGGCGGTCGGCCAGGCAAAGTATGCATTCGACGTTGGCTGGGTTCTCATCCTGCTTAGCGCTCTATCGGTGGCGCAAATTACGGGTGGCAGCGCGGTCTGCAGGCGAAATAGAAGATTGAGCGGGAGGACTCTACCGAGCGTTCGGGGGCTAAGAAGTCGGGCATTATGAGACTTTTCAAGGTTTCCCGTATCAAGTGCGAATTTCCCGTATAATTCCCGTATTTTTCCCGGGTCACTAAAATTCCCGTATAATTCCCGTATTTCCCGTATCGCTCGACACCCTGAATGCCGGACCCAGATGGGGCCCCGTGGACGCCAACCCACGTCCCACTAGATGCGAGCCCCTGGGGGGGGGCTCGACAATAATCCCTCCTTCTATGAATGAACACCTTTCACTACAATGTTACTGACCTCAGACTAACGACAAGGAATGTGGGGAGAGGTATGTGGCAGCCAGGGTCTGTAAGTTTAGAAACAAGCACACTCCAACAAAATAAATTAGCTCCAGGTCACAAAAGACCCCACGCCACCACTTCCGGGTTAACGATATCCGTGAAATGCATTTCAGCAAACATATATGTCTAATCACAACAATATATTTACACCATATAAGCCATTTTTTTAAATATTGAAGCCACGTAATGCCAGCCCCGGGTTCGATTCCCGGCTCCGTCAGGGATTTTAGAAACTGACGTGAGGGCTGGAAAGGGGTGCAATCAGCTTCGTGAGGACAATTGAGTAGCTGTCTGACAGTGCCCCGATCACAAAAACTAAGATTAATGGCCGAGGAGACCCGATGCGCTGATCACGCGTCACCCCAATATCTGCAGGCCAAATGGCTGGGCAGCAGTCGCTTGGTAGGCCTAGGCCCTTCACGGGCTGTAGTGCCAGGGGTTGTTAATAATTATATATATATTGAAGCCACGTAATATCGCGAAATAAATTTATTTTTCGAAATTTGTTATTTTCACCCTAAAATGCTAAATACCAATGAAATGCTGGATATAAGATATTTTTTTAAAATATATTTACTTTAAAATTAATTCAAATAGTTCCACTATCTGTTTGATAGAAAATAAGGTATCTTAAATATAAATGATTTATAAGATAATGGATAACGAAGTCCCGTCTCGAACTTGATTGGTTGGAGTCCTGAAATCATGTATACAATGCTCTGCTTATACTTTGGGAACAACATAAGTTTTACGAGTTAGGGCCGTATTCACCAACGCCAGTAATTTGATTATCTTGGTTTATAGCTGCCAGAATCTCAGATAATAGCTATATCGTTATTCACCAACACAATTATCTCGGTTAATAGGGATTATCCTGGTTAATCACTTTACTGGAGGAAGGTTGACCGGTAAAATGCCAAAAACTAAGATAATCAACAGAACAAGATGGCGTGCAGATCAATGTAATACTTAATAAATGCTAGAGAAAACGATAGTGACGAAGAATATCAGCAAGAATATGCAGGGAAACGGCCTAGATGGATAAAAGAACGTGCCTCATATTTTGAGGATTACGATGATGTTGATTTTATCACACGTTTTAGGTTATCTAAATCTTCTACGTTGTCAGTATTGTCCATCATAGAACCTAACCTTGAGTTTGCAACGGTAAGATGAATACTATAACTCCAATAGTGAGTACGGTATATAGAAAGCATTCACTGTAAATTTAACAACTGAATAGTTATATTTGTGGTCTTTCAGGAACCATTCTGTGTCGCCAATAAATAAATTGCTGCTTGCATTAAGGTTTAATTATGCTACTGATAGTAATCAGCTGAGCGTAGCGGATTTTGCAGGGGTGAGTCAACCAACAGCTTGCCGAATCGTGCATCGTGTGAGTGCTGCCATAGCCGCTTTACGACCTCGCTACATCAGTCTTCCGCAAACACCTGAGGCTATAAAGCAAACACAGATGGGTTTTTATAACATTGCCAGATTTCCAAAAGCAGTAGGGGCAATGGACTGTACCCATATTCGAATACGTTCTCCTGGTGGTAATCATGCCGAATTATTCCGAAACAGAAAGGGTTATTTTTGGCTGAATGTGCAAGCAATATGTAATTGTAATATAGAATTTAGATGGCCTGGAAGTAGTCATGATAGTACGATTTTCAACAACTGTGTACAACGAGCCAGGTTCGAACAAGGTGTGTATGGGGATTCAGTATTATTAGTAGATGCTGGCTACCCTTGTAGATCGTACCTAATGCCTCCTCTGGATGCAGTCCACACACCCGAAGAGAATCTTTATAACGAGTCACAAATAAGAACTAGAAATGTGATAGAGCGAGTGTTTATTGTATAATAAACTTATTTAAAGCACTTATGTGTTGTTTTTTAGTGCCTTCGACCTTTGTTTAACCATTACCAGCAATTTTTCGGCTAATCCGCGAAATTCGATTATCCGCGGTATCTGCGCCAGTCAATTCCGCGGATAATTGGGAGTGTACTGTAATTCAAATGAGTTTTAGTTCTTTCAAAAAAGAAAAAGAAAATCTAGAATAAATCATTTGATATTCCTCTAAATGTTTGTATAGTGTTCATTATAGAACTAAATCCGAGCACCGTACACATAGCTATTAACACACTCACACCATTTTTTATTTCACTGCTATGGACATTTTATTTCATAGCTTTAAACATTTTATTTGACCAATTTGAAGCCTTTTATATTACCATAAATCAGGGTCCCTAGTCATAGGCCTATGGCAATTGAAAATCAAACAGTGAATTAAAACCAATTCCAAGTACACTAAACACTTCAATAGCAGAGGAAGAAGCATATTTTCTACCAAGTGAAACAAGTAACTCCGCTATAGCCGGTCCCAAGCCCGGTTGAGAAAGGAGGAGGGTGAATGGCTGGTTATTGGGCCTCGGTGGGGACACCAATGCTGAGTAGGTGTCTCTGGTAAATACTGAGAAATGCCCTAGTTGGGAGGCTCTGTCTAGCAATGCAACCAGCAAATCCTAGCCCGTAAGGGAGGGATGAGGACGAGTTTCTGGCGCCTTAAAACGGGATATGCTCAGATAAGGGGGAACAACCCTGACAGAAAAGTCCAGTAGGCACAGATGCTTTGAGGTGGCAGCTCCTCCACTGTGCTAGCTCGCGTAGTGGCGATTACCCACGTCGGGTGAAGCTTATCAAATTCAGAGGAAAAATGGAAGAGCCGGACGGATAAACGTGATACGACCCTGCGAGAAAAGGACAATGAGATGGACTACATGGAATCTAACTTCTCTGGCAGGAAAGGAAGTAGAAATAATAAATGAAATGCAGAAATATAAAATTCCTTTGCTGGGGATTAGTGAAACAAAGAAGAAGGGTAGTGGACAAATGGCAATGGAAAAAGGATATACCTTGTGGTATTCAGGTGTGGATCGAGATCAAAGAGAAAGAGGGAATGGGAGTCATACTAAGTCCTACACTCAACAACCAAGTGAGATACTGGGAAGCAGTAAATTCCAGGATAATCAGAATGGACCTCAGCTTACAAGAGGACACCTCGATCATCCAGATATATGCACCCACAGAAGACAGAGGTGAAGCAGAGAAAGATGACTTCTACTAAGCCTTGCAGACAACAATTAACAGAGCTCAGGATGGGAATAAACATGTCGTTGTCATGGGAGATTGGAACGCACGGATAGGTAATGAGTTTGAGGAAGGATATGGATGTTTTGGCAAATATGCGGCAGGAGCAGTTAAGAATCGTAATGGAGACAGAATGATTGAGTTTTGCATAGATAATCTATTACTTATTGGAAACACTTTCTTTCCCCATAAGAAATGTCATCAGATGACATACGTGGCTGGACGAGATGTAACGAGTGCTATAGACTATTTTACATACACAGAGAGTGCAAGATATGCAATCTATGATGTACGAGTTTTTAGAAGTGCGGAGATGAGTACTGAACATCACCTATTAGTCATGACTACGCACTTCCGGACACCAAAGCCTCACGAGACCCAGAATGTACTCCAAGTTGAACATAGACCAACTTAAAGATGAAGAAAAGAAGAAGAGATATAGAGATGAGTTGGATCAAAGGCTGCAGGCAGCCAGAGGGAATACGGACATGAATTCAGCCGAACAAGTCTGGGAAGTACTAAGAGACATCATCAAGAAAACAGCAGAAGACATATGTGGGATGAAGACAGTAGGAGGCTATCAGAAGAGAACAAGATGGAGGAATGAAGTAGTGCAGGAGGCAGTAGAGGAGAAGAAAGAAGCATGGAAGAAATATGTACAAAGCAAGAGGAGGGATGACAGGGAGAAATACGTGGAAGCTAGAAATGTATCGAAACAAATTGTCAGGCAAGCGAAAGAAGATAGTTGGAAAGAATTTGGAGATGAAACAGAGAAAAATTTCCATGAAAATAAACGAAGGTTCTGGACATTTGTCCAAGGACTTGGAGGAAAATATGGGAAGAAAGTAAGAAGTATACAAAACAAAGACGGCATACTTAAAACCAAAGTAGAAGAAGTACTGGAAACATGGAGAGATTACTATGCAGAGGTGTTCGAAACTGAGAGGGAAGAGATAGAGCAAGAGCAACAACTACAATCAGAAGAGATGGAGGATGAAGCAGAAGAAGAAGAAGTAATCAGTAGATACGAAATTGACGAAGCGATAACCAAGATGAAGAATGATTAAACATCGGGTCCGGATGATATAGCTCCTGAATTGATTAAGAAAGGAAGTTATGAATTAAAAGAATGGTTAAGAATTTTGTTTAACATTTGCTGGAAGGAAGAAATAATACCTGAAGAATGGACAAGCAACATCATCACCCCAATCCATAAGAAAGGAAGTACAACAGATTGTCGGAACTATCGAGCCGTTTGCTTATCATCAGTTGCATTGAAGTTTTACACGAGAATTGCAGAGAAAAGACTACGAAGACAGGTGGAGCCAGAGCTACAAGAAGAACAAGCAGCATTCCGCCCACATCGGCAAACTCAAGATCAGATTAGTTGTCTTCGACACCTCATAGAGAGAATAAACAACAGAGGAAAGGAAGCATATCTGGCATTCCTAGAAATTACAGCTGCGTTTGATTCGGTACCTAAAGAGGAAATACGGAAAGCACTGGAAATTTTACCGATAGGAAGAAAGTTGATCAGAGTAATTCAAAGTGTGTATAAGGTGGTCAAGGGATTAGTGAGATTGGATGGACATGAGAGTGGACAATTCAGGATGGACAGAGGAGTGAAACAAGGAGACAGCCCGAGTCCACTCCTCTTCACTGTATTCATGAATCAAGTGATCAGTCAATGCAGAGCTAGGACAAGGCGAATGAAAATTGGAAACTGGAAAATGAGACCAATGTACCTTCAGTCACTAGTGTATGCTGACGACATCGTACTTATTAATAATAGTTCAGAAGACCTGCAACAAGCTGTCACAGAGTGGGCAACTTCCCTACAAGACAGAGGACTCACCATTAATATAAATAAAAGTAAGGTGATGAAAATAGGAGGAGATAGGGAAGATATGTTGATAGAGTGGCAAGGAAGGACTATGGATCAGTCCACAGCTTTATATATCTGGGAACAACGCTGACTGAGGATGCAAGAATCGACGGAGAGGTTAATACTCGAGTAAAGAAGGCAAATAACGTATATTATCAGTTGAGCCAGTGTATTGTGGTAAAGAAGGAAGTCTCGGAGAAAACCAAGATTCAAATCCATAAGACAGTTTTTTTACCTACACTCACTTATGGTGCTGAGACATGGACTATGCTGGACAAACATGAAAGTAGAGTGACTGCCTCAGAGATGAAATACCTCCGGAAGCTAGTGAATAAAACTAGAAGAGATAGGGTACGAAATATAGCGATCAGAGAAGAATTAAAGGTGGAATCGGTAGAACATACTATCCAGAAGAAAGCTTTACAATGGTATGGACATATAAGGATGGATGAAGAAAGGAAACCGAAGCAAGTGTTTGAGGCAAAGCACTCGAAGAAGAGGTCGTCCAAGGAAAGAATGGATCCAATATGTCGGAGAGGTGGCAGAAAAGAAGGGAAGGACTCTGCAGCAAACCAGGAGACTCGCAGGGAATAGGAATGAATACATAAAGTGGCTGGCAGACCCGACGCCGTGAGGCAAAAGGGATAGATGAAGAAGAAGTGAAACAAGTAACAATGATAAGATATCAAACACCATTAATTAGCCTTACAGCTTCTATTCTGAGATAGTGTTCCTTTTCTATCACTGACAAATTCCCACAAAAGAGAATTACTGTATTATTGATCACCAAGTCTACAACACTAGAATCCATTTTAAAACCAGTGTCAATCAATGTATGTTTGAACAGGCATTGCCAGGCAGGTTGTTTTAGGAGGAGGAACATCGAGAATATCTGCCCCTAATGATAATTAGTTAGTAATTGGAGTATTAAGGGGCAGAACAGCGAAGTCATCTGTCCCTTGCCCCTGATGATTAAGAGTGGTAATGATAATGATTGCTGCTGCAACTACTACTACTACCACTAGGGCCATTCCACGAATGCACCACTTCCATAAAATAAAATTCTCGTAACTCATTCCCTTCAAATTTGGTTCATTCTCCTACCGTACTAAACTTTATATCTATATTGTAGAAACAACAAAGAAATTAGGATTTATAAATAGTTCACAGAAGTATGAAAAAATTATGTTTTTTTATGCATGTATACGTTAAATTGTAATTTCTTTAGATTAAACTAGTTTTGTGATAAAGAGTTGGCCTTTATAAAAAGTCTAATGCACAGAAACTTTGAAAGAAGAATTAATTCAGGAATTATGATGGTTTTTACAATACAATGTTGCAAGTTTATATGTCAGGCAGAAAGTTACTTTGTTTGCTTTCTCATAATAACCACTACCACAGTGAACATAACACCACAATATATAGCCTATTCCTTAACTGTGATGCCATCAAATTGAACCGATTACTCCTTTTTATATAGCTACAAGCTCTGGATACAGGTCATTGTATATTTGTTAACTTTTGTTGTTGCTGTTTTGTACTGTAATTTTCTCTTATTTATTCTCTAATTGTATTCATTCCTTCAAAGTAGAACTATTCAATATTTACAACATATAAAGCAGTAACTAATATGAAACGAAGAATAGCAAAATAATATTTTTATGTGATCAAAACCATTGCCTACTAGATTATACAAGGCCTTCACAACCAAAGTGAGTGGTTGAGTCATGAGTTTTAGTTGGCTGCACTGCACTGTGTCCTTCAAAGCGGGACTTCCCCGTGTGAGCTGTCGATGTGTATCGCGATAAGCGCGCCAGCCTGCATGTCTTCAGCGTGTATTACAGTCAGCGAGCGTTCAGATGGATTATTATTGGAAGAGTGCAACAGTATATAGGCGGTAATGTTTACTACTGAAGAGAGAGTTTTTTTGGTGGAATACGTTTTTCGCGAAGGCGATCGGTTTACAGAAAATGTAAAATTAAGATTTCAGGCGCGGTTTCCTAATTCAAAGTGTCCAAACCGTGATACCGTTCGGGATTTGGTAAGTAAATTTCGTGTGACTGGCTCAGTTAACGATGTACCGGGAACAGGCAGGCCTACGCTTTTAACAGATGAAGAACTTGATGAAATCTCCGATATAATGCTGCGTAGTCCAAGTAAATCAACACGAAAATTAGCTCAACAAACAGGAATCTCTAAGTCGACAGCACACAGAGCTGTAAGAGACAAGCTTCAGTTGTTCCCTTATAGTGAGCGATGTATGGAAGATAGAGATATGCTCTCGCGGACTTTTTTTTAGAACTTTTCATGCTAAACAATTCTTACACTCATAGTATTTCGATATTTTCAACAGTTTGCCCAGCATACGCTTACAAAGCGCTCGACGCCAGGTATTTTATAGACTTTTCCACTAAAATCGTTACTGCTCGGTTTCCTTTGATCATAAATAATTTATTTTCTACAGAAATCATACTCGATATATCCTTTACAGAATGGTGAAACCCGCATCAAAATCCATCCAGAGGTTCTCGAGTTTACCCGTAACATTCAAGAATCGGGGACTTTGTTTTATACTAAGTAGAGAAGATGGGAAGAATACTTTTCAAAGCTACTGAATGTTAAACACATTGAACTGGATGAAGAAAGGGAACAAGAAGGAACAATGGAGGAAGAAGAAGAACAAGAAAAGGAGATATCTATGCTAGAAATAGAGGAAGCCATAAAGAAGATGAAGAGTGGCAAAGCACCTGGAGTGGATGAGGTGACCACAGAAATGATAAAAGCAGCAGGACCAGTAGAGTTGCAGTGGCTGTATAGATTATTTAGAATAATTTGGAAGAAGAAAGAGATCCCAGAAGAATGGGGAAAGGGTTTAATTATCCCACTTTTTAAGAAAGGTGACAAAAAGGAATGTAACAATTACAGAGGGATCACCCTTATTGCCCATGTAGCCAAGATCTTTGAGAGAGTATTGGAAGGTAGACTGAGGAGGCAGACAGATGGAGAGATGGAAGAAGAACAGTATGGTTTTAGGAGAGACAGATCAACTTTTGATCTAATCTTTACACTAAGGCATATGATGGAGAAAAGATGGGAGTTTGGAAAAGACATGGTGATGACTTTTATTGATATTGAGAAAGCTTATGACAGTGTGCCTAGACAGGTGGTGTGGGATGTATTAAGAAAAAGGCAAGTTAACAGTGCAGAACTGCAAATGGTGAAAGCTATGTACAAATATTGTGTCAGTAGCGTAAAGACCACTATAGGAGAAACAGAATGGTTCAAGGTGGAAACGGGTCTCCGTCAAGGAAGTGTATTGTCCCCCTTACTATTCATCATAGTCATGGATGAAATCCACAAGAATGTTAAACAGAGATTGGGACAAGAGGCAATAAAGGCCATGCTGTTTGCAGATGATATAGTGATATGGGGTGAGGATGAAAAGGAAGTACAAAAACAAGTAGATGTATGGAACCAAGAGATTGAGAAGTTTGGGATGAAAGTTAGCACAGAGAAGAGCAAGACAATGGTAATGTCAAGGGGAAGTAAGGAGGGAAGAGGAAAGATAGAAGTGAACGGAAAAATTCTAGAAGTGGTGAAAAGTTTCAAGTACTTGGGAAGTGTGATCACAGAAGATGGAAAGATTACTGAGGAAATTGGAAAGAGAATACAACAAGCGAACAGCTTCTACCAGAGTGTTAGGGGTATTCTGTGGAACCAAGATGTCCCAAAGAAATGGAAGCAGGTATTATATTCAACCTATTATGGACCCGTACTAACATATGCAGCTGGAGCATGGACCACTACAAAAAGAGAGGAGAGTAGAATACAAGCAGCGGAGATGAAATTCCTAAGAGGTATAGAAGGGAAGACCAGAAGAGATAAAATCAGAAACGAGGAGATAAGAAGGAGGACAGGAATCTTGAAGCTGCAGGACAGGATAGAAACAACCAAGTTAAAGTGGTATGGACATATGATGAGAATGGGAGAGGAGAGAGTGCCAAAGAAAGCTTTTCTGGAAAAGGTTTCGGGGAAGAGACCGCGCGGAAGGCCCCGAAAGAGATGGGCAGATACAGTGTGGGAGTGCGTGGAGAAGAAGGGAGGAAAACCTGAAGATGTACTTAAAGGGGGAGAGGAGTGGTGGAGAGACAGGCAACGTTGGAGGTCCTTGATTCACAACCCGACCCAGGAAGCTGGAAACGGGAAATGAAGAAGAAGAGATGTTGCAAGCGGTAGCCGTGCTACCAACTTTACTGCTGTAGCTAGCTCTCCCAGACACATGTAGACGCTGCGGAGAACATTCCCGGACTACTGTAGAATAAACAGCAAGTAAAAAATATGCATATGGAGCATTTGGGAATCGAACCAAGGGCCACTGGGCCAAACATCATCTTAAACACTACACCAAGTGGTTTCGCCGACCAGTTTCATTTAGTAGTAATATGTGCAGTGGAACTGCTATAAATTTAACTTCAGGGAGCAAAATATACCCATTAACAAAGTGTATCATAGACATGAACTTACTTTGAAACCATTCATTTCAGATTCCTATTAATACCTAAGTATATATATTAGCCTTTCAAGATTTGATTGCCACTGAACTTGGCTGCACCAGCGTTTGTTGTTTTATTGCAGCAGGAGCCTTGCGGGACGAGCAGGGGGACACAATGATGACTAGGGAGCAGATTTTTATGGAATTACTTTTTTTGTTCGTTTTAGCACAATTTTCGAAACGTGTTATTCCTAGTGTGCTTCCTCAAGTGTAAAAACGTATTCTTATTTCACATAAAAACATATATTTTCAGATTTGTTTTATGTAAATACATATTTTTAGAAAATCCATAATAAGCACATAAATCGGCAATATTTGTTACTGAATAAATTTTAAAATGATTCTGTATTATGAAATGATGCAAACGTCATGTTACCGAATGTATAGACTCAGGTCAGCGAAACACAATCGCGGAGAGATAAGCCGTCGGGGAATACCCTACTAGCCTAAAAACACATAAATTGTTCTTTTCTTTTTTGGTTGGTCTTCGGAAGAGGCGACCTTCAATCCACGTGCTAGCTCGAAGGGGAATCCCTTATTTCTGATGAATGGCTGACGCAATACAGTGGCCTTGCATATTCTTGTCAGCGTGTCTTGTGGTGAGTGAGGCAGTGGGTCAGTCAGTTCGTATTGATTAAATCAGACCATTTTTCAGTACCGCTATTTAAGTGAAGTGAATTAGTGATTGATGAAAACTGATAATGCCAAAAATAAAGCCTAGTATTCATTCTCGTTTGCAGCAATATGTCGCTGAATTTAGTGGAATTTTTACAAGTAATGGAAAGACTCTTTTCTATCAAAAATGTGGGAAATCTGTAAATGCAGATCAGCGATCTCAAATCTTACAGCATTTAGCAGGTAGTAAACATAAAATTGCCTCTTCACGTGCAACCTCTACTAGAGGAGTTCTTTCAGGCGAAACAGCTTCCTCTTCTCATACCCCAGTTTCAAAAAGTTCCGAATATTATGCAGATTTATGCAAAGCTTTTCTTTCATCAGATATTCATTTATATAAATTGAAAAGTACAGAGCTTAGAACATTTCTTACAAAATACACTAATTTCGAAACACTAGCAGAATCAACTTTAAGAAAATTGTATGTCCCTGCGTGTTACGAACAAATGCTAGGAAAAATGAGAGCAGAATGTGAAAATTTAAAAATATGGGTAAGCATGGACAAATCACCTGACTCTAGTGGCAGGAAAGTGGGAAATGTTGTGGTAGGTGTGCTAGAAAATGATGAAATTATTTCCAAGCGGTGCTTCCTCTTAGCATGTATAGAGAAATATCAGCATCAAATCATGTTACGATGGCTCGCTTATTCAATGAATCTCTGCAGTTGTTATGGCCGAATGGGGTGAAATTTGTTAATGTTTTACTCTTACTTACGAATGCTATGAAGAAGGCAGCAGAAGGTCTGTCTGTAAGTTTCCCACACATGATGGTTTACACAGAGTATGAGAACAGGTACATGCATTGTATCCTGAAGTGGAGAAATTAATTTCAAATGGCAAAAAAGTGTTTGTAAAAGCTCCAACGAGAATAGACTTATTCAAAGCTAAAAATCCATATCTTGCACTTCCGCCTAGACCCATACTTACTCGTTGGGGGACATGGTTTCAAGCAGTAGTGTATTATGTAGACAATCTTGAAAATATTAAAACAGTGATAGATGAACTAAATAAGGATGACACTGCCTCAATTGAAATTCTTCAGAACTTACTTAAGGACAGTACATTACAAAATAAATTATCTTACATATCTGCAAATTTGAGAATTTTGTGTCACTCTATAAAAACAATAGAAACATCAACCAACTTGTTGACTGAGACAATTAATGAGGTGCATGACATTGAGAAAAAAAATAATGCGCTCTAAGGTCCCAAAGTAGAAGCTATTAAACAGAAATTTAAAAGTGTGTTCGCAAAAAATGATGGAATTCATTCTATGTATGTGTAAAATTGCTCAAGTTTTGCAAGGGCAAGTAGACATCGGTGAAATTGAAAATTTGCATGTCAGTGACATTCCTTTGATGAAACATGCCAGACTCCCTTCGTGTGATGTTGAACGGTCCTTCTCCCGGTATCGTGCATTGTTCTGAGACAACTGACATCGGTTTTTGATGGAAAATTCGGAGGAAGTTTTCATTTTTCACTGAAACAGCGAGATTTTTCAACCCTCCAGTGTCTCAACATGATGGTGAGTGACTTTCTACAATAAATATTTAATTTTTTTAAAATATTGAAACAAGATATTTTTGATTTTTATTAAATATTTTCAATTTTTTTGCTACATAAAAATTAATTTTTTTCTAGATTTTTAGCACATAAAAATCCGTTCCCATACTTCTAAATACAAAAGTACTTAAATACTTTTCCGAATCACACTCAAAAGAGCCATATTCACGAGTTCTGTGGTACCTAAAAAAAACTAAATGATATGTGAGTACCTAAAAATACCTAATTTCAGTTTTGTTCTATATATTTCAGTACATTTGAAGTTTTAGCCTTAAAAGTAAAGCACAAGACAGTGTTTATTCCTAGCTAATTGATTGAGAGAAATCCTACCTGCCAGAAAAATTCAAATATTTTCAGCACTTTTCAGCTTATATCCTATTGTTTGGTTATTTACTGAAAGTAAAATGGGGATACATCTCTTATTGTTTCCAAGTTCCCTATATTCTAAAGAAACTAAGTTAATTAAATGGGCTACAGTGTGAAAATCACCTCTGACATCCTTGGTTTTATTGAATTTGGATAATTAACATATTTAAGGAGAGCAAATATTGCCTAAATGTGTGAAGTTCTCGGTGATAATTCGATAAAAGACATATCATTACCGGTATGTAAAATATTTACACTCTCGTTGCAATCAGATTTTCTACTAACAATTAGACATTAATTGTAAGCTTTGTGCAGTTTATCTCAACTTTTGCTACACTTGAAACATAAAAACCTATTCTACCTACTAAAATAAAATAAAAAAACTATTTTTTGTTTTTGAAAACCTAAAATGACAATTTTAAAAACCTAAAAATTTGGTGTCTAGTGATGACGGAGTGCCGTCTCCACATAAGTCAAGGAGCATTGCACGCGGTACTTGCGTTAGAAGTTATAATGTGAATTGCGAATGAAGAAATTAATAATAATGGGCGAATTAAGAATGGTATGTATACTGATGTTGTTCATTTAGGAATTAGGGAAATCATGTCACACGAGTTCATATTACCATGGACAGTTGAACCAAGCAGGCTGACAGTGTGACACAAGTAAACAAAGAATAGTTCCCACCTCGAATGCCGGCAATCAAATCTTGAAAGGCTAATAACTCTGGTTTGTAAATACAAGTTCTAATCATTGCCCATTGCATTAGAGTTGAATAGATGTCGAGATTGTTAACTCAGAATGGGCTGCTAGGGCCAAACATTCTCCTCCTCCACTGATAGCTCATTGTTCTGCCTATATTGTACAGGCCGGACGTTTGTTTTAGACGATTGCCCTTGACCTAGAAGCCTGCGGGTGAGCCTGCACACAGTCACTCTCTCACCCTATCGCTTCAAACTTGTCACCACCGATCTGATGTAATGGGATTTCAGACTTGAGCACGTGGTGACACCGTCCTGCTGACAGTACAGTCCATGTCGAAGTATTGTGTGACACAGAAGTACACGTTACGTAGTTACGAACAGAACGCCATTATATTTGCCAATGACTGTACTTCAGAAGTAGTGTGAGAAAGCTTTGTCAATCATCGGACCGCTTGGGGCAGCTGATAACAACACAGGTACTGCAGTAACTCGCCTCAATGCTTCCATTAAGATTTTTCACTCATCTGAAACTAACGTCCGGCCTGTAGCAACCACTAGTGTGCTTGTGTCACCAAATGTCCACATATCTTTTAACTCCCTCTTTCACTTCTGTTTTTTTCTCTCATATCTAGTAGTTGCTTTTCTTTTATTGGTGCTGATGCGATAAATTTTACTTCTTCTACAGGCCCAGAAGTTAATCACAACAGTCGGAATCTCTCGAAGTTCCTTGTTCAAAAGTTTATTATATATACCGTATGCAAATTATTTTTGGATGCCATGATTTACCAGCACTTGCGACTCAGTAAACTTTTTTTTCTATGAGTGTACAGTTTATTATTTCAACCCAACAGACAATTTCTCTAGTGCAGTTGAATTCAACAACGTAACTATTTGTTCTACACTTCATAGAATCTTCCATCTCTAACTTGAGACTGTTCAACAACTGTAGGTTAATCTTCCAGCTTCACTGGCAAACAAATAACTTGGAATGTTCGAACTACGTGCCACCAGAGCGAAGCAGTTTCCATGCACACAAAGTCTACAATCAAGGCGAGGAATCTCCATATCCTGGTAAACATACTCCTGATCAAATGGGATGATACAATCATGAAAAATGCATTTGAAACAAGTAAGGACAACAACAAGCTTTCTACACGGATTTGGTATTTGGGACAAAATGTTTATTTGCTTGTTCTTTGTGATGATCATATCACCAAGATCCACAGATACCTGTCTGAACAAGTCTTCACCTATAACACCATGCATACTTTAAAAGAACTGCTTCAATGTTTTACCATATCTTATAATGGTACCATGTGCCAACAAGCATCAGATATCATACAAAACATAATATACTGTAGTAGCATGTATCTTTGAATCATAAACAGGCAGTAAGTTCATACTTAACTAAATAAATATAAACAACTAATAATGCTGCACCAGATACACTTCCCAGTCTTCAATTACCTGGCCTAGCCTTCAAGCTTATGCTCATGATGTGGCTTTGTAGGTTTGATGACACAGTGAATGGTACCATACAGATTGTCACAGCTGGCAGTGTTAGGATAATGATAGTAACCTTACATTTATAATAAGCTTCTGTTCAGTCACTTTTCAGTAAAATTATCTGGAAAGGAAATAGATACAAATTTTAAACAACTAAAAATACACTGCATGCAATATGATTCCTGGTAAAATGTACATGTACATAAAAAACTCAGAATCAAAAATGACTCACACTTGTTTTGAAATAAATTTTTGTTATCTTCAAGAAAACTCCTCAGCTAATAAGTCTGAAAATATGCACTATATTAAAATATAATGAAGGTTATGCAGATTATGATTAACACAAGACAGCCCCCCTTCATTTTATATAACAAGTAAAATGTAGAACAAAGCCAATTAAATTAATTATCTTTACGATAAAACATGTTCGCTATAACTAGAAGGGATTGACGTTAAGTTAGTCCTCAACATGAAAAGTTTTCACGATCAAGAATGTACTTATTCCTTTCAAATTTGTTGGCTACCGGTATCTTCTTGTTTTGGGGTCAGTGTATTTCTTTCTAACCACCCCCATGGTGTTGGGTTAGCTCACCTGGAGACTGGCTCTGTCAGGGATTTTAGAAACCGACGTGAGGGCTGGAACGGGTGCACTTAGCTTCTTGAGGACAACTGAGTAGGTGTCCAACAGTGAGGCAGTGACGGACGGTCACAGAAACCAAGATCAACGGCCAAAGGGGATCTGACACGCTGACCACGCATCTCCCCGCAATATGTAGGCCGAATGGCTGGGCAGTGGTCGCTTGATAGGCCAGGACCCTTCATGGGCTGTGGTGCCAGAGGGGGGGGGAGATCATTTCTGTTAATATGGCTGCAGAGTTTTGAACTCTATTTTTACAATGCAGATTTAACAAGACGTTCAGTAAAGAACAGGAGCCTACTTTCTGCTAAATGTATGGGTATAGAAATAACTTGTTGCCCTCATCATGGAGTATATTAATTGAATGTTCTTGTGATGAATGTTAACAGTTGTA
The DNA here is from genome assembly GCA_946902985.2 of Meconema thalassinum. Lineage (NCBI taxonomy): Eukaryota > Metazoa > Arthropoda > Insecta > Orthoptera > Tettigoniidae > Meconema > Meconema thalassinum. The sequence continues at coordinate 670,318,370 of OX336389.2, read as the reverse complement.
CCCTATATCCCCATGGATATGTTTTGTTGTAATTCCACTTTTGCATCCAGAGGAATTGTTTGATTGCATAGAGAATGGAATCCTTCCTATTCACATCATTGGTACGATACTGTACTGTTTATGTTATTATATCTTGCTAATCTTAACCTAAATAAATGGACTGAGGACATGTTTGCCAGAGTATAGATATGTTAGTTGAAAGTAGCCAGATATTTCCTTGACCTAGGTCAAGGCAGTGGCTCTTAAATCCTTCTCAAAGAATCAATGTTACTGAAAATTAAATATGCAACTTTGTCTACAGGGAAAAGATCTATAATGACCACAAACCCATACATAATAAGATGAACCTTTGCATTTTAAAAGTATTGTGGATGTAAAACAGAAATATGCTAGGATTTTCATTAACTTCTATGCTACGTCCATTCAAACATTCGGAGCATGATCTATCGATTAATTAAAAAAAGGGACCGGTAGGAAAGAGAATCCGCTGAAAAGAGACTCGAACCTGTGATGTGATTGTCCGGAGTTATCAATGCTGACCACTAAACCACGCTGACATGCTTTGGTGTTAACTTTTGCTAGTAATAAACTTACAACCGACAACAATATTAATGCTTCAAATATCAATATGTTATAAATGTAAGATGGCCCTTCTATCGTGAAACATTCATTCTCTTTGTAGATTTCTTAAATAGAACACCACAAATCATGTGAAATATGCATAAAGCAAGCATTTGACAGGCATTTTAGAGCATTACCCAGTGTATAAAGTTTTATCAGCCTCTCGGAGCAGTGTCCATGGTGTTAAGAGCTCGTTATTTTAAGGGGCGGAACAGCGTGGTTTACACTCCCATTGAAACAGTTCTTTTAACGGACGCACAAAAGCTCAAAATCTGCAATATTAATGTGTCTAAAATCTATTTACAGCTTCGGACCATGATTGACTTGAAATCTTGATATTTCAAAGCAAGTTTGTTGCATTGACAAATCTTTGTAGTTTTTATATTTAAATATTTTTGCAAAGCTCTGAAGCTTTGATTATCAACAGCTCTGGTTATACTGCACCCCAGGTGAGCAGTCTAGGGTTATGCCAACTTTGGTATGATTCAGTCCTGCAGCCTTAGACACACGACATGAGCTCGTCATCCAGCTATGGTTCACAGCTAATTACAACACTTAACTAGTAACAGCAATGAAACAAGGGTAATAGTATACGAGAGTGGAGTGTGCTGTTAAAATTTTCCACTCTAGTGAAATCAGCCAAAATACCTTTTGTAATGCTGGACAATAATTATGGAAATGATCTAGTGAGGGATGTTGACTCCTCCGCAGTCTATAATCCAACATCCATGCCTTTTTAGATCACGACTTATATAGTAATATTATGGAACAAGAAGCATACTGCCAAACCCGCGCATATGCTACTGTAGGCAGTATTCACAGCAAGCTGACCAATAATCAGGGGCAGTTCTAGGGGTAGTGCCGTCGTGCCATAGCACTACCCACTAAGAGGAAAGGAAATTATTCACAATCCTGAATAAATAATTGTCGTTTAATATCTAATTCCTTTCAAAATACTTATTAGTTTAAATATTCCGTCCGTAGAGAATCCATTCCAGTCCATTGTCCCAACAGTAATATCTTGTGCCCTGGGTCTATTCGACACGGATGACGTATGAGCAGTGTCCTTATTACAATCTTCATCGCAGGCTCGCGCATCACTGGCAATGCAGAATTAAGCCATACTCTGTGCCAGAGACCATGTGGCTCAAGGAAGTACAGGAAGTGAAGTGCAATGCCATCTATCGGTCACTGTGAGGGTACTGGGTCAGTGCTGTGGAACTTCACAAAGCGTGGAAAAGAAGAGGGAATGCACCAATAATCTCATTGGCTGGAAGTGATTTGACACTCATTGCTTATTGGTGGGTTTTCGTCTTTCAAGTCGTTCACACAAACTGACAACTAATCGCTCACGCTCTCACAATGGACATGGGAGTGAACGACTTTCCTTTCCAGATAATGCGGAGAGGAAAAAAAGTTGTATTGGTAAGATAGTGACTTTACAAAAGGAATAGCACACGAGAAAGTTCTTGTAAAATTAAATTGACAGTATAGAAAGTACATAGGCTATGAAAAGTATCAGAAGATGCAGACACTATTAAATAACTAAATTTTAATTCTAGATTTCTGTAAAAGAGGGCTCTGCATTCATTCAATTCAATTCAATTCAAGATATTGTACAGCTTTTCTATAAATAGAAACATTGAAATTCAAACTTCCCCTAATGAATGAGGACAATGATTATGTATTTACTAATTCCTTATCTGGTAAAAAGAATGAATAAAGAAGAAAAACCAAAGTATTGTTACGGCTGTGAGTTTGTTTTGTCGCCTCGCCGCGTTGTGTCACAGCTGCCTCCAGGCTGTGTGTGCTCTGCCTCAGTATATTACGTGCGCGTTACGCAACGGGCTGCGAAGTGAAAGGGACGGTCCAGAAAGTTCATGACCCAGCCAGTGAAGGAAATCTCTAGAAGCCGTGTGTCCTGGACGATTCTAGAATACAGTGAGTCACCAGCCTGCTATATAAGCGGCCTCAAAGTGAGGGGACGGAGCTTTCTATGGGTGTGTGTTTCTGAGCTAGTGCGTGTTTTCCTGAGCGACAGAAGTGTGGTGACAAAGTGCCGTGCGAGTTACGAAATCCAGTGACATTGTTTCTCCCAGCTTGTGAACAGCCTGCAGCAAGTGATCGTAAGTAACTGGAGTTGGTGTACATAAGTGAGAGGAGCAGGTAGTTTCTGTCAAGGTCACCGTACTCATTAGGACGGATTAACTTCTGTGGTCTGTTGACAAGTGAAAGGGCCAAGAGCGCTCAAGGAAGAGACTTGAGGAAACTGGAGTAAGGTTCCAATTGCTTGTATTTGCTGATGAGTAGTGTAATTTTCTGGCCGCAATAAAGTTAATTATTTCTTTAAAGAAACAATCTGTGTTGTGCTTCAACCCACCGTAATCCAGTTAACAAAAGTGCCACTAGGGGGGTGGCACGTAACAACTGGTGTCAGAAGCCGGATTATGAACTCAAGCACAAGCACAACACCTGACGGTCCTGGTTTCAAAACCCGAGCAGGTCATTTTTTTTAAATTTTCCTGTGAGTGCATGCCCCTTACAAGACAAACATCTAAAATGGAAGAGCAATTCGCAGCATTGCTAGAAAAGTTAAGTGGCATGGAAGCCAAGATGGAAGACGGCCAGAAGAAGTTAGCCGAGGACCTAACTGCCAAACTAGAAGACGGTCAAAATAAACTAGCGGAGGACCTGAAGAGGATAGAGGACGGCCAGAAGAAGATGGAAGGCGGTCAGAATAAGTTGACACAGGACCTGAAGAAATTAGAACTGGGTCTGCGTGAGGAAGTCACGGCAGTGGAAAAGAAGTTCGACGCCTTACAAGTGGAAGTTGCCGAGCTGCGCCAACGCCCGCTGATGGGGGTGGAGGAGAAATTCAACGCCTTACAAAAGGAAGTTGCCGAGCTGCGCCAACGCCCACTGACGGGGGTGGAAGAGAAATTCAACGCTCTACAAGAGGAAGTTGCCGAGCTGCGCCAACGCCCGCCCGCCCACCGTTATACCGGGAATATCAGGAACGGGACATAGCAGAGTGACGCCCCCAACCTTCGACGGAAAGGTCCCGTGGAGCACCTACTTACGTCAGTTCAAGGCGGCCTGTTCCATAAATAACTGGAACAACACAGAAAAGGCTACAGCTCTCATTGTAGCATTGAGAGGTGATGCCCTTAACGACCTTCAGGCCATCCCGACTGGATCCCAGGACTACGCTTCACTGATCGCCCATATGGAGATTGCCATCTTCAGCAGGCCTACCAGATGCAGCTCCGGACCCGGGTACAAAAGAACGCGGAAACCCTGCAGGAGTTCGAGATGGACATCGCACGCCTCATAAGGCTCGCCTACCCAACAGCGCCGGCCGACTTTCTGGAGCAGATAGCGACGCAGACTTTCACCGACGGGCTACGGGACTCGGACACTCAACAGGCGCTGCGACTCACGCGCAATAAGACCCTGGCAGATGCGCTGAGCCACGCACTTGAGTTCGAGACGGCAAACCAGGTACCTAGAATGCGCGCGCGGGTGCGTCCAGTGGACGTCGACGAACCAGCCAAAGCCGACAAGACCAAGCCCCTGGCCGATGAACTGATGGAGGCGCTAGGCCGGTTCTTCAAGAGTCGCAGTACCACCAACAAAAACATAGCCGAAGGACATCCGGAGAGGCGGCCCGGAAGAGGACTACCGACCTGCTGGACCTGCCGTAAGAGAGGCCACCTGAGCAAGGACTGCGGTGATCGCAGCCGCCAAGGGTTTCCGTCGGGACAGTCAGTTGTAGGGAAACCGCGAGGCCCAGGAAAGCAAGTATCAGTCAGCCTTGGGGGGCAAAGGTTGGCTTGTGACAGTCGTCAAGCCCCGGCAGTCCAAGTTCGTGTGACGAAGTTACGGAGGGACAATAGCAGCATGATGGTCGACGGAGTCGTCAACGGAGAGAGCTGGCCCATGCTAATCGACACGGGAGCATCGAGGACCATCGTCAGTCCCACCGTGATCCCGAAGTGGAGGGCGCGACCCACACAAAGGAACCTCCAGCTAATAACCGCGACCGGAGAGACCGCACTGGTACATGGCGAAGCATCACTGGAGTTCATAATTGGTCGACGGGCGATAAAGCATCCAGTGCTTGTGGCTGACGTATCAAATGAAGTGATCATCGGACTGGACTTCCTGGACCAGAACAACATCATCTTGGATCTGAGTACCAACACTCTGCACTTCGGAGGTGAGGAACTTGCTTTGCAACCTGCGCACGAGTCCACCACCGCACGACGGGTAAGGCTGAGAGAAGAAGTCATCGTTCCCGCCAGGACAGAGGTCAGCACTGCCGTAATCGTCGACGGAACTGCTGAGGGAGTGGCGGCTGTCATCGAGCCAAAATATGAGGACATCCAGACAAAAGGATTGCTAGTTGCCAAGACCCTCATCAACACGACGCCTCGGCCGTACGTCCACCTGTCCAACCTGAACGACTACGATATTACGGTTCACCGGGACACCAACCTAGGAGTCTGCGAGCCCGTTACCTGGATTGCCCGCATCACAGACACGACGGACGGACACCTGCAGACGGACAACCGAAGAAGACGCGCCCTGCCAGAAGAACTACAGAAGCTGTACCAAGGATCCCAGGACCATTTAGACGAGGAGCAATCACGCCAACTTCAGGACCTGCTACGCGAATTCCAGGATGTCTTCTCCATGGGGAGCAAAGACTTCGGTAGGACAAGCTTGGTCCAGCACAGAATCGACGTTGGGGACAGCACACCGATTAGGGCCCCATTCCGACGTGTCCCGCTCGCCAAGCAAGCCGAAGTCGACCGGATGGTAGAAGAGATGAAGGAGCAAGGGGTGATCGAGCCATCACATAGTCCTTGGAGTTCTCCGGTCGTGCTAGTGAAGAAGAAGGACGGTTCCACCAGGTTCTGCGTGGACTACAGGCGGGTGAACGACGTCACGAAGAAGGACAGCTACCCTCTACCCCGGATCGACGACACGCTGGACACCATATCAGGATCAAGATGGTTCTCCACCTTGGATTTGAAGAGTGGCTACTGGCAGGTGGAGGTCCACCCTAAGGACCGCGAGAAAACGGCGTTCTCTGTGGGCAGCGGGCTCTGGCAGTTCACCGTCATGCCATTCGGTCTGTGCAACGCCCCTGCGACCTTCGAACGGCTAATGGAGTCCATTCTGAGGGGACTACACTGGAAGACCTGCCTGGTCTACCTAGACGACGTCATCGTTCTGGGAAAAAGCTTCGAGGAGCACTACAGCAACCTGATGGAGATCTTGATGAAGCTACGGGCTGCCCAGCTGAAGTTGAGCCCCAAGAAGTGTCAGCTCTTCCAGAAGCAGGTCCAGTACCTTGGGCATATTGTCTCCGAGGAAGGGGTGCGCACCGACCCAGAAAAGACCGCAGCTGTGAGGGAGTGGCCAGTTCCGAAGGACAAGTCCCAACTACGAAGCTTCCTGGGACTCTGCACTTATTACCGTCGCTTCGTGAGAGGATTCGCTGACATCGCCAAACCACTGCATCGACTGACTGAGAAGGACCAACTCTTCACATGGACAGCAGAATGCCACAGTGCCTTCGAACAACTCAAGCAGGCTCTGTGCACCGCGCCTATTCTGGCCTACCCCAGACCTGGAACAAGGTTCATCGTCGATACCGATGCTAGCGACTTTGGTATAGGGGGAATCCTGTCGCAAATAGTGGACGGCGAGGAGAGAGTAGTGGCCTACTTCAGCAAAGCCTTGTCAAAGCCAGAGAGGAACTACTGCGTCACCAGGAAGGAACTTCTCGCCATCGTGAAGACCATCGAACACTTCCACAAGTACCTGTACGGGCAAGAATTTCTCATCAGGACCGACCATGCATCCCTGCGGTGGCTCCTAACTTCAAACAGCCCGAGGGTCAACTCGCGCGGAGGTTAGAGAGGCTTCAACAGTACAACTTCGAGATCCAGCACAGGAAAGGCCAACTGCATTCTAATGCCGACGCCCTGTCACGAAGACCGTGCCCCGAAGACTGCACCTTCTCTACTAGGAGGGAGGAGAACACCGGGATACAGTGCCGACGGACTACTGTGGAACTTCAAGGGAACTGGAGCCGCGAATCTTTCACGCGGGCACAAGCAGAAGATGATGACCTGGGACTGATAGCCGAATGGAAGAGGGCCTGTGTCCCCAGACCCGGGTGGAACATTGTGAGTGACTGCAGCCAAAAGTTTAAGTCTTACTGGGCGCAGTGAACTCGCTGATTGTAAGGGATGGCCTCATCTGCCGTGCCAGGGAGAGCACCGACGGGAAGACCTCTCGGGAGCAAGTCGTCGTTCCAAAGGCTATGACGGAGGAAGTCCTGAAGGAAGTCCATGGAGGATCATCTGGTGGACACCTAGGGATAAAGAAGACCCTGGAGAAGCTGAGAGAGCGGTTCTACTGGACCGGATGCCGAACTGACGTGGAGAACCACTGCGCGAGGTGCCACGATTGCGCAGCCATCAAGGGCCCAGGACGTAGACGACGGGGAGAGAGTGGCCATCAATGTCGCTGGGCCATTCCCGTTAAGCGAGGCAGGGAACCGCTACATATTGGTCATCAGCGACTTCACCAAATGGCCGGAGGCGTATGCGCTCCCTAACCAAGAAGCCGCGACGATCGCAGAGACCCTGGTGAAGGAATTCGTCAGCCGGTACGGAGTACCCCTGGAGCTGCACTCCGACCAAGGGAGGAACTTCGAGTCGCAGGTGTTCCAGAATCTATGCCAGCTGCTGGGAATCCGGAAGACAAGGACAACGCCGCTACACCCTCAGTCCGACGGGATGGTAGAGCGATTCAATCGCACCATCGAGAACCATCTCCGAATAGTCGTCAGCGAGCACCAGAGGGATTGGGACAAGCATCTTCCACTATTTCTCCTGGCCTACCACGCCGCCGTGCAAGAAGCCACCGGGTGCACACCAGCCCGGGCCATGTATGGGAGGGAGTTCCGTCTACCTTTCGATCTTGCCTTCGGCCGACCTGGGAATGATCCGGTCCCGGTAAGCCAGTATTGTCAAGAACTGGTCGACCAACTGGAGGACGTGCACGAGTTCGCGAGGAGGAAACTGCGGATCGAGACCGACTGAATGAAGACCCGATACGACCAACAGACGGATGCTGGCGGATTCCACGAGGACGACCTGGTCTGGCTCTTCAACCCATTACGGAAGAAAGGCCTGTCACCCAAACTGCAGAAGTCCTGGGAGGGCCCGTACCGAGTCGTGAAACGGATCAACGATGTCGTCTACAGGATCCAGCGGAGCCCGAGGGCGAAGATGAAGATCGTGCATCGAGATCGCCTGGCAGCCTACGGAGGGACACAGACGGACCAATGATTGATCGGGACGATCAGCCCTTTAGGAAGGGGGTGGTGTTACGGCTGTGAGTTTGTTTTGTCGCCTCGCCGCGTTGTGTCACAGCTGCCTCCAGGCTGTGTGTGCTCTGCCTAAGTATATTACGTGCGCGTTACGCAACGGGCTGCGAAGTGAAAGGGACGGTCCAGAAAGTTCGTGACCCAGCCAGTGAAGGAAATCTCTAGAAGCCGTGTGTCCTGGACGATTCTAGAATTCATTGAGTCACCAGCCTGCTATATAAGCGGCCTCAAAGTGAGGGGACTGGGCTTTCTGTGGGTGTGTGTTTCTGAGCTAGTGCGTGTTTTCCTGAGCGACAGAAGCGTGGTGACAAAGTGCCATGCGAGTTACGAAATCCAGTGACATTGTTTCTCCCAGCTTGTGAACAGCCTGCAGCAAGTGTTCGTAAGTAACTGGAGTTGGTGTACATAAGTGAGAGGAACAGGTAGTTTCTGTCAAGGCCACCGTACTCATTAGGACGGATTAACTTCTGTGGTCTGTTGACAAGTGAAAGGGCCAAGAGCGCTCAAGGAAGAGACTTGAGGAAACTGGAGTAAGGTTCCAATTGCTTGTATTTGCTGATGAGTAGTGTAATTTTCTGGCCGCAATAAAGTTAATTATTTCTTTAAAGAAACAATCTGTGTTGTGCTTCAACCCACCGTAATCCAGTTAACAAAAGTGCCACTAGGGGGGTGGCACGTAACAGTATGTTCATGCCTACAAGTTAAGACTTCACAGATTAATTTCAATCGCCCAATATTATGGTTGATAAACCATCTACACCTGTCAGGTCTGGATGAAATCTCGTGAATTTTTGCATGTATCTTCAGTTCTTATTTTAGGTATTGAAGAGTGGTTTTATGTCTTGGTCTTTCACTAAGAGTGGCATTGTTCTACCATTACTGTGAGGGTTTTCGTGCGCCGAAGTTAACTCGCGATAGAGAGTTCATTTCCGTCCCTATAACAGTCAACAGCAAAAGGTATATCACATCAAATACTGCGCATTCTCAAAGTTGGATGCACTTAGAAATTTTACCTATGCAATTTTATACAAGGAGAATCAAACTCTTTGTGTGAAGTGAGCAAATCTGCTATCACGTTATGGAAATAGCCTACCTATATTTTCAGATTTTAAACTTGGCACTTCCCCTTGTACTAGCCTGGAGCCGCTTCTGATAATTACTAGGTAGTGAAGCCATATATGCACACTGGGGGTACTCACGCAACAATAATCTTTATCCAGACTTATTTCCTATGTCATTAGCATGACCTGTGTGGTATATTTTTTATCTCAAATGTTGGTACTGTAACATTGGCTGCATAATGTGCCATCAATAGAAATGTGGCTACCGTCATTGAATGAGAAAGAAATGTTAATGAAATGAAGACTCCTATTTTCATAATTCAGATGTTAATTGACAATTTCAAATGTATTGACTCCCTGAACATGATACAAGGTATCAAAATCATTATATGGTATTATCAAAATGGTAGTGTAAAAGCCACGTTTAGCTCTGTATACTACACTAGTGCCCAAAAAATAAGCATCATCACTAATCAAGGCCACACCGCCTGATAGGAATGTTAGAAGGATTGCTGAACAAACGGAAGCTAAATCACACACCATAGCCTATGTCACACAACTTGTCCAAAAAAACAGTGTCCAAAAGGTTCTGATAGCTAAGGTACACCTTTGACAACAACTAACAAAACTTGGCAATCTCTTCCACAACCAAATATGCTGTTAATGGGGTGTATGGTTACCCCTAACGGCCACACATGCTTCGCAGCGACGTGGCATGCTCTCTATCAGATGGTCAAAGAGCTCTTGTGGCAGTCGATCCCATTCCTTTGAAAGGGCATTGCGAAAGTCTTGGAGGGTTCTTGGTGGAGGCTGACGGGATGCAATTCGCCTTCTCAATGCATACCAGGCATGTTCTATAGGATTCAGATCTTCAGACCTCGCAGGCCAGTCCATGCGATGAATGTCTTCCCAAGCCAGAAATTCATCCACCAGAGCAGCGCGGTACGGTCGGGCATTATCGTCCATTAAGAGGAAGTCTGGACATACCGCACCTCTGAACAGTCAAACGTGGTCTCATTACCTCATCCCTGTATCTCCGAGCGTTCAGTGTTCCTTGGACCACCCATGAAGATATGCAGGCCCGTACGGCGATTCAACATGATGCCGCCCTAAACCATGATGCCACCACCACCACCATACTGGTCCCGTTCCACGATGTTCCTGTGGTTGCATCAGCTACCCGTTTCTCTCCAGATTAATGTGCGACGGGAATCGTTCTGCAAACTGAAGCCATCTGTGAAGAGCACATGCCTCCATTCATTCATGGTCCAGTTTCGACGTTGACGGTTCCACAGTAAACGGGGCCGTCTCTGTGCTGGAGTGAGCGGGACGCACACCGCTGGACGTCTGGTAAACAGCCCTGCTGTTCTGAGCCTTCGGTACACAATTTGTCGGGAAACGGCAACCCGAGATGGCTGCAAGCTCCGCCGACAATTGTCTTGCAGGTGCACTCCGAATTAGTCGGGCGGTTAAAGCTAGATATTGGTACTGCTGTGGGGTGGTTACTCTTGGTCGACCTGGTACTGGCCTATAACTAACATCTCCTGTGTCTCGAAATCGGCTCCAAAGCCTGGAAATGACACTTTGTGGCACATACAAGGATACGGCGACTTCGGTCTGTGTCTGGCCTGCTTCCAGGACCCTGCAAAACGGGGTCCAAATGGCATCGTTGTGCCATAGATGTGTTGTCACGCTCACCACGAGGCTACACTCCGCACACTATAACAGGGCAAACACGACTGAGGGAATATGAGGAGCAGGCACTGGCTGTGTTAACTTTGCGGTTACGCTGCTAGTCAAAGCAGGGAATACTCCTTTCCTATACAGAGCGAACGTGTAAGGTTGGTAGGTGCATATGTCATGCAATTTGCGGTCTATTTCTTGTTGCCCTGCTTATTCATAACTTATGCTTAACTTTTGGACACTAGTGTATTAATGAAACAAGTAAGTCTGAACCCCACCGTTGGCAGCTCTTGAAATTGATTACTGTGGTTTCCCGTTTTCAACTCCAGGCAAATGCCGAGACAGTCCATTCTGATGGGCCACAGCTACTTCTTCCGAACTCCTTCAGTATAATTCATCTTCATTCATTTCACCTCTCATTAACTTCTCTGAAAAGTATTTTGATTTTAGGCTTTTATTGCTGATGTCTCTCTAATGAAGTAGACTTTCAGCATGTAACTGTGACATATGACATGGCTCAATCCTTTGATGAGGTTGGCATCAACCCATCACATATAAATTCATTGGATCTCATCCCTGATCACGTTCAAACAGGAGTTACAAGGGACGGACATACTGTAATAACAGTGAAAATGTAACAGAAAACTATCAATTGGCTTGAATAATAAGATTCCAGAATGAATATATGAAACGACAAATACATTTTGTTGTTGTTGTGGTAATTTGTTATGTTTATAGCTCTGTCAGTTTTGCCAACTTTGAGTTAGATTTGGATAGAAAGGGGCAGATGGTGTAATTTTATAGAGAGTGTGTCCATGTGCACCTGTGTGCGAGAGACATAATTGAATTGTGTCTGTACTTCCAAGATAATGTTTTTCTGAGCTCTAATGAATGTGTAAATTTAAAATTGTTCTAGTAGTATTAAGATAGTCCTTTGGGAGTAATGTGTAGGATTTCCATGTATTCACTGTGTACTTGTATCCTGTGTTTATCAATTAGCGTACAAGCGATTCACTGGTGGATCTAAATGCACTGATAGAACTTGGGACAGTCACTACATCTTAATTTGTATGCCAGAGTACACTGACAGAGATGAAGATAAAATAACCATTGTGACCTTAAAGCCAGTTGTTGATCACCAACCAAATGAACAATACTGCTCCAACAGTTAAGTGGTGGTGTAATTTAAGCCCTGCTTAGAAATTTAAGTTCACACTTAAGGGTGCCACTGTGTTCATTTGCTAGGTATGATAAATTACAATAATTTTCAGCGGTTACTCCTCATATTATCTTCTCATTCAGAAAGTTTATGGGAAGAATGTTATCAAAAGCAGATTTACTTTAAAAGAAAGAAAAAAAAATGCTGTTGGTAACATTTTTCTCCAGAATGACTAAACAAACACATAACTTTAGCAAGCAATCATCTGTTTATCACATGTCAACAAAGTTCGACTGGCAAACTGTCAGATGGTGCTTACGCAGTGATTTGGAAGCACTGACAAGCCCAGTAGTTACAAGCAACATGCCTGCCAGTTCAACAGCATCCTTTGAGTATAAAGCAGTGCAAGAGGAATAACCCACTACAGCATCTTCCATGAGCAGATAAGTTTGCATTTTATAACATAACTTTTGTGGTCCTTTATCATTCTTCTGTTGGGCTGATAACCTAAATGTCAGACCCATTAAAACAATTATCATCATCACTCTTTTGTTAAACCAGTATATTTTCGAAAGCTATTCCCCATTAAGAACAACACAGTAACTTAGTCTACAGATTAATAGTGGTCAACCATAATCATAGATCTCTATTATATACTGGATGACGCACTGGCTGCATCGGCTGCACAGAAAAATGTGTCCAGGACGATCAGTTACATTAGCCTGGAGTTAAGGGCAGCTGTGTTCTCGACTGTTGTTCAACAGTATGTAATGCAAAGAAGGCGGGCGAAAATGGACCCTTGTTGTGCCGCGGTAGGATGTACAAAGAGAACTGACGTTTGTTTCCCCAGCTAATAAATAAATCGCAGAGTAAATATAATGTATTGTAAACATAAAGCAGATCTGCCTGCAGTCAATTTCAATTTGTTTGCTATGGTAGCACTTCATTAGACCTGAAAGTTTAACCATTATTTCTGGATTGCTGCCATTAGATGAAACTGGCACCTCACAAAATATAGCTGTTTGTGCAGCCAGCATTTCAAGGAAACAATATAATTTTCTCCACTTTACAATACAAACATTTTTTACACTTTCACAAGTACATGTTTCTGTCCGTATTTGACCTTCATCAGCCTCAAATTTAGCAATCCCTTACAATAAATTAAATATACTGTATCGTGGTGTACAGTTTTTGCAACATATCCAAGTTAAGACGTCATTACAAATAAAAATTCCTTAATTCTAAAAATCTTAAAAAATAAAATTATTTATTATTATTTCTTCTATTGTTGTGCAAAATGAAAATGGTTGCATCTCATTTCGAGGACTTGTCTTAGTAAAAATTAGAAAGAAAAAAAACATTTAAAAAAATCCAATTTTGTCCCATTTGAACCTTCTTCTCCTCAATTTGAGGACTTTTTTACTTGGTGCCAATTGGAGTTTTTCCATTCTGTAATGGAAAGTTAGTTAGTGAGTGTGTTTGAAAGGTTTATTTCATTAAAATTTGTGTATTGTATATATGTTAATTTTCAAACTTATGTCTTTTGCCGACTTGCTTGAGGACGTAAAATTGGTCAGTTTCCAGTTTTATACTGTGAGCTTTGCTTGTTGGTTGCATATGCTTCTCTATTTGGTAGGGTAAGTATATTCCATTTGATCTTGTTTATTTGTGAATTTTGAAACTTTCTTTATATTTTGGTGCCAATTTGAAGTTTTTCCATTAATTCTGAATGAGACCAGAATGTGGCTTTCACATACCTTGTTTCATCTTCTGGGGGACATTACCAATTCAAATTAGTAACCCTGTTCACTGCTGCAACTGAAATATGTGCTAAATTATGTAAACGTGTGGTTTTCCTTTAATGCTCTTTGAACAACGGCAGCCATGTTCCGACAGCGCATGGTTTTCATTCAACTGTCAACAAGGTGCACACAGTGTTGCCAACATGTGGGATACAAAATACACCACACTAACTCAAGATTATTGGTGCATGACAAAAATCAGGAGTGTATATGCCTAATGCGGTCCACAGGCTCTAACCATTGTCAGAACCCATTGGATTGGGCGTGTTAGACTGCAACCATTGTCAAAACCACTGTTCCTTTCATTTCAACCCCTGACAGAACGCTGCCTAGACCACCTATACAATTAGTACTGTATGGGTAGGGTTTCACTGGGGTTGGCAGTACTGTACTTGTGCACAATTCACGCAGATAATGGCCGACACAGCTGGAATTTTACTATATATCGTGATCTAAAAGGGGGATGGTGGGTGGGTTATGGTCAGCGGAGGAGTAAACATGTATTATCTCATCATTTCCTAATTTATTTCTCATAATTTGAAAAGATATTTGGCTAATTAAGTTACAGTACTTTAGAAAATTTGGTAGAACTAAAGAACAACTACTCCTACAGAAAAAAGTTCTTTAACTACTGAAATTAGCCAAAATATTTATAGTCATGATCAGGAAAAAATTTGGAGATGATGTAGTAATCAATGTTTACTCCTCCAGTATCTATAAACCACCCGCCGTCCCAATGTTGATCACGACTTGTATAGATGAAATTCCAGCCGAGTCAGTCATTATACTCCTGATTTAGGTACAAGCGCAGTGATGCCAACCCCACTCATGCGGTGCTACTTCATATTTTCATCCAGACGAATGTTTTTTTTGCCTAGCCCAATAATGGTTAAGTAGTGCGGCCTGGTCCTTGTCACGCACAGTGGGGGTAGTCGTGCATCAATAATTTTTATCCAGACCAATGGTTTTGCCAATTATTGCTTTTTCACTTCACGTAATCACAACATTACATGTGTTGAGTGCTGTATTTAGTATCACAGATGTTGGCAACAGTGATAGGGCGTGATATGACATCAATGTGTGTCCCTCAAACATGGCTGCCATCGTTGAATGAGCAAGAAAAACATTTATTTATGTAATATAACAAATATTTCCGGTGCAGCAGTGATAATTGACAGTAATTTCAAATTTAAGTACACCGAGAAAGGTATGTTAATCATATAGCCTATTTTCAATAATGTGCCAGGTAAAATTGTAAAAGCTAGGAGTAGAAGTTCTTTAGAATTAATGAAAATTTTATCGTACGATCGTGTCTCGTTCAGTGTAACTGTCTGTCAAATTGGCACCAAAATTGTAAGTAAACATCTATGTAAAAGATTAAAAAGAAAAACAGTTTTGAGTTTATTATCCAACAAGCGTAGGCTATATTTCATACGATACCAAAATCTACTATGATCTCTTGACATTAGGACATATGTAAATCAAAATATGTATCAAGTTTCCTTTCCTATGGATAGGCTTATTACCGTATATTTTTAAATGAAGAAATGTAGTACTGTAGAACGACTTAGCATATGCCCAGTGTCTTCTTTTTTAATTTATAATAAGTCATGATGCCAATTTCCTTTCAGAATTAGCGTCTTATTAACTTAAGCTTAAATAAACTTGTGCACGCATCCCTTCAACGAGCAAGTCGTGCGGCTTGACCGAAGTTTACCAGCATCACCAGGGAATTGCAACCGATAAACCAGGCCTCTCTTCAGCAGTGGGAGCAGGACATCCAGTACTAATAAAGAGATCGATGACCAGGACTGATGCAAATAATATTGACTAGTTGCAACATTATAACCATTAATTATCTTGGAAGTAGACTATGTACTAAATATAAGTTATATGCAAATTAATTAAATGGATCTGAAGATCTTCGCATGACAAATGAAATTGTCATCCCCTTAATTATTATTTTAAGCAGTAAAATATACAAGTAACTTAAATCATTGATGTATTTCAGGCTTAAAAAATCCCTGAACAGGTTATTTTTTTAACCAGGCCTACCCCAGATAATTGGGCCCCCATCTAATGTTAACGACCATACATCAACCCCTACATACATTGTAACTTTAACCTCACTTGAAACACCTACTAGATTACACAATACCTTTACATACTCGACCTAATTGGGGGGGGGGGAATCTTATTGCGAAATCTTCTTGCTTGAGGTGTTCAAATTTGCTACAGTGTAACAAGGACAAGATAATAAGTACAGCCCTCAGATGGTAGTCGTAGTGCATGATATTAGGCAAAACATGTTTATTGCCTTCTACGTTTCTATAATAGGGGCTTTGTCCAAGCGGATATGAGAGATTTATTTCGATTTATTAGGTTGCGCACAAACAGTATCACTTGATAGAAGTGCTGTTGTAGGCTATGCTCTCAACCTAACTGACACAACCTGTGTTCCAAACCTAGCTTCTCAAGGCCTTATGTAAAATATAGTCAGCAATGAATGAAGATAAGCTATTTTACAGAAATTAATGTCATGGCTTGATTCTGAATCCACACTAATTAACAACCTGCACAACCTTCAAAGAAAATAACAAAACCACTTGGTCAATTATGAAGTAAATGTCACCAACTTAAAATCGATTAACAGGATGTCTGATGAATTAGACAAAATTACAAGAAAAACCACCATTCAGGTTGTATCAATTTAGGCTATATCAATTTAAAGCTAAATATAG
Organism: Meconema thalassinum; assembly: GCA_946902985.2. Lineage (NCBI taxonomy): Eukaryota > Metazoa > Arthropoda > Insecta > Orthoptera > Tettigoniidae > Meconema > Meconema thalassinum. Next base: position 670,301,895 of record OX336389.2, on the reverse strand, counting down.
CCAATGTTGTAAGAGTACATGACACCGGCAATGCAAGCCACAGACGTTTCTTCTTAACCTCCAAAGAAGAATATGCTCATTAGTTGTGAGCACATACTCCATCAACCTGTTAGGTTGGATCCAGGCTAAAACTAAGAACCGTGGAATTGCCTTTGTAAATCGATTGGCAACATAACTTTAATAACATTATCTATTACATATACCTTCATATTCCGCTTTCATCTTCTCAGATTGGAACTCCTGTAAAGCACATAATAGTGCACTTCTCTCTTCCCCAGTAAGTCTCAGTATTAGGTCCTGCGCTTGACGTTTCGTTAAAGGAGCTGAAATTGATTTATCTACGCCCGCTGATGTTGCAGATGTACTGAGCACAGCAATGAACTCTTTTCTATAGCTCTTCATTGTCTCTCGACGATTATCAATACAAAATCTCCCCGTTCCTATATCTCTTAAAATAAATTTTCCTGCATTTAAATTTGGCGCCCGCTGGAAAGTGTGAACAAATCTCGGCCTGTACTTCATATGATTAGAATCATCGCTCCAGAAACTAAGCAAACGCCTAATACCAGCATTAACTTCACCACATTGAGTTCTCGGAATTACATTTACGAGCTTCACCATACTGCTCAGCGATACATGAGAATTCATCATACGACAGACAAGTCAAACAAATAACACACTTTCAATCGTGAGACATTGCCTCACACCCACAGAACAACACCCAGATAACGGGCGCGTTCAGCGAGCTCAGCAATCTGCTACTTCGACATTCTGCTACCTAGCGTCTTACTGAACGTTACTGAACTTTGCGAATTACACCTCATCCAGTTTATCGGTTTTAGACCCCTACAGCAGGGGAAGCCACTCTGTTGTTGTTGTTGTTGTAGTTTGGGTGGCGTTGCTGGACACAGAAGCCTCTTCGCCCAATAACATCCGGCTGGGAATAGACATACAGTAGCCATCGCAGTAAAATGCCGCAGCAAATTGGTCCATATGTTCAAAAACCACTAATCTCTTGGACTTCGTTTGTCACATTGAGAAACTGATGTCCACATTATCCTCTTCACTATCGGAGCTGATCTTTAGCACACGCCAAATAGGAGGAATAACGAAAACAAGATCTATGAGTATATCATATATGGGGGACCACAAACCTAAAAACCACACCCAGAAGCACCAGAACAAATAACGGGAAGGATCCCCTAGGAGCCCACCTATGATTTTACAATTGAAATGGAAGGTGATCCAAATATGACATAATGGCATCCACCAATGGAACTGTAGGACTATGTACAAGTGACGCGATGTTTAAAGGCAAAGGATAATCAAGTCGCCTCAATTTCTCCAACATAATGTCTCTCTGCAGATTGAAGGTTTCACACTGAAACAATATGTGATGTAATGTACCTCGTGCCCTACCACATACACACCTATCATTGTCCCTGAGATGCATGCGCTCCAAAGCTACTGGTGTAAGAGCGTATTGGAACCGCATTCGAATGATGGTAATAATATGACGCCGCGAATATTTTCCGACCCGGAACCAAGGCTCCGTAGTTACAGATGGTTTTATTAAGAAAAACAATTTTGCTTTACATTTTGCTATCTCGGTCCATTCATTTTGCCAAACACTAACGACTCGCTGATGAATTATCGGTACTATATCCGGATACGGTATCCCGATATTATAAACTGTTCCCTGACCGCATGCCGCATTCTTTGCCCAGTGATCGACTGTTTCATTTCCCGCTATATGACAATGCCCAGGAATCCACATGATAACCACGTCTTGTCCTGTGAGTGTGAATGTATGGAAATATTGCACTATTTGGTAAAGATACCAATTATTCGAATGCAGAAAATGAGGTAAGGCATTAATAACACTCAAAGAATCCGTGCATATTAGCACGTGATGTAAACGCTGGGCATGAATATAGTGACAAGCCTGGCGTATAGCAAAGAGTTCAGCTGTAAAGATTGTAAGATGAGGGGGGAGGCAATAAGTGCGACTGACCTGTAAGTCAGGAGAGTAAAATGCCGACCCCACGCGATCCGGTCGAACCATTTTTGAACCATCCGTATAAAAAATCGTATAATTGGAATACAAATCCTGAATCTCTCGAAATGCACTAGAAATGATATTCGGATGATGCTTGAACATTTGAAATAGCAATGGAAAGGAATTATGCAGAATCTTAGGTTGGGTATGCAAAACCCTGTATGGGATTGTATATGGAAGTGCTAAACGGGTTTGTAACACATCCTTCCTGAAGGGTTGTAAAATCTCATAAGCCATGACAAGTGCCGGTTTATGTGAGCGATCTAAACGATTTCGTGCGTAATATTCCGTCAGAAGTTGTAATTTAGAGATAATCGGAGACGCCACTAACGACAATTTGTAGGCTAAATATTTACCCGCTATAAATGTGCGTCGTTGTGATAAGGGTAACTCACCGGCTTCCACCAACAATGCACTCGTGGGGGTGGAGGCCAAAGCCCCTAGAATTATGCGGATGGCTTTATATTGTAGTCTATCTAACATTAACAAGCGACTGTTCGCCATTAGATCGTAAAAGAAACTGCCGTAATCTAATTGTGAACGAATAATGTTCTTGTACACTGTCAATAATAAAGCGGGGTCCGCACCCCAACGACGCCTTGTCAAAGCACGAAGGACCTGTAACCGTTTTTCGATTTTAACTTCAAGATATTGTACCTGCCGTGTCCACCGGAGTTTATCGTCAATATAAATGCCTAAATATTTGATATTGCGCACAACATCTATGGTACCTTGTCGAAATAAAATAGGGGTCTGATCGTACCGTCGTTGATGCGTGAAAATTATAGCAGAGTTCTTACCCGGAGATGTTTCCAAGCCATGATTACTTAGCCATTCATGGGCTAGAGTTAATGCAAGATATAAATCTGTTCGACATTGATGTAAAGTGTCACGGGAACAATAAATCATAAAATCATCCGCATATTGTATGATACGGGCATAAGGCAAAAATCACCGCTTCTAATTGTTGAGTATAAATGGAAAACAGAAAACCACTAAGTATGTCCCCTTGCGGCAAGCCCTGAGACGTCTGACGGTGGTCCAGCATCCCCTCGGGGGTACGTAATATGAGACGCCTATGAGTTAAAAAATTGTGAACAATACAAAGAAATTGAGAGGGGAACTGAAGCTCCTGCAGTTTCCGTTGTAAAATCATGGGATCTACGGCATCGTACGCCCCCTTAATATCCAGACAAACAGCAATAGTATGATGTTTGCGTCCTTTAGCTAATAACACATCAGTTAAGAAAATCGAAATAGCATCTACAGTACTGCTACGTTTACGAAATGCGAATTGATACTTAGAGAATAAGTTGTAATATCCCATACACCATTGCAAACGTTGCAATAATACTTTTTGAAATATCTTCCTCACACAGGAGCCTAAATTGATCCCACGATAATTCTGAGGGTCGCGTGCGTCCTTCGAGATTTTTAAGATAGGCAGGACCTCAAAGATATTCCACTCAATGGGAAACGTGCCAAAACGTAATACTTCATTATATACAGAAATAAGCATCTCCATAGCCTTGTCAGGGAGATAGGCAACCATCTGATATGTTATGGAATCTACACCAGGACTTGTCGATTTCGTACCTCGCAGGGCAGATTGAATTTCCACGTGCGTTATAGGTTGCAATAAAACATTGAAATGATCTGAAGCTGTATAAGACGGAAACGGGCCCGTATTGATAACTGTATCTGGCGTGAGATTTATATAAAATTCTTGAAAACCCTGCCGGCTAAGGCCTGTAGGCGGCCCCATATAACGAGTATTGGACAAACTTTTGATGGTAGACCATAACTTAGTTAAAGAGGTTGTAGCATTTAATGAGCTGATGTGATTCTTCCATGCGTCGCGTCTCTTTTCATTAAATACTCGTTGGATCGTGGCTGTGACGCGCTTATACAAGATATAATTGTCATGTGTACCATGTTTCCGATATTTTCGTAAACACGCCTTCCGTCTTTTTACTAGTAAGGCGCACTCTGCATCCCACCACTGTATAGTCCCAGGGCATTGGAACCTACTATACGGAATTGGACGCTTCGGGTGATAACAATCCAAATATTGCTGTTTAAGGTGATACAAAAGAGAGTATTTCTGACGTGGGAGGGGTGGAATGCGACCCAGATTATCCTGAATGAATGTCTGAAAGAGGTCGAAATCAAAGTATTTTAAGGAACGAGTTATTTTAGTGCCCCGGTGTATCGATGGTGCTACCCCAGTGCGATCATAAAAAATTAAAATAGGGAAGTGATCGCTCTGATGAGTGTCCCCGATCGTGCTCCAATCTAATTTATGCGACAAGTCCGGGGTAGTGAGAGTTAAATCTACCACACTTTTTGGACTGCCTGGGGGTGTCAATCGCGTAGGAGAACCGTCGTTTAACACATTTAAGGAAAATGTGGAAATCGCATGAGCAATATGTCTACCTTTAGCATTAATTCGTTCACTGCCCCAGAGTCCATGGTGTGCATTAAAATCTCCTAGAATAACATGCTTAGATCTTTGTGCCACATATTTAAAATACATGTGCCACTGTTGTTGCGTGCCCTGAACACGTGGTGGGCAATAGATATGACTCACATATATATCCCCCACCCGAAAAAATTGATGATAACAAAAAGGGAGTTGATAAGGCAAAGACAGCGGAGTTATTTGTAAATCCGTTTTAAAGAGGGTTATTAAGCCTCCGTATCCCGGACCATCTTCACGAAAGACTGTATAATTGGGAATTTGAAAACGATAATGTGGGTATAGCCACGTTTCTTGGATAAATACGATCTCAGGGTGATATGTCGATAATAAATGAAGCAATTCATGCTTCTTATTTACCACACTCCGACAGTTCCATTGCAGCAGCCACATCCTTCACCTATGAACGACATGAGATGAAGAAAGAGACTAAACGAATACAACCCAAAAAAGAAAAGGAAAGAAACTATTGACAAACTGCACCTGTGCCCCGTGGTAGTGGTTTTTCGAGGGGTGGAAGTAATGGCAGTATTTTATCTAATAACTTTTTAACACAGTGCGCCCACAGTGCATTGTGGCCTAAAAGATCCATGAGTTCTGTAAATTCGTCGAGGATGATTTGAGTAGGAGCAGACTTATCGGGCCCCGAATCGGGCTCCAGTCGCCGGACACCGGATGTGCCCGGTTCGCTGGGCTTCTCAAGTGGTGATATTCGTTCCACGGTTGTTTTTTTTTATCAGTTGCAGATATGCCGACCTGTCATATCCCACGGGTGTAATCAATTTCGGAGCCGGACGTACCAACTCTGTAAATTTACGCTTGCGCGGAGGATCAAATCGTTGCCCACTAGATGAAGCTGCCAAAGGGGGGAATTGTTGGGGGAGTGCTAAAGGGTGAAAAGGGGTACTTGTCTGGTGCTTCACAATTTCATTATATGATTTGTTTTCAGTACACATCAGCCTCTTTATCTCCATTTGCTGCTGATGCACCTCACAGCGCACCACCCCTGCCATATGATTGCCTTGACAATTAACGCACTTGAAAATCACTTCTTTGCAGTCACTCGTTAAATGCTCCTGCGCACATTGTCCACATCTAGGGCCCCGAGCCCGACAGTGAAGTTGCACATGCCCGTACCTCTGGCACTTCTGACATCGAAGAGGTGAAAAAATGTAAAAACTTACTTCTAAAAGAACATTGAAGATGCTGACATGAGTCGGCAAGTTTTGAGTTTCGAAAAAGAAATCACGGTGCCCGTTACTATTTTTTACGATTTCCCATCTACGGTTTTAGTACGAAAAAAACGTTGTAAGCGAACGATAGGTACGGGAGAGTCAATGAAACGCATTAGTTCCTCCTGCGTAAAAGAGGTATCTACCCCCCGAATGAGTCCCACTCGTTGTATGCTTGACGATGGAATAAAGGCCATTAGATTTCTATCCTTTAACACCGGATGTTCCAAAAATGAATTGGCATCTCGAAGTGACTTAAATTGAATTTGAACCCGATTGCGCCCTTTTCGTTGGATTTCTTGAATTCCTGGGATTTTACGTTCATAAAACAAACGTCCCAGAGCCATGGGATGCAAATGTCCAATCGCTTGAGGCTCAACGCCTTGAACGAAAACTATATACGGTCCCGTATGATTTGAAAAGTAGCGATAGTCACTGGGAGGGGTACGATGTTGTACAGGGGTTTGGACCACAGGAGTAGCCCGAACTTCCGACATTGTAGTGTTCTCATGTTCTTCCACAATATTCATTGCTTCAATGATGGCGTAACCATCAATAATAACCGCCGATGAATTATCCGGTGGGTGGCCTATTTGACCTCCCCCACTCTTCTCCGACATTGCGGCGAAGAATTTCCGAATGTATAGTACTTGCATAAAACGTCACCAAGCACAAGGAAATAAAGACGAAACAACACACTTAAATATGGATTGCAAATCGCACACCACACCGCTCACCGCACACACAAACACCAGACGTAAGCGACGGATATGTTACTGCGTTCACAGCGGACGAGCGACTGGAGCCACTCTGGGCTCCGCGCTTCGGCTTGCCAGAGCATAGGCTGCACTCTGACGTCACCTGTTGGGCACTTGCGTGGCGACCTTGTATTCGCGAACTCAATCAAATGTAGGTGGCAGGTCGGTCGCGACAAAATGGCGGACGCAATGGTGATAGATTTGAATGATGTATTGAATGTTGTTGGGGATTCTAGGTGGCCTCTCGTTGAAAGACAGGCAATTTTAGATGTCAAACACATAATTATGTTTGGGAGAGTAGCCGAAAGAGAAGATTTAGTGAGACTTTAAGCTTTATGCATACAAACCAGTAATTTGACGGGAGTTCCTCACCAGCTTAAAATTGAGATTCGATCACCAGTTGCCGAGAAAAAGTTAATTTGTTCGTGTACCTGTAAGGCTGGAAGTTCAGGAAAGTGTAAGCATGTAGTCGGTAAATTGCTTTACATATTTCGGTAAGTAGATGCATTTAAATTTAGAAGATATAATACTGTTGAAGCCGATAAATCGAAGTGTGTACAAGTTGACTGTATTTGTTTTTTTTTTCTTTCTTTTCGTAATAGGCACACTATTGAAAACTTGGAAGACCTGAGCTCCACAGATTTGAAGCAGCAATGGGGCAAGTTAAAGAAAGACAACTACATGTACGGCAAAGCGATTCCTATAAATACATTCTGCCACATGGGAAGATCAACTGTCAAATCGACCCTCTGGTGTATTCTTTGAATACACGGTACGAGAGATATAATGTCTATTGCTCTTTGCATGTTCATTTTTTCCTTCCTCCTTGCCAAACACCAACAGTGATCATCTGTTTTCTCCCTGTTGAGCATGTCTCTTATGTCTTCATAAGTATGTTTCAGATATATAACTTCTGTGATCCACCTAGCGCTATCTAGTAGCGAACCTCTGAAGCTACTCAATTCCTCATCGTGCAAGAGGACTTACTTATCCATTTGGCTACCAGATCTCGTTACCATCGTCAGCTATTTTCTCCTAGAGCAAGAGGACTACGTCTACTTCTTTGCTCACCATGCTGCGCTAGTATCATCTATCAACTCCTTGAAGACCAGCTCACCAAGAAATCAATTATGTTTTGTTAAGTTGGCCATGCTTATATGTTCTCCTTTTGTCTCCCACCCCCCTCTCTTTCCCCCTTTTTCTTGGACCCTCTGTGCTCCGCTGAGCCTCACTCACTTCTTCGTCTGCAGTTGACTCGTACAGTCAAAGCTCCGCTCGAGCTTAGCCTCCTCAAACCAAGAGGCGCAACCTCTTCTACGCCATGTTGGCTAGATAGTCTTCCTAAGGAACTCCGACTTCAACATGAAATCGAGATAAGTACTATTTTTAAAAAGTTTTAACCTCATCTTCATGGTTTTAACTTCCAAGTGATTTTAATTTTAATTATAGGCAGTGTGAAAATATTTACTTGGGGCAAAATCATCCTTCGTGGGATTTGCAATGTTGAGCTTTTTCTTGTAAGCCAACCTTACTAAAAGGAGCTTTTCTTAAGCTATTTAAACGAGAAACCCTCTCGCTACGTGGGATATTATCTATTACCCGCTGCCTATAATTTTGAAACTATTTCCTCCGTTGGATTTTTTCAAACCCCATTTTCTGCTAAAGTCGTTCTGGAACCTTCTAGAACTTGTTCTCTATTTGCGAGTCCTGCCATCATGTATTTCTCACGTACTTGGGAGAATCCTGTTTAAAACTAAATTACTACAATAGTGAATTTTCATCCTCCGCTGGAACCTCTGGAAAATTCTACGGCGCATTTGATTGTAAATTACAGCTTTTTCAAGAAATAGACTTTAACCTACATAGTGCAATCAGTTATCTCCATAATTGCAATAACTTTTTTTCTCATAAACTTCAGTGTTTCTCTAGTGAACTTTGCATCCATCCTTACAGACTATAGTGTTAATCAGTGTTTGCTCCACTTTTCTACCGCGTCGCGATCGTCCGGTTATATTAAATACGGCCATGAACATTGTCCCTATATCCCCATGATCTTTCCTTAACCTTCTACTAACAACCATTATTTATAAAATTGTAACTGTCTATAAGGTGTTACTCACGAGGTACCCTTCCAACTTTGCTAGTTTAACATTAATTAAATTCTGCATAATTTCTTGTGTGATACAAGTTTTAAATTTACATTGTTCCTCCCTTCAAAAGCAAGGAAAACAATTCTCTCAACTCTTGAGTGAGTTATTTTTTGGTCTCGCTAAATGAAAACTGCCTCATTTGACTGGCGAGTCTTATTCAAAGTATAAGAGGTCTAGAACCTTCCTTCTGATCAACTTTTCAGGTTCACAGTAAGTGACCTGCTCTCTTTGTATAAATCTCACAAAGTAATTCTGTTTAAATATACGAAGTTGTAGGAACTTCCTTTTTATTCCTTATGTTTTCCATTTTGTTATCTTCGAAGTTGTTATTTTAGTTAGAATGTTCTTTCAGAGGTTTCATATAGTACACTGCTTGTACTCCTGTAAATGTTAAAACTTTAATTATTCCATTTTGCCTATTTGTGAAATCTTACCAAGATTTTAATTCACGGTTTAAAAAACCTTAAAAATTGTCAATTGCCTGGAGCAACTGTTTGATGTCAAGAGGTCTGCGACCCTATTTGTTAAAAGGTTCAAATGAACCATGTTCATTAAATTTATATTGCATAATTGTTAATTTCCTCAAACTTCCTGCATTGTTAAATAAATTAGATATTTATTTTTGGATTCATCATTTCTCTGACACTACAGTTAGGCAGGATCCTGGCTTTCCTAGCTCCTCCTAGGTTTATGCCCTCGTTAATGCTTAATAAAGCTCTTACTATTTGCCTGGCCAGATCATCACCCTTCCCTATAGTACTTTCATTCGTGCTTGGGAGGAAATACACTACAGGTTCTCTCTGGCAAACTGCCCAAGCCTTATCTGCAGCTCCCGTTAGCCTCGACCAAGCTCGTAGCCATTTTAGGTATCCGAGCACATATTTGCAGTGGCAACTACCTTTAAGTGTGTTTTACATTAAACTTATTACTTTGTGGGACTCTCCTCCTCTTCTTCTATCCTTCTTTTCCAATTCCAAAATCTACTTCCTTCTCTTCATCATCTTCCCTTGGTGGGTGGGTTATTCCCTAGCCTATAATCTACCCAAAATTTGGTCCCAGAAACCCGGGAGAGCCCATTTTTTTTCTCTCCTTTTAAAAAAGTGTCATTTGACAATACTTTGCATATTTCTAATATCTGTGTTGAATATTTCAGCTATAACCACATCGTGCAAAACCTGTGAACGGGAAAGAGGCCGCTCCTGTCTCCTATGGTGTGTCCCATTCTTTCTACTCAGTCGCTGCTGCCAGCTTGACAGCATTTCCAAGGTTCCACAGTTTCGTGAGTTACATTTTCATTTATCTTCTTTAATATGGCTCCCACTGATAAGGATAAGGATGAAAAACTTACTTCCAAACGGGCATCCTATAAAGGGCAAATTACCCGATTCAGAAGGTACATAAAAGAATTAGATCCCTCAGATGCGCAATTAGATTTGTTGAAACATCGTGTAAAGGATTTTGAACGTTCTTATGAAAACTACTGTAACATTCAAACTGAAATTGAAACTTGTATGCTCAATCAAACAGAAGATCGTGTCGAAGTAGAGAACTTATATTACGAAAGCATAGGTTCTGCTTTCAGAATAATACGCCAACTCGAAGAGGAGCAGAAAAAGGATGCTTCTGTTCTTGGTTCCCTTCATGAACCCCAAACTTCTTTCCGTGAAAGCACTCACAAGCCCAAACCTACTTTACCGAAAATTGATTTACCCCATTTTTCTGGAGATGAATCCACTTGGGATTCTTTCTATGAATTATTTTGCTCCCTTGTTCATGACAATGAAGACATTCAAGTCATTTACAAGTTCCACTACTTGAGATCTATCCTTCGAGGTCAAGCTTTGCAGTTAGTTGAAGCACTTCCTCTGCGTGCCGAAAATTACCCCATTGCCTTTAACTTATTAAAAGAAAGATATGGAAATTCACGTTTACGTATTCAACGCCATATTAAGGCTCTATTTAACTTACCTGCGTCACAGCACAATGACGTCACTAGTTTGCGTACTTTAATTGACACTACCCAACTCCACGTTAAAGCTTTGTCCCAATTAGAGCAGCCTACCGAACATTGGGATACTTTCCTAATACATTTAGTAGTTTCTAAAGTTGATGCTGCTACCCTCAAAGCTTGGGAAATTGAACTTTCTAAGGAAGACGACTACTCTTACGAGCATTTAGTCACTTTCATAAACGCTAGATGCCAACTTTTAACCGCGCTAGCCAATCAGAGCGAACCTTCATCTCCTAGTTCCAAATTCGAATTAATGTCCATCAAACCCAAAAGCGAACGCTCAGCGTCTAATACCCAAAAACCAGGGTCCAGCTCATCCAAATTCAAATCAAACACTACTGGTTACCCAACTAGGTCTAGTGAACGTCGTGTCGCCAGCTCTATTGTTTTAAACACGCAAGGTGAACCTCGCAAAAGTTTAAACGAACCTGTAAAGTGCATACTTTGTAAAGATCCCCATGCCCTATACCTCTGCAAATCCTTTAAAGAAATGTCAGTTGATGACAGACGAAAATTAGTCGCCCAAAACAAACATTGTTTCAATTTCCTAGCGCCTACGCATTCTGCTTCTAACTGTAAGTCTACAAGACTTTGCTACCATTGTGAAAAGGCTCATCATACTCTGCTACATCGTCATGATCAGGCAAGGTCATCGACAGCATCTACTTCGCCGAAAAATGATAGTGTTAACAGTTCTAATGCTTCATCATACATTCAAAATGCTAAGTCTATTCGCAGTGCTCAAGTATTGTTGTCTACTGTCCAAATTGACATACAGGATAACTTTGGCAACTGGGTCCGTGCACGCGGTCTTCTAGACTCAGCGGCAACTCATGATTTTGTATCTAATTCCTTGATTAGAAAACTAGGCCTACCCGTAAACCCCACTTCTATCAATGTGTCCGGCATCAACAGCTCAAAATCGCAAGCTTTACAATTTTCAAAACTAACCATAAGAGATACTTGTCATAGAAACAACTTTCTTAAACTTAATTGTCTAATTCTCAATAGCATTGGAGAAGACACTCCTAGTCACTCGGTTGATATTTCGGGGTTAAACATTCCCTCGCATTTAAGGTTAGCCGATCCTTCGTTTAACATACAAAATCCCATTGACATACTCTTCAGTGCCAATGTCTTTTGGAGCTGCCTTCGGAAACAGGTTCGCAAGCTATCCTCAAACGTGGTCGCTAGATACACTAATTTTGGATGGATTGTCACAGGGCAACTTCCCCATTATTCACCCCAACCTGCATCGCAATGTTACTTCTCCAATACTGACCTGGAACAGTTTTGGAGGCTTGAAAATGTTGATTCTCCTCATGTAACTTCTTCAGAAAATGAATTCTGTGAGCAACTTTTTTTAAACACCACCACTCGTTCTACTGATGGCCGGTTCGTCGTTCAAATGCCAAGATTAAATAATCCTCCTAAACTTATCAATTCTCAGCCCAAAGCTCGAAAAGCTCTCTTTGCTATCGAGAGCAAATTCAAGAAGGAACCTCTTGTTAAAAAGCAATACACTGAGTTCATGGATGAGTATGAAAGCTCAGATCATATGGAGGTTGTTAACAAATCCGATGATGAATTGCACCCCCCAATCGAAACGGTTTATTTAAATCATCATCCTGTGTGGAAAAACCCTCTTGTAAAAGATAAAATCCGAGTTGTTTTCAATGGTTCATCACCCGACGTTAACGGCAACAGCCTTAATGACACTCTTTATTCTGGTCCTGCTATTCAATCAGATTTATCTGCTATACTTTTAAACTTTAGATTATTTCCCATAGCTGTCATAGCCGACATAAAACAGATGTACCGTCAAGTGTTAATTCAACCAGAACAACGAGATCTTCAAAGAATCTTGTGGCGTGATGAAATCAATAAGCCCATTAAGGTATTTCGCTTGAAAACGGTTACCTATGGCTTAAAACCCTCTGCTTTTCTTGCTATCCGATCCCTACACTTGCTTGCCTCACAAGATGGTCATTTATTTAACCCCAAAGCCTCTGAAGCACTAACTACGTCATTCTATGTTGACGATTACTTGCAGTCCTTCTCTACTTTGGAGGAAGCTTCTGTTGTGTCTTTAGAACTTCAAGCATTACTAAGGAATGGAGGTTTCCCACTTCATAAGTGGAACTCCAACTCCCCTGAGTTTCTCGCCCAATTTCCCATCAAAGACGTAGATCCCTCTTCTGTCGAAATTTGTGGAAACCCCGAATCTATAAAAACTTTAGGAGTTCATTGGTGCACTAGCACTGACACTCTTATCTATAAAGTTTCGCTCGCAGAAGAGCTTCCTAATACAAAAAGACAAATCCTCTCTGAAATTGCAAAAATTTTTGATCCGCTTCAATTTCTTGCCCCAGTTATTGTTATAGCCAAACTCTTCATGCAAGAGCTGTGGTCACTTAAATGTGAATGGGATGACGCTGTCCCTCTTTCTTTTCTGAATCGTTGGCTCTCGTTTCGCAGCAATTTGCTGGATCTTTCCCTCATTGAAATTCCCAGGAATTTAATCAGCTCTCATTCTAATGCATCTTTTTTCCTTCATGTGTTCGCGGACAGTTCCGAAAAAGCTTATGGTTGCTGTGCATATTTAGTTTATCACGATTCATTCTATGGATCTCCAGTTTCTAACCTTGTTTGTGCCAAATCGAAGGTCGCTCCTCTTAAAACTATCACTTTACCTAGGCTCGAACTGTGCGCTGCACTAATGGCTGCAGAACTTGTCAAGAAATTACGGGAAGTATTAAAGGTCGAATTCTCGCAAATCTATCTCTGGAGCGATTCTATGATCGCCCTTTCTTGGATTGCCAAAAACCCCTCTCACTGGCAAACTTTTGTCGCAAATAGGGTTTCCAAAATTCAAACTCTTTCTTCTGGATGTCAATGGAGGCATGTTCCCAGTGCGGATAATCCAGCTGATATCATCTCTCGTGGTTGTTTACCCTCTCAATTGGCAGCTTCCCAATTGTACTGGCATGGGCCCTCGTGGTTAATCGACGAATCTACCTCATGGCCTTCTAAACCCCCTGTTACAAACTCCAACTTGCCTGATGCTAAAGTACCTTTACCCATTGCTTCGTGTCTTGTTTCCAACGCATCTCATCCTTTGTTGTCACGCTATTCTTCCTTCCATAAATTACTACGGATTGTTGCCTATCTCCTTAGATGGAAATATCTTGTGGTTGACCAACCTCTTTTCCCTAAACCACACCTTACCAATCATGAATTGAATCTCGCTGCCATTAAGATTTTACAACTGACACAGCAAGAAGCCTTTTCTTCTGAATTGTCATTGCTTTCTTCTAAAAGAGATCTTCCCAAATCCAGCCGTCTTCGTGCTTTAGCCCCTTTCCTTGATGACCATGGATTACTTAGGGTAGGTGGAAGGCTCTCGCAATCTTTACTCTCTGAGGACAAAAAGCATCCCGTTATTTTGCCTTCCAAACATCACGTTACTTCTTTAATTATACGTGACTTTCATTATCGTAATCTTCATGTTGGTACACGTACTCTACTCTGTCTCTTAAGAGAAAAGTACTGGATTATAAATGGAATTCATGAAGTTTCTTCTGTAATTCATAAGTGCATTCCTTGTTTCAAAGCGAAACCTAAAATCAACACTCAATTAATGAGCGATTTGCCTTCTTTTCGTTCTTCTCCTATACGCCCATTTGCTTTAACTGGCGTGGATTATATGGGTCCGTTCCAATATCAACGAAACTCTCCTGAAGCTAAACGCAAATTGTTTGGTAAGCTTTATGTTTCTCTCTTTGTTTGCATGGTTACCGGCGCAATCCACTTGGAACTAGTAACGAATGCTTCTACTTCTTATTTTTTATCAGCTGTCTCTCGTTTCACCGCTAGGCGTGGTGTTCCTTCTGAGATGTTCTCTGATAACGCTTCCACCTTTCAGGGCGCAGCTTCCCTGTGGAAGAAAGCTCTCACTTCCTCTCCTGCCATGGAACAAATCTCTAATTTTTCTTATTCGAAAGGTTTCAAATGGCGCTTCATACCTCCTTACGCTCCGCATCATGGTGGTAGGTGGGAATCTTGCGTAAAGCTCACTAAACGTCATTTAAGAAAAGTCTTAGGTAATCGAATCCTGACTTACGAAGAATTCAATTCACTGTCTGTTTTAATTGAAGGTGTTGTTAATTCTCGCCCTTTAACTCCACTTTCAAATGACCCTGATGACCTACTCCCACTCACCCCTGGTCACTTCCTTATCGGCACTTCTCTTTCTGCCCCTCCTCCTCTTCCTAATTCTTATAGGGATTCTAATCTACCTATCGCTTGGCGGAAACTTGAAGCCCTCCGTAATTCTTTTTGGAAAAGGTGGAACTTGGAATATTTAACTTCCTTGCAACGGAGGCAGAAGTGGTTTCTTTCCAGTCCCGACATTAAAGTAGGGGACTTGGTCTTGGTTAGGGATATTTCACCCCCCCTAGTATGGATTTCTGGTAGGGTGTCCGAATGCTACCCTGGAAGAGATGGGAGAGTCAGGGTGGCCAGAATCTTGACTACAAATGGACCGATCACAAGACCACTGTCTTTGATCGCTCCGCTTCCCATAAATGTGTAACTGCTTATTTGCTCTCTGTTGGTGTTTGTCCCCCCAGTATGGTGTATTCTTTGAATACACGGTACGAGAGATATAATGTCTATTGCTCTTTGCATGTTCATTTTTTCCTTCCTCCTTGCCAAACACCAACAGTGATCATCTGTTTTCTCCCTGTTGAGCATGTCTCTTATGTCTTCATAAGTATGTTTCAGATATATAACTTCTGTGATCCACCTAGCGCTATCTAGTAGCGAACCTCTGAAGCTACTCAATTCCTCATCGTGCAAGAGGACTTACTTATCCATTTGGCTACCAGATCTCGTTACCATCGTCAGCTATTTTCTCCTAGAGCAAGAGGACTACGTCTACTTCTTTGCTCACCATGCTGCGCTAGTATCATCTATCAACTCCTTGAAGACCAGCTCACCAAGAAATCAATTATGTTTTGTTAAGTTGGCCATGCTTATATGTTCTCCTTTTGTCTCCCACCCCCCTCTCTTTCCCCCTTTTTCTTGGACCCTCTGTGCTCCGCTGAGCCTCACTCACTTCTTCGTCTGCAGTTGACTCGTACAGTCAAAGCTCCGCTCGAGCTTAGCCTCCTCAAACCAAGAGGCGCAACCTCTTCTACGCCATGTTGGCTAGATAGTCTTCCTAAGGAACTCCGACTTCAACATGAAATCGAGATAAGTACTATTTTTAAAAAGTTTTAACCTCATCTTCATGGTTTTAACTTCCAAGTGATTTTAATTTTAATTATAGGCAGTGTGAAAATATTTACTTGGGGCAAAATCATCCTTCGTGGGATTTGCAATGTTGAGCTTTTTCTTGTAAGCCAACCTTACTAAAAGGAGCTTTTCTTAAGCTATTTAAACGAGAAACCCTCTCGCTACGTGGGATATTATCTATTACCCGCTGCCTATAATTTTGAAACTATTTCCTCCGTTGGATTTTTTCAAACCCCATTTTCTGCTAAAGTCGTTCTGGAACCTTCTAGAACTTGTTCTCTATTTGCGAGTCCTGCCATCATGTATTTCTCACGTACTTGGGAGAATCCTGTTTAAAACTAAATTACTACAATAGTGAATTTTCATCCTCCGCTGGAACCTCTGGAAAATTCTACGGCGCATTTGATTGTAAATTACAGCTTTTTCAAGAAATAGACTTTAACCTACATAGTGCAATCAGTTATCTCCATAATTGCAATAACTTTTTTTCTCATAAACTTCAGTGTTTCTCTAGTGAACTTTGCATCCATCCTTACAGACTATAGTGTTAATCAGTGTTTGCTCCACTTTTCTACCGCGTCGCGATCGTCCGGTTATATTAAATACGGCCATGAACATTGTCCCTATATCCCCATGATCTTTCCTTAACCTTCTACTAACAACCATTATTTATAAAATTGTAACTGTCTATAAGGTGTTACTCACGAGGTACCCTTCCAACTTTGCTAGTTTAACATTAATTAAATTCTGCATAATTTCTTGTGTGATACAAGTTTTAAATTTACATTGTTCCTCCCTTCAAAAGCAAGGAAAACAATTCTCTCAACTCTTGAGTGAGTTATTTTTTGGTCTCGCTAAATGAAAACTGCCTCATTTGACTGGCGAGTCTTATTCAAAGTATAAGAGGTCTAGAACCTTCCTTCTGATCAACTTTTCAGGTTCACAGTAAGTGACCTGCTCTCTTTGTATAAATCTCACAAAGTAATTCTGTTTAAATATACGAAGTTGTAGGAACTTCCTTTTTATTCCTTATGTTTTCCATTTTGTTATCTTCGAAGTTGTTATTTTAGTTAGAATGTTCTTTCAGAGGTTTCATATAGTACACTGCTTGTACTCCTGTAAATGTTAAAACTTTAATTATTCCATTTTGCCTATTTGTGAAATCTTACCAAGATTTTAATTCACGGTTTAAAAAACCTTAAAAATTGTCAATTGCCTGGAGCAACTGTTTGATGTCAAGAGGTCTGCGACCCTATTTGTTAAAAGGTTCAAATGAACCATGTTCATTAAATTTATATTGCATAATTGTTAATTTCCTCAAACTTCCTGCATTGTTAAATAAATTAGATATTTATTTTTGGATTCATCATTTCTCTGACACTACAGTTAGGCAGGATCCTGGCTTTCCTAGCTCCTCCTAGGTTTATGCCCTCGTTAATGCTTAATAAAGCTCTTACTATTTGCCTGGCCAGATCATCACCCTTCCCTATAGTACTTTCATTCGTGCTTGGGAGGAAATACACTACAGGTTCTCTCTGGCAAACTGCCCAAGCCTTATCTGCAGCTCCCGTTAGCCTCGACCAAGCTCGTAGCCATTTTAGGTATCCGAGCACATATTTGCAGTGGCAACTACCTTTAAGTGTGTTTTACATTAAACTTATTACTTTGTGGGACTCTCCTCCTCTTCTTCTATCCTTCTTTTCCAATTCCAAAATCTACTTCCTTCTCTTCATCATCTTCCCTTGGTGGGTGGGTTATTCCCTAGCCTATAATCTACCCACCCTCCAAAGTCGCCTAGTCGGTAGTGCTGGCGAGAATAATATACTGGATATTCTACTTTCTGGGGCACAGGGATCCGAGCTGGATCTTACTTTGCGCTTAAGGGAGACTACTGCTACTACTACTACTACTACTATTCAAGTCTCGAGTGGTGATGATTTGCTACAATTATCCCTATGCCATAAACTTTTAGGCAACAGCAACTTGTTGCCACAATTTAATGCTATGGTTGATTTTGATGCAGAACTTCAAGGTGACATTGCTCAATTTTTTTTATGAGAAGGTAGCTCTCACATATGAAGAGAGTGTAAAATTATGTTTGACAACTCTTACCCAATTTGGAGAAATTTGGAAGAATGCAAGAAAAGTAAGATTAACTGGTATTACCTGTTACAGCGTTTTTACTTACAGCAAAAATAAAAGCCCTGACTGGAATTTAAAAGTGAGTAGGCTGTTCAAAACTGATTTCAAGGGACACATGGCAACTGTGCATGGGAAAAAATTTGAACTAGTAGCCTTAGAAGCTTATGAAATTGCTTTTAAAAATAAAGTGGAACCGGTGGGCATTATTGTTCCTCCAAGTGCCCCATGGTTAGGTGTAAGTCTGGATGGTGTGGTTAGTTCACTCTGTTGTGTAGAGGTTAAGTGCCCTCTAGCAGTTAAAACCCAGACGGCAATTGATGTAGTTCAGGGCCTAAAATATTTAAATGGGTCGATTGAGGAAAATACTTTATCCTTAAAGACAAATCATCAATATTATGGTCAGGTGCAGCTGCAAGCATTGCTTTGTTTAAGATTTTTGAAAACCATGAGGAAAGGAGTGGGAGAGTAGAAGTACACACGTGGTGGCCAGCTGCGCTGCGGTCGGTCTGCATAAGTAGGGTAAAAATACTCAATAACACGCGTTTGATATGGAACACTTTTTATTTTTCGGTTATAATCAGTAAATGTGGACCCTAAAATAATGACAGTGTTATTTTTAATTGTATATATGTATAACTGTGCGATACACGTGATCAAATTTGTGTGTTCCACTAGATTTTATGTGTCAATTGCATATTATCAAGCATCGGTTGTCTGCTGGTATTTGTTCTTGAGCAGTTCGAGTCCTGGCGCTGTTACGTTTAAAAGCTATATTTGAGTTTGCTCACTGTACCATAGACTCTAGAAATTATTTGCTGCTTGGTAGGGCAAAGGGATGAGTTAAACTTGCATTAAAACTCTGGGGAGACAGTAATTGCTTGATTTGTTGGATGGTTAGCAGGTAGGTTTGGTGTTGAATATCGGACTGGTAGCAGTTTCTTGCAGAGTAGATATTTACCCTGCGAAGTCATATTAGGCCTATATGACTCGTAGTGGAATGGCTCGGATATCGCAGGGCGAGGTGATGGTGGTTGGTAGGGAAATGAACTAGGGAGCGGGGAAGGATACCTGACTGATGAAGCTTGGCTGTCGTGGTACGGCTTGGTTCGGCGAGACTGTACTTGGCTGTCTAGGTGCGGCTTGGCTCGGCGTAACAGTGTACAACCCGTCCTGTCGTCAGTGTGTGTAGTGGTGAGTGGTCCAACCCGCCCCTGTTGACCGTATTTTTTTGGTATCGTCCCCTTTCGGCTATTGCTATTTGCATCTTTTGGAAAGTGATGAAAACTTATATCCGCAGCCCTCTTGTACATCGACTTACAGCCGTGAACTGAGCAATATAGGCCTACTTTGCTTTTACTCATTTTGCACTCTATCAACGAGTAAAACTTATTACTTATGTATAAAGACACGAAGAATTTACCACGATACAAGGATCCATAATACCAACAGTCACCACGTGACAAATGTACCCTACTTGGTAAGTTTCTCATTATTACCGCTAGATGTCATAATCAGATAGCTGGAGTTGCCAATAACAATTGATGTTTTTTCTAGCATTTTACTAGCTTTTCTTATAGGATAGTTGATGTAGAAAGTAACTTAGAGTAATTATTGCTACATTGTATCCATAAATAGGCTAGTTTATAAAATAATAAAAAAGTGATATTGTTTCAAATGCTTTATTTATCATAGAAGTACAATGTGAATGTAATAATATCATCATGTAGGTCATACCACAGAGCATCCCCATCCCCCAACATTTTAGCATAAGATGAGTCATCATGCAGAGTGGCTTCACTTCGCTGCACGTTTGATACATTGAAAAATGGCTTGTTTTCATCTGAATTTTCTTGAAGGCGTTGTTGTATACGATTGTACGACTGAATATCAATTAGGAACTCGTGTGGTATACGTTGCCCGGCGCCATTAAAATCCGAAAAATTTACTATAGAAATGGCCAATGTTACTAATATACAGGAGTTGAATATTTTTTCGATAGAGTGTTACTGTATTTTTTCAGAGTGCCAACATTGTTTCCAGACCAATGGTTTTCACCTAAGCCAATAAAGGTTAGGTAGCGCGGCCCTGCGCGTTAGGCTAATATAAACACCCCTGGTTTTTGTTACGCACAGTGGGGGTAGTCATGCATCAATACTCTTTATCTAGGCCAATGGTTTTGCCTAGCAGCACAATCAGTAAGTTGGCAGCAAACATAACGACTCGCTTTTTGATAAGTTTATTACTTGAAAGTTAATGTTGACAATTTCCTTATTTTGGAAGTGTTTATGCGGTGTTTGTCAATGGCAAATGGCTTTAATAATGTGGCAGAGTAATTACAAACCATTTTCAGAGCGCTACTAAATAAAATAACGCACTTTCGAAACGGGCAACGGATGCTACACGAGAGCCATCCAGGAAGATAAGTAGGATCAAGCCTAGAAAGGCGTAGCATTGCTTTGAAGTTCATAATCATACGAGTATTCAATTGATGATTAAATTTCTTTGGTTATGGACTATGGAGGAAAACCCATTCTCCATAAGAACTCAGATTTGTGAAAATAATTTACATATAGTACGTAGTTATGAACAAAATACCACATTTTTTTTCTTAGGTCTACAAACATTACTATAATTTTGTTGGTGTACATACCCCAGCATGGTAACATATCTGTACTTGGCAGAGTGACAGAAAATTCTATTAGGTTTCTCATGAAAAATAATAGGCTACGGGTATCAGCCTATTTTCTTTCACTCGGGTGCATTCTTACTAGGTACGCAAATTGTATACTGTATATTAACTAGTAGGCTAATGTATGTTAGAGAGAACTTGATTATAATCTACTGTATACTTGGGGGCGTGGTGGCGGAGCGATCAAGCTGTTGGCCTCTCACCAAGGTGGACCAGGTTCGATTCCTGGTCAATGCATGCAAGATATTTTTAAGTGCAACGCCGTGTCCTGTGGTTCGGATTCAATGTAAAAAGAAGTTCCCGTGGCTCATGATTGCGAGATTAATGGTCACGTAAAACTACAAGCTTCCTTCCTTTACTATACATTGTTTTACTAGTGATTTGGTTCTTCTGGTCTAAATTCTGCAATTGGCACAGTCTAGGCCCAGGGAGGGACAAGGGGGGCAAATGCATAGGGGTCCGTAAGCAATGAGGGCCCATTAGTGGTGCACGTTAGTTTCAGTTTATTGTAGCTACTTTTGTATTATGTAAGATGTTAAAAGTTTAAATTAAACTTTTAATTCATCTTTCAATACGGATATCTACAAGCATTTGTACTATCAATGGCAAATGTATTTAAAGTCTAATAACAATGACCGCTGCGCCACCACGCCCCAGTCTAATAACACTTTGCATCATTAGGACGGGGGGTGGTGGTGGTGGGGACCAACGTTTTAAGGAGTGTAATATTAAGGTCACCTACATCTGTTGACATACAGTTATGCTATACTGTAGAAGGAAGAGTTTAGACTCCTCAAAAAATTAGGGTAGAGGGCAGGGCTGTGCAATGGATGAGGCTAAGTAGTGCTAGCGAGAAATTCACTTGTGCCTATTGGAACCATGCATGTGGCAGTAACAGGGGCCAGAATGGAATCAGGAGAGTTAAAATACATTAAATTTGTTGAAGTAATGTCACAAACCAGCAAACTCATGTTAACGTGTGCATGCACAGTCTACTCCGATATCATTAGCGACATGCTGTGGCTACTAGTGTAGCCTATGAGACTACATGATTATAGGCCTACATTTCCACCAGCAGCATATCAGTAGGTTAATTAAGAATTATTTGTAAGTCGAGAGCTTGTTCATCCTATTTTTAGATCCAATTTAACCTGTCACATAAACGTTATGGTGAATATTATAGATATGGTAACCTTAAGTTCAGGAATTTTCATCCATATGCTGCTACATTCATGAAATGATCATGCAACTTTAGTGGCTAAAGCAAGGGCATTAATTCGTAGAAGGTAACTCGAATGGCCTAGGCCTAACCTAAAAATTAGTTAGTTATTGAGGTTTTAAGGTGCGGAAAACCTAAAAAGTACAAGCAACGTGAAATTAACAAAGTTGTTCATTGAGCGACACCACTATGCATTCATCATCAGTTTAGTCTCCCAGTGGATCCATTGTTATATTAAGTTGTATTAAATTTATTTTGAAATAATGAACGAAACACGTTTAAACGACTGTCATTTTGTGCCATCTATCCGTTTCTATTTACAGCTAGTTTATATGTAGCGCTTTACTTCGCTGCTGATACAGCGCTCAAATTCTGCTTTCGAAAAAACACACCCACAAACTGGGTACTAGGTACCAGTAGCAAAAGTCTCCTTAGTCATACTTATCAACACTAAGAATAGGAGCTGAAAGGTTCACTACTCCTGCAATAATTGTCATTACAGAATCCATGTATGGAACCATATATAAATTGACTCTCCCTTTTAATACTTTAAATATTTTCATCCTCTGAATTGTTCTTTCTACATGCACTCTAGCTGCAGCTATGTCAGCAGTCCTGAGTGCATCCTCTGTTGACAATTGCTGATTCTTACCAAGAAAGGGTGGCCTGATCAATTGTATATTCCTTTCAATGCACTCACTCTCTATCAAAAATCCTTTATCTACCATTACAGCATCCTGATAAGATAATAACATGCCTAATAAATTGGATTGCAAAAATATTTCTTTGTCTGTAACCCTTCCACCATACACTTGACTTACAAAAGTTACTAAACCTGATGGTGCAACACCAACAAGTACTTTCAATGTGTAATCTCCTTTGTAATGAGAGTAGGACATCACACGACACTTTAAACACTTATTTTTCTCCACGGGAATTTCTGTACAATCCAAAATAACTCTAGTATTCTGAAAATGTTGTAAACATATAGGCATCCTCTTCTTAATCAGATCTTTCTCCAGCCATGGAACAGCTGTTTTTAGTGCCTCATGTAATAACTCTACTGTTACATGGAAATAGTTCTTACATGTATTAGCTGTGACCCCAAATAGAACAGCTAAACACCTAAAAGAAAGATTAATTTTCAATTTCACGAACACTAAAATGATACGCTGTCTTAATGACAAGGTTAGTGGTTTGACACTCTCTCTTTCTAATTTTCCTGCAGCAACACATATATTATCTAATAATGTAACCGATGGGATACCAGTAAATGCATTAATTTCTCTATTTGTTTTCATCATGTCCTCTAAAGTTATTTTTCTACAATCATCAATTACACTTGGCGTTACTTGTATCCCTTTATCTTCTACACATTTCCTTCGAGTGGGATCTTCCACCAGAGCTGCAAACATCTCCTCTGCCACAGTCTCTGTGTCTTCAGTTACCACTTCACTGTCTTCAGTTGGAGATGGTGGTGCCACAGCTTCATGTCTATGTTGCACACCTGCATCCCTGGCCTCTGCCTGTAGATAGATAGATAGATAGATTTTTATTAATTCCATTTGATCAAATACATGCATTCAATACATTTTTGATATAGGACACGTCAGAATTTACATGCATAAAATAAAAGAACTAACAGGTATATATTACTAAGATTAAAACTATTTATAACTTATTATAATAGCAAATCTTAATAGATACAATCTTATTGCACAACTATTTACACCTCACTCTATTATCATAATATGAAAACTTAATTCTATAAATACAACAACATACAGCTAGGTATTAAAATTAAATTAAAAAAGTAAAATATAGTTATAGATTCCATCACTCCTATACGCTAAAATATTCAACTACTGAGTAAAAACAATGGCACTGCAGATAAGCTTTCAACATTCTATCAAAGGTTTTTATTTTTGGGGCCAGTTTTATATACTGGGGTAGTTTATTGTATAATTTAACTCCAGTGTGAAAAGTTCCTTTTTGATATATGCTTGTGTGTGTGTGTGAAATATGAATGTTTTGATTTTGTCTTGTGTTATGCCTATGAACATCATTGTTTGTTTTAAGAAAAACATCTTTATTCATTAAATTCTTTTTAAAAAACATAATACTTTCAAAGATATATATGCAGGGCAGTGGGAGAATGTTTAAATCTTTAAACAGAGGTCTACATGATTCTCTAGAGTGTACATTTGCCATAATTCTAATCGCTCTCTTTTGTATCCTAAACGTGCTTAGTACATCTGGCGACATACCCCAAAATATGATCCCATATCTTAAGTATGAATGGAAATAAGCAAAATAAGTATTTCTTAATGTGTGCATGCTAGTGCAGGTTTTCAAAATACGTAACGCAAAGCACATCGAGTTCAGTTTAGTATTCAGATATTGTATATGTTTATTCCATTTCAAGTCTTGTTGTATCCATAGTCCTAAAAACTTTGTTTCTGATTTATTTTCTATTTGATGACCATTTAATGTTATATTGGGCATCGCAGGATTCCTATTCTGTATAGTGTGGAAATTTAGACATACTGTCTTTTTATAGTTTATTATGAGGCGATTATCTTGTGACCATTTGGTTAACTCTCCTGTAACGGAGTCAGCAGACTGCTGTATGACCTGTTTAGTTTCACCTTTTATTACGAGTGTTGTATCGTCCGCAAACAGAATTTCCTTATGTGAATGAACGTTCTGTGTTATATCATTGATATATAGAAGAAAGAGTAGTGGGCCCAAAACCGATCCCTGGGGTACTCCAAATTCAATAATTCCCTCATTGGACAATGTTTCATTAAGTAATTTGGTTCCATCATCCTTGTGTCTCAAGCTTACTATTTGTTTACGCCTTGTTAAGTAAGACTCTATCCATTTATTAGCTAGACCTCTAACACCATATTGATTTAGTTTGGTAAGGAGGATTTTATGGTCAACTACATCAAATGCTTTCGATAAATCCAAGAATAGGCCAGTTACATGTTCCTTATTGTCAATTAATTTCAGTATACTATTACTACATTCGTAAATTGCTGTCTGTGTAGATTTTTCCGTTCTAAATCCATGTTGTGAGTTTGATAATATTTTATTTTTTTCTATGAAACTTATCAGTCTCTTATACATAATTTTTTCCACAATTTTTGCAATACCAGTTGGTAAGGTAATAGGACGATAGTTATCTAATTCATCTTTTGAACCATTTTTGTGCACTGGAATTACTTTTGATAACTTCAAAATATCCGGGTAAGTTCCTGAGAGAATTGAACTGTTTATTAAGTGCGTAAGTGGATTTATTATATTTTCTGCACATTTCTTTAAAATTGCATCAGGGATGCCATCAATGCCAGCACAGAATTTATTTTTTAGCTCTTTTATAACTATTCTTACCTCTTCACTTGTGACATGATTTATAAATAAAGAATCACTGCATATATTTATTTTATTATTAGAATTTAGTGTATTTACCTGTGATTTATTTAATAATTTTTGCGGAATTTCCAGAAAATAGTCATTAAAAGTGTTTGCTATTTCCTCTGGATTATTAATCACTTTATTATTTCTGGTCAGTGTAATGTTCCTTTGTATTTTAGCAGATTTTCCAGTTTCTTTCTTTATTACAGACCACATAGCCCTGTTTTTATTAGATGATTGGGAAATAAAATTATCATTATGCATTTTCTTTGCTAGTCTTATTACCTTATTTAATATGCTAGTGTATTTTTTGTAGTATAAATTGAATTCAGGTGTTGTGTGGTATTGTTTATATAATTTGTGTAGAAATTTCTTTCTTTGACATGAATTTATAATCCCTGTTGTTATCCAATTGCTAGTTTTGTTATTTTGAACAGTTCTTCGTTTAAAGGGGAATGCTATTTCAAAATAGTGTTTTAGGGTACTGTTAAATGCATTAAATTTATCATTTACATTTTCTAGTTCATAAATTTCTGACCATGTTTCCTTATTTAATAAGTCATTGAAATATGTAACATTTGATTCAGTGAATGACCTGCACTTTGATTTTACTCCATTATCATTATTATTGATTACTTCGGATACTTCAAAACTCAGTATTTGTCCATGGTGGTCACTAAAACCCGGACAATAGACTTCTATTGAATGGTGATATTTATCTGTATTTATAAAAATTTTGATCAGGAGTGGTTTTACTAAATTTTGTTATTCTTGTTGGTGTATTTACTGTAGGTTTCAGTCCATAGGAAATTAGTAACTGGTTTAATAATTCACAATTTCTATCAAGTTTTAAGAAATCCACATTTACATCCCCACAAATTATTATATCGAAATTTACTTTGCTCATGTTATTGAGTAACAATTCTAGTTTATCTATAAATAGAGGAAACTTTCCTGACGGAGAACGGTATACGCATACAATTATTAACTTAAACTGCTGAATTTTTACGGCAGAGAATTCAAAATCCTGTTCCATAATTAGATAATCATAAGCTGTTATCTGTTCATGATCTAAATTATTTCTTAAGAAGATGCAAGTACCACCATGGCTAATATTAGATCTAGAGTATTTACTAGCTTGTATAAACCCTGGGAATTGAATTAATTCGAGTTGTTCCTCTTTCAGCCAATGTTCTGAAATACATAGTGCTGAGATGTCTTTAAGTTCATTTTTAAGCATTAGATTTATGTAATCAATTTTATTATAAAGAGACTGGACATTCTGGTGGTAAATTTTAAATTTGTTACTTTTGCAAGCTTGTGTTGGTGATTTATTTACATTATTATTATCATAATTGTTATTATTATTGTTGCTAGACAAATCCGAAATACCATTGTTGCACTCCGTTAAATTTGACTTCAAAAGATGTGAATGCCAAACCTCACGTTTGGCTTCTTCTACCAGTTTCCCTGCTTCCACTCTAATGATATTACTGTTGAATTATTCTTACCATTTGAATTTACAATTTTGCAGATTTCATCACTAAGATACTCTTTTCCTAATCTATTTAAGTGTAGGCCATGCCGAGTGTGGAACTTCCTGTCTAATTTAGTAGTTTCAGGGGAGAAGATATCTTCTTATCCAATTATCTCAGTGGCAATTTCTGAGAGGGGATGGCGCCCTTCTTCAGGTATCTTTTACATGCTCTCACATCTGAAAGAAAAATATATTTATAATTCTACTGCAATATTATAACAATCTTATGCTTATTGATAATCCTACCCCACTGGAAGTAGCTTGTGTAGTCCACATTAAGAAGAATAGGTATAAATAATGTAGCCTAATCCAGTGTATGAAGGTTATCTTTCCACAACTGCGACGTAATTAATATGTATGAAAGAAATAAACAGGTCATCTACAGTACACGTACAAAGGAATGTTTACTAACCTGGATAAATAATCCTCCTTTGTGAAATGCAAACCGCATACAATCATATATTTAGAAATCGGCTTTGCGATGCGAAGTACTCGACTCCATTCCTTCTTTAAACCTTTCTCTTTAGGAAAGTAATGCATTGATATGCCTCTTGTTGCCTTTGAAGAGCACTGTGGAGCTGAACAATATCTCTTACTCATTTTTCAGCCTCAGTTATTATGAAAAAGCTGAAAAATTGAGAGAAGATCACACACGTCAACAAAAATCGCAGGTTAAACAGCTGTTTGTTAATATTTCTATCATCATTCCTCTAGTTCCAGCTAAGCGGCAGCACCGTCGCTTGGGTTCGCGAATAGCAAACAGTTCTCAGCTGTCTCCAGCAACAAAAAGGGACGCTTTTAAAGATAAATAGGAATGTGGTGGTCCTCGCATGCCCTTCTGCAGTCAACTAATGCCCTATAAAGAGCGTATCACTACAGTCTGTACCATTAAACTTGCTACCCTCCTGTCAGGAGACTGATAAAATAATCCGGTCAATGCATGTGAGATTTTCGAAGTGAAATGCCATGTCCTGTGGTTCGGATTCCACGTAAAAAGGAGGTCCCGTGGCTCATAATCACAAGATTCACGGCCACGTAAAACTAATAAATAGAACTCCAAAATGGTAATGTTAAAAATTAATCAGTGAGGTAAACAACATTGAACCAAGAGCTAAACGGTTATCGGAGTCCCAAGTCAGAATACTGTGACCACCACGTAGTGTAGCGGTTAATATTCGTGGCTGCCCTGGTACACTCAGCCTCGTGAGGCAAATCTGATTCCCAACTCAGCCAGCCTGGAAGTGGTTTTCCGTGGGTTGCCTCTGCCGGGATGGTTCCTAACTTAGGCCACGGCCGCCTTCTTCTCAATCCTCATCTGATTTACAACTACACAGGCCCCACAATAACACAGGTTACCACACAAATTTAACACACACCCAAGTGCTCGGGGCTAAATGGCCACGATGTCCAAACTCCTCAAATGAATCAACAGTCATATTTTGGGCTGCACCCAACGGATTTACTACTTCTTGAAAAGTACTGTAGTTTTAAATAAGGAATAGGCCTATAATAAAATGCTATATAATCAATACGCTAATTGCTTTGGACACTTAAATTCTTTGGCATTGTATCGTGCAAATAACTTAAAACGTGAGAGTATTCTGGACTCTCAAAATATGCATAGATCATACAAATGCACATCTTTTAAATAGGTTAAATATCTTAGTTCTCAGTTCTTAACGTTCCGTAGAGTGGGGCGAAGTCGATCAAAAATACGTTTTTTTGTAATATTACAGTATGAAGATGACGTAATGCAATTTTGAAAACGCATATATATATATATATGTAATGAAGCTTCAACAATCTAATGCTTGCATAACAACATGACAACTTCCGTAAATTACGAAACTATTACTGTTTGAAGTGTGATCGGCTTCACCCCACCTGGTGGGGTGAAGTCGATCACAGGTTTATTTCAGCCTAGAAACGACTTCACATATCTTATGGGGTGAAATCGATCATCATTTTAGTTTTTAAAATATTTCAATCATGATTTAACATATAAAAATGGCAAAATTATTACATTTTACTAATATTTAACCCTAGCGAGCTTATTATCTAAAGCATACAATATAATTCGTAAAACAAAGCTTCCCTATCACTAAAATCTCGATTAATGTTATGTTCATTTCTGCGATAGTCTATGGAAGAGAGCAATTTCATTATTATTTTCTTTGCAAAAACGCAATACATTCAGAGACAAATGGCTTGACAAATTGTATCCAATAATAGCCTTCTTTTCCTCTACATTTCATACATTAGTACGTTTCAGAGGAAACCCCCACTCTGAGCACTTAACTAAACCTTCAATCAAACAATTTTCATCAGTGGTAGTCAATGCAAGTTGTCCTCCAAACGTTCAGTGTGTTTACCTTTGACCCAGTAGTATTGGGTTTACCTTTGACCCAATAATTTAGGATAGTATATCACTTAGATCATAAATCCAATAGATGGCTGATGACGTCACGTTGTTGAAACCAACATCTCGATCAGCTGACTAAAGGGAACTGCGGTAATTTGGAGCACTGAAATACTACACGTGATGATAGAATTGGGTTATTTAAAGTGAGTTCTATTCATTACCAAGTCAGAATGGTGTATTACTGTGTCGCGTATGGATGTAAGGAGACGTTTAAAACAGGATCGGGCATTTCTTTCCATACGTATGTTAATTCATTGCTAAATAACCCTAAAATTCTTGACATAATTACTTGCATTTCTTTAGCCTACGTTTCCTCTTAACTCCGAAACACGAAAGAAAAATAATTAAACATGAAAATGCTGGAATTTATTATAAATTATTATAATAATACCCTATCCCTTACTCCACTGAACAGGCCTGTATTTATGCTCGAAGGTATCAAGTATTTACATGTCCATAGGCTAGACGTTTTTCTTGGTGTTTTGTTGAGACTGCTAGTAAATGCATCTCTGAACATAAAAATGCTTTATGTCCCTATGCTGGATTAAATGTAGTGTGGACTACACAATGCAGTCGTCAATCATGTACAGTGTCAAATTGCAGGTTATGCTACAGATGTGACGGTGTAGTGTTCGATAATAAATATTAAACGTAAGTTATAGACAGTGCGTTTGGTTGAGGGAATTTTGAGATTCTTCTAGGATAGACTACATTGCATCCCTAAATTAGTCAATTCTTCGTAGAATTTCAGAATTCTGGGTTATTTTTGCGAAGGTTTCTATGATTCATGGAAAATGGAATTTAAAAGGAAACAGTTCATTGATTAAAATATTTTCCTACGTAGCAAATGCAATGTATAGTTGTTAAAAACCAACGCTTACTAAATCTATAAACTACCTTATTTCCATTTGCCCATGTTGTTTTGTTCACTTTCATAAAATACTGAAGTGGAAAATACTGAATGAGAGCTCATCGTACGATAAAATGTTCTTACGTGCCGGTACTGAAATTAGCCAAAATACATGTTCTAATGATGAAAAATAATTTGGGAAATGATGTAGTAAGTTAATAGATTGAACTAATTTTTGAAGCTTTCGGGCGTAAAATCAAAAATGACCAGCTAGACAAACACAATTCTGTTCAAAAATCAGTAGGCCTAATTCAGAGTTGGATTTGTTATCAATTATTTACAAGATCGGATCCTGGATGTATGAGTATTACGGAACACGACAGCCACTTTTAACACCAAATATGTTACATTCTTAAGCTTTGCTACCTTCCGGTACGTAAAGAAACATGCGATGCTTTTCCCAATACCGTATAAATTACGAAAATGTGTGTTTAAACCCTCATTAAAAATCATTTCCTCACATACTCCTATCACCTTCCATTACAAGGTCCCCTGTTTACCCTTTAATCAGCTTATCGAGATGTTGGTTTCACGTCACAGTATAGGCGCAGTGTGGCAATGCGCACTCTATTGTATTTATGCTCGAAGGTATATCATTCAGAGGCTTTTCTGGTGCTTATTTTCCCCCCTTTTTACTCTTTGCACAGCATTGTTTAAATACTGAACACTATAATATCGTTTCCCAGCAGCGCCTGGCTTCTTCTGATATATTCGTACCATGATCGACTTCACACTACCAAATGTAAACATTCGGTATAACACATTATTGCTTGCATGCGGCATAAATTAGGTGCGGTCACGGTCGACTCTAGAAAGGTCGGAAGGTTCAATCTGACAACACTGTAGTTACGGCTATTGTCAGTCATACTTCGTCACGAGGGCCTGAACTGAAACAGCTGTTTGAGGCGACAAAAACTACGGAATCAATATTGGACAAACATAATGTACATGTTTAGCAAAACATCTGTCGATTTTTATTTACACATGACCAGTGTTACAATCGGAAATAAATGAATAACGTGCCTATGATCGTGAAAAGTTGTTATAAGGGCCAAGCAAGCAGATATTGAGTGACACGGAAATAATTTACCAACATAAAAGTGTTTAGCAAAATAAAGAAAATTATTTTGGTTTCTTTTCGTATTTTACTACTCTGAAGTATGGTAATAAAATAATTGGCGGTGTTATAATAATAATATGGAGTAAGTAGATGCAATTGAGGGTTATGTGATGCGAAAATGTAGGCTATCTCCCATAACACCTTCACACTGTAGGCCTATAATAAACCCTCGATTCCGCCGCACATATATGTAGATAATTTACTACCATTATAGAAATAATCTGTTGCTGCTGGTATTCCATAACTGTATCAGATTACTTCTGTTTACTTCCTAAAGTGCTGCAACTTTTCTCTTCCCATAACCAAGTTTGCTGACATCAACAGCATCATTCCTTACCTGTGAATAATTGTTTAACAATACAGTGGCAATAACTGAAAGTATTTTTTCACTTAATTGACTAATTTATGCCGTCTACGAACCATTTCGAAGGTTACCTAATCCAGGCCTGGCGCAGATTTGCGTCACTTGGGAACCTAAACACTGGTGTGTAGCCTCCCTTACTTGGTTAATTTGCATTACCGTTGGGGATACAACATGTATCTGGCATTGTTACGGTGCCGAAACATTCCAGGAAAATCAAAGTTTAAAACATGAAGTACGATATGTGATAATTCCATGTACCGTAGGCATTTAAAAATACCATGTTTGCCAGATACAGAGCACACTCGTCAGTGTGTTCTCGATTAGGGATTACTGTAAAAAAAAC
Source organism: Meconema thalassinum (assembly GCA_946902985.2). Taxonomy (NCBI): domain Eukaryota; kingdom Metazoa; phylum Arthropoda; class Insecta; order Orthoptera; family Tettigoniidae; genus Meconema; species Meconema thalassinum. The sequence continues at coordinate 670,269,742 of OX336389.2, read as the reverse complement.
TCATCTGGAAGGGTAGTATAAACGCTACTATAAACGTAAAAAGCGTAAGAAACAAAATATAGAAGGAAATATCCATATGAGATAAGCAAGAACACCTGCCAGACTGAACATTCCCTCGTGTTCTCGCCTGACAAGGGTATGACTGATGAACATGTTGCCAAGTCTCAGCCTTCCGACCTGTATAGAGTCGACCGTGGTGCGGTCTAAAGGGCAGAACAAGAGCATAACACATCAACTTATCAAATGAAGTCAGTGAAGAAGTTGGGTTACCGATTGAAACCGGTGGATGACAGTTTGTTGACCAAAGTTTTGAAAAATATTAAAAATGGACATTGATTGAAAACTTAACCACGCTTAGCGTGTTATGGTTATAACATACAAATAATATCATATAAATAGCACGGAGCTTCAACATTCCAAAGAAAGTTAAGTCGTTACTTCTCCATTTACCCACCAGGTGGTAACACTGAAATTATATCGAGACGTCACAATGATCGACTTCACCCCACCTGATCGACTTCACCCCACTTTCGGGAGTCAGGCACACCCTCGCAGGAAGTTGTGGTACAGTTACAAAAGGACTCTCGCACTTACGAAACTACAGGGTTTTTCTTATCGGTCTAGTAATATATAAGCTGGCTGCGTGGCTCAGCGGTAACGTTCTCGCCTGCTATGCCCAAGGTTGCTGGATGTAATCCTGGTGCAGTCAGCTGGCATTTGAGGGTGCGCAAATATGATGGAGCCGTGTTAACAGATTTACTGGCACGTTAACGATCCCCTTAGAGGCAACATTCCGGCACCTCGGCGTCTCTAAAAGCAGCAGTTAAAAGGGACGTTCAACCAATAACATTAATTATATTATCTAGCAATATAGCAGCTGCATTAATATAATCTCTCGACTGTGAGTCACCCACCTACGCACGCATTTTGACGGTCCCCCCTTTATTGCTTGACCGATAAAAATGTCCCTGTAATATTGTGAACATCTGAGTTATAGTCTACTTATCTTGGTATTGAGTCATCTATCATGCTCGCCAGAAGCTGAAAATTGAAACTTGCTATTACCCTATCATGAATTGATTGCCAGGGGTCAAGATGGGAACTATTCTCTGTTTACTTGTGTCACACGCCACTCTGCTTCTTTGACAGGTACAGTTGCGCGTGTAAGATATGACTCAGCTTCAGAAGCTGTCCGTGGTGGCATGAGTTCTTGTGACAGGTAGCGGGCGCAATGCTGCTTGACTTATGTGCGGACTGCACTGTGTCATCACTGTATCCTCCTCTTTACCCCGCGGGGCTCCTGCAACAATAATCAACAAACGGTGGCGCAGCCATGCTCAGCGGCAATCAAATGTTAAATGGGTAATACCAGTTGCATCGGTAAAACTTCTCCAGCACGGACGGAAAAATTGAGCGTTTCTTTTTCAAGTTTAATCCCTATAGCTTACATCGTTGTGTAAATAATTTGACTTTACTATCGTAGGTTAAACCGCAAATCTTTATTTATATCGTCTCATTAATAGTTTAATTCAAGAATAGTTTAGTGTTGTGGAAAGTCGTGTGTTGTAATGCTGTGTATTTTCACATATCGGTAAAAATGAGCAAATCTGGCGCTTCTTGTGCTTGGGGGTATAGGGTACAAGGTACTATATACCACAGATTTCCAAAAAAAGAGGAGTCGAGACGTGTGTGGGTTTCTCGCTGTAAACGAGCTGATACATTTAACAATAATGCCCGAGTGTCCAGACGATTACGAAAGGGATTTAAAGAATGAACTTCTCGGTTTACCAACTAGGAAGTGAATGAGAAGATAATTCGTTTATACGTAAAGACAAGGACTTTTATCAGAATCCGTCACCTGAATAGGCATATCAAGATCAAATCGCTGGAGAAATATGCAGCAAAAAAGAACAAACTCTGGGTCGCTTCGTCATCTAAAACTCAAGTCGCATAAAAGGTAAGTGTTTATAAACTGATCATTTTCATACCAATGTTACATTAATAATGTATGTTGTTGGGACTGGGGCATCTTGATCATCAGCTCCGTGTACTTGTGTGTTCAATTTGTAATCCGTGCTTTTAAGGTGACTGTTGTAATGTGTGTCTGACCGTAATTATTAGGGACGGAAATGGGGTAAGTGCTCCGGAACTTGAAACAAGGTAGGCTACTATCTCGGCATTTGGCTGGAGAGAGTGTGGAAAGTCGCTGTCAGCGCCGGGATTTGCACCTCTGAACTCCCGACTTCCTGCAGCTTCCCATCGCGGTCGTAGCGAGCAATTTAACGCACTTCACTACACCGCAGGATCGCTAAAGCATGATTATGTAGCCTATCTATTGCTATATTTCGTATTTCTATCCTTAGCATGTCTGTTATTGTGTTTTGTGAGGCTCTTCTTTAGCTCAGCTGATACTAAGGGGCGGTACCGTAGCTAATCTGAAGTATTATTTTTTGTGTGTTTATGAAGTATATTTCGCATTTCAAACCACTGCAATATATTGTTTATACCTTTCTCTTTACAACGCGCATATTGCCATTATTGTGATTGAATACCACGAGCGGAAAAGAGAAGCGAAATATGACTCTGTTTCCCGTAAGAATGCATTGTAAATATCAGCTGGTATGCGCCTGCTACATCCGAGCTGCGTCACAGGGTATCAGCCAATGGGAGCGAGAGGCACCGGTGTGTCCTACCTTATAGTCTAGTTACCTTGCCCCTACAGATTTTTAGCACTACTGGGGGTGTGTTTCTATCTCCCAATATTTTAATAATGGCACCCCGTGGCGTTAACGAACAGCTGATTCCTCACCTCAAGTTAAAACGCAATGAGAGTGAAACGCGAATTATGATCCGCGTCATCCCGGCTTGTTATTGGCTGACAATTATTAGCAACCATTGGCTGTCCGCGGGTTTGTTTACAATTATCACCAACATGGCGGCGACAGGAATAGATTTCTACATCAATTAAATTGCTAGAAATCTATTCCCGTTCATGACAGTATGAAGTGCAAATCACGTATTGATAAGGAATTGTATGTACGTTTATATTTAAATTGAAGCGTGACACTGTTCATCAAAATTTGTGAAAATAAAAGTTTCTACTACTTTGGATGTAATTCAATTGGCTGTCGTTTCCACCAGTTTTATTCATCAGTTCGAAATACATTCTGTACAATAATCTTTTGTGCGCTATAAAACTACATTATAGACCATTGCATATTGATGTTGCTGTCTGCTTATATTTACCAATTTCATGACATGTACGGTAATTTGTAGGTTATGCCTAATAAGGCATATAATTTAAGTGGCCGTTTTTAATGTGAAGTCGTTACTGTATTTATGTACAAATATTATGGTTTAACTAATGAAGCAAGGATTAAAAGTGCAGTTTGCACTGCCCTTTTTTTTTTAAATATTGATATGTAGTTTCTCAGTCTGGTAACTTCTTGGATTTGCTTGAGATAGATAGATTTATAGTAATATACTACATTATTAACCTGCAGGCTGAATTTTTTTAAAACATGCCCAGGTGCATACAGTAGCACAAGACCTACTGCAGGCTATGTTGATCCTAAATGTAGGCCTATTATAGTGCTCATGTCAAAGGTCGTCCTAAAGTTTTAACTATTGAGACTTGATTTGCATCGAAGATAATTTCAGCTGAGTCTGGCAAGGCTTCATAAACTTGGGCGTGACTTCACATTTTCATTTTTCCTATACAGCTTTTGATACCAACCACTTAAATCACAGTGTTTCAAGATTTGCTCTCATTAAACATCACCAACACTTTTTTTCCCCCTGGTGGTGGGCTGTGTTGGAGTCTACAGAAAATAAAGTTGAGAAATAAAAATACATCTTAGGTTTCCATGACACAGTTGAATTTTATCCTACTATATCTCCACTCAATATACCAATCCTACCAATGTTTCCTAATTTCTCATGCTGCATATATAAACATGACAGATTACAGCATTAGCAATGATGACAGTAATTTATGAATTGCTAAAATGTTTTTAAAAGATGCATAGAAAGTGGCTTGATAAACCCTGTATCATCAATCCATTTTAACATTCCCACAGAGCTCTAATCAGAAGCTCATTTTATGTGCAACAGGTATGTAGAATAAACCTCCCTCCCAATAACTTTTAGGCCTAACCTGAACATAATCCATGTTAAGAGTTGTTTTTTGGTTCACAGGAAAACCTACCATTTAAAATCTTGCACATAGGCTACTAATCATATTATGGTGCAATTACCCACGGTAATTTTTACAATCCTGGCCCTCAACTACTGATTTAAATATTCCAGACATCTTTCTTAACTCCACTTTTACTGACAGCATTTAAGTCCATACTACTGTCTTTCAAGCCATTGACCAGTTATTTTTTTATGAGGAACTATTTTAGTCATTCTTCGCTATGTGAAATACAGTTGATGACAACTGCCTGGAAGACTCAGGTGTTTTTTCTTGTGTCGCTTCTCTGGTTGCCTACGACACTTCCTAATTATTAACAGAATGTTTCATTGAATTGTTGTATCCAATTGACCAACTGGTAATATATTATGGCTTGCTTTAATATTCCTATGATACACTTTTAGACCCCATTCATTAATGAAATATACAACAACATAGGCTGACATGTTGAACCAATCTCCCATTCCCTATAACACTCCCAACTACCTAGTGGTTGGTCTCACATTGCTTCCATCTACATGTACCGTACTAGGTCTAGTATAGGTATTGTGACTGTTTCTCCAACTCCGTCAAGGAAACTAATTCTGAACTAAGATCTGGAATGGAGTACACTGTCCCACGAGGGCAATCAAGGACAACTTGAATCATTCAAGTGATTTTTCTATTTCATTTTACCAACTAACCAGGTGCCTGGAAATGCTAGTGAAGGAGGCAGCTAAGTAGGCTAGCCTACTGGTATTCACCATTCAGAGAACATTCTCAGCGACTTGTCTATGCATAGGCCTATGACACAATTTTCAGAAATTGATACAGTAGTCACAGAACACTAATGGTGCCCAGTACTCGCAGCTTAGCATACGACGGAGTGGATTCCAGCCACAGATTAACTCATGATCTGTCAACGGGTTTTCAAACAAATTGAGCACACACCCAAGTACAGGGGTCTTGACCATGATGTTCCAAGCCTCTAAATGAAAAACTCCTCTTTAAGACTTTCTGGTCTTGCATCCATGGTCGATCAACATTCTCCTCATCTGTGTTCTCAAGTTTCTGATGTTTATGGACATTATTTTTATCCTGATAACTTTATATTTTAAGGGGTTGGGGTACACGCCCTATTCTTAATTAGTTCAGCATAAGATCATTGAATCCCCTTAAGAAAAATAGGGAACATCCATGTGATATTTGACCATAGGAAAGGGAGAATTTAAAAAACTGAACCTCTAGGGACATTGATGCAGATGACTCCGAGTAAGTAGGCTAGATCAAAATGGACATTTTTCAGTGTTGCCTTAATAAAGTTTGATAACTTTCTACCGTTCAACATGAATAGGCCTATATTGGATGGGAAGTATTTTTATTATTTGCAGAGATTACAAGGATGACCACTTGTTGATGTATCATTATTTTGTTAAGCGAACATAAGTTTCAAGTCCATTTCGTGTTGGAACCCATATTTCAGTGCTGCCTTAATAAACGAAATATTCAATGTCTTTCAGTTGGTCAACACGGTTGCACTTAATGGTAATGAGCATTATTCCAAAAACCAGAAAAACAAAACTGTAGGCTACATGCAGACCTAACATGTCAAATCAATCATGCCTACAAGACAACAAAAATGCTCTATGAAAAACTATTAAAACCCCATAGTGGTAGTCAAAAATAATCTCAAACCACCGCCACTATTTCGCGAAGGTGCAGAAAAATCTTAATAAAGTACAGTTATTCGTAATAGTTGCTACTGTTGTGATAAACCGCTACTGAGTGATAGGCCCCCAAAATATAAAACTATTTATCTTAATGTCTACAAGATAACGAGATTGCCAAAAAACCACAGTGCCACCCACAAATCTATAGAAGGCAACACTAAAAATGGCTTATCTAATCCACAAGTCACCCACCCTTCACCAACATTAAATATTTGTATTTTAAGTAACTTAGGTTATGTTAAATTGAGGCTAATGGCGGAATTGATTGCGGCTGTGTGGCGGGAAGGACCCAATAAGTGCTCAGCCAATCAGGGACGTTTTGATTGGAGACCATGCTCGGAAAATTTTTAGATAGTTTTGATTCACTCCTCTTCGTTAAGCCCCCACCCTAGGCCGTGGCAGTGAACAAAATGGCGGCTTAACGAACACGACGGGGTGCCATTATTAAAATTTTGGGAGATAGAAACACAGACTGGGTGCGTTTACGATGGTGTTAAATCTTCTTCTTCTCTCTCTCCCACACAATCATGGATACTGTAGCAGGTGGGTGAAACCATTGATATCTATAATACCATGACGAATAGAATACTGGATGTCTCGCTCCCAGGCTGGAGTGAGTCCTCTTGCTTTGCGGTTACTTGCCTGGTTAGATTAGATTAGATTTTTATTAATCCATTTGATCAATTACATGTATACAATACATTTTATACAGTACACGTCAGTAATTACATCTATGAAATAAAAGAACTTACAGGTATATATTACTAATACGATAGCTTTTTATAACTTATTATACTAACAGGTCTTAAGAGACAACTAATTACTGTTGGAATATGTGACCATGGTTTGTGTTGGTCACACTGTTAATCAGTAAACCTGCTCCATAGTGATATGTTTCTCTTTTGTTTTTGTTTTGGTGTGTATCAAGGATCATATAAACTATAAGAGATTCGTCACTTTTGGTTATAGAATTTCCGAGTGGGAGCACCGCCTTAGGCTATGTACCGCTATACCAAGTCTGGCAACATAAAAAGTAAAAAGCCATATGAATGTAGCCTTTATAACACGTAATTGAACAGTATGTTCTGCGATGAGTTATTGATTATTGATGAAAATAACACAAACATAACAGCGCCTTTCGCTAGGCGTAGAAATGTACGTCCAGATAGGAAAATAGTACTCTATGATATATGTCAATGTTGGCAATAGATTTGTCACGAAGGACACAGTTATGCCGTTTTAGAACTTAATTCACTTTAGGCTAATTAAAAATGATCTCCTACTCTACAGAATTGTTGGGATATTCGATGAATATAAAGAAAACTGTTCAAATGCACACACTACATTGCCATAACCTCACTTTTTGCCTAGCATGCCGGCTGCAACCCACCCCTCCCTGTAGCCGTAAACCACAAATTTTATTGCAATGCAAAGGAGAATGGGTAAGAAAACAAACAAGAGATGAAATGCACACATTTATTCTCTATATATTTTTATTCGAGAGTAGTCCATATTGCCCACTAGTTTTACACATGGTCAACACCAGGAAGATGAAAATTGCCGTATTGTTTTTACTATCATTATAATTCTTGCATCCCAGTGCTTGGCAATTTTTCCTCCCTTGCAGTGGCATGGTTGAGTCTCAATTCAATTCAAATAAATAATCAAAATACCGAACAAATCAAAACAACCAACCAACAACACCACGAGGAAAATCAATCTAAACAGACTATTCACGCTCCGCCAGTCGGTTTGGTGTGAGCGTTGGGTGAGTGCCAACTACGGAAACATGGTACTGAAATTAATTCTTCGTTGGTTGGCAGAACATCTATAGCGGAGCTTTATCGATACCCACGCGCTCCCTATGATCTGTCATCCCCATGGTGTGTATAAAAGAATGTTGTATTGTGCCCAACTCTAGGAATGGGTATTCCAAGTTTCAGACACCTAGATATCAAGGGAAAGGCTGTAGCCGCTTTTGAAAGTTCAGATATTTGAATATCGCGCTACATTGCTTCTCGAAGCATTTCGAAGGATTTTACCGATAGTTGGATGGCAAGTGACGCAGCGAGTCATAGCAGAGGCGGAGGCTATTTATTGATTAAATAGTTAACTATGGAGTAGAGACTTGAGACTGGGATCAGATTACTGGCACGGCCAAATGAAAGAGAATGCAATTAGTATCAAGTAAATCGGACCAGGGATTCAAGAGATATGAGGATTTCTAGATATCAGGCGATGACGCGTGACCCTGACGGATTTGAATAAAAGCCAGCTGGAGCAGGCATGGTCAGCTCACTTCAACACAAGCACTTGGCAAGCAAGTTGCGTCTACGCTGAGCCAAGGCACATGGTTGCCGTATCTACGCAGAAGTTCTTTTCAAGTCGTGATAGTCACGAAAAGTGCTGCGCTTCGAGTTGAAACTTAGTAAGTTTCTGGTGAGGAGAATCACTGAGATGATTGTTTTTCTACAGACATTGGTGGAAATATTTATATTTCTGCAAGGACATATGCTAGACTTTGTCTAGAAAATAGTATTTTGTCACAGTCCAGTAGTAACTTAATACTTGGATGTTTAAATCCATTTCAAGTCAGTTTTCATTTTTGTAACTAGTTAACCACTTCGATCTGTCAGTACATTGAAGACTAGTCTATAACGGTGGCGTTCATTAGTCTACGCAAGGGAAACTGCAAGTTGTCTAGCGCATGGCAGATGGTGATATACAAACCATGCCCAGGGAACGATCTTCAGAACGGCCGTTAATTGCTTAGACTGTCAACGTTTTTCTTGTACTGATGAGATTACAGTGAGTTATGTTACAACTGACATATTTAAGAAGAGATCACTTAGATCTGACCCTATTTCAACAAACTGTTATGGCTTTGATAAAAGCCCATATTAAAATGGAACCACAGTTTATTCAAACGTCGAAAGATACTACCACTATGTCTGACTAGACGATTTGTGGGTCTACAATGGCGGCCGATACAAGGATTATACGTGCTTGTCCGATAGGGCATGTCTACGGATAAATCTGGTACAGACCAGATTTACTACACTTCAAGACCATCAAGAAATGTAAGCCACATTTGAATTATATTATGCTTAGCTAATTGGAACAAACTATTTTTCTGCAGATGACCAACACATTTTTTTCGTCGTATTTAAAGCTTGCAATGATTTACGCAAGACTTGTTAGAGTTATTCTGAGCATTTTCAGCACTCAGAACAGTTTAGGATCGATGACCGAGCATTTCGAGCATTTATTTGAATTTTTCATATTTTTGGGAAATCACGGTAATCAGCCGATGTAACTGTAAAAGTTAAATTTATTTTTGTTGAGGAATGGATATTTTTTCCATATTCGAAGGTTCGAACATGTGGATTCTCACATAATGAGATGATAATTAAACATATTTAAAATAATATAAATAATAATAATAATAAAAATCCACTAATAATAATAATAATAAATTTTATAATTTTTCTAAATAATTCTTGGATATTATATTTTATAATAATTATATGTATTGAGAAAGAGCCTATGAAGTAGTTTAAACATTTCTAGTTTGGAAAAGGAGATTTTCCGAAGGAGAGTGGTTAGCGCAAGCCCGCATTCAACCAACATGTCAGTTCTGGTTGAACAGTTGATATTTGCATTGAGCAAAGTATATGTTTCAGATAACACGGAGAGGCATGAAACGGGAAGCAAATGATATTTGTATCAAATAGGATATTTTTGTATTTATATAAAATCATGACGTAAATACACTCGAAAGTGAAATAAAGCTTTTCATAAGTATGGTAAATTCACGGGTTGAACTGAATGGTAAAATAAAATAAACTTGTCAGTTTATTAATCTTCCAGTGTTGATAACAAGCAGAGGCTTGATTTATTGTATAAATTTTGGGAAGATAATTTATGTGTGTGGAGTAGTTGAAATGCCATTCCCAGGTGCGCATGTTAAGTCGCAGGAATGAAGGTTTTTTCGAGCATCAATCAAATAGCAGGTTCGATGGCTCAGGTTTATAGTAGGAGTATTGGAGCCACACATTTCGTCGTATGAATGACCCGAAGGTTATTTCTTGAAACCATCAGTTCTTATTTCAACCTTGTTTTACGAATTCCATTTCGACTTTGATTTTGCTAGAACCCGGATTTGTCATGATAGTAGTTTATTCTTCTTCAGAGGAAGACCTTTGCCGTTGTTGTTGTTGTTGTAATATTGTGTTCTTACACAAATAGTAGAATGGGCCACTGCCAATTAAAAATAATTCTTTAACCACGAATAATTTGAAGGATATTTTCAATCCTAGTGCCATGAACTAAATGAATTTATTATAAAGCTACAATTCTAATTTCCGCATTCTGTCGAAGAATTGCAAGTTGTAAAAGTTGCTAAAAATGGCCATGAATATAAATATTTTTTTCATAATGATTCCAAGTGGATAATCTAATAGTTGAATGGTTCAACCATTTATTGATCAAGTTAATGATTCAGAAATCATATATTTTGTTTGGAACTTGAAGTTCATAATCGAGTCACTTCTCGAAAGTTTAATGCCAGAAGAACGATTAATTGTTGTTGTGCTTCGCACAGTTCTTCGATGCTATGCTCAATGGTCAAATACTTTTCAGATGTTATTAATATGTGTTAATAATTTGTGTTGCTACGATGATAATAATATTTTCGACGATATATTTTTGAAACTGGAAAAACAAGTGAAAGTTTAAGAATTCTATAAACATTTATTCTACGAGTGTTAATATCATGTAAATAGTCAAACAGTGATCAACGTTATTTCCAGTATGGACAATTAATTTTGAGCTGGAATTAAATATTAATAATTTTGGAACACAGTCCACAGGACTATTAATCGGACTTGTGTTTCCAAAAAGATTGTCAAATGTGTTTGGAAGATTTCTGTATATTGTGTGTAAATAAGAGTGTGGATCGCCACACGTGGATGATGCTGCTTTGAGCATTCTTGCATTCAGATTTTAACTTTTAAATAAACTGAGATAATTTTACCAGATGTGTTTCTCCCAATTAAATCTCCTTCTATCCTTATTGTTGCATTGAGCCAAAAATCAGTAAAGCATTTTTATAAATTTGATGTCGTTTTTGCGATTTGCTTTAACCCATCTGGCGCTCCGGGATATTTTGATTCTCGTGCTGGCTGATTATCGGTAAAATGCATATGTGGTCGTGCGGACTCCGGTCTAAACGGGCACAGTATCACCTTGTTCGTTCAGTTCTGTTCTAGTAAATGTCAAGTACATTAAACGTGTGTTCCATTTCAATTGCCTGTGTGCCTCGTAATCCTACAGGTTATGGTCCCAGCCACGAATCCACCGTGCGAATATAAAGTGCGTATGCTAGACTGCTCGTTATATGAACTGTGAATTTCGTTACGTATCGAACTTCAACATTTCTGCAACCAGCACCTCGTTACCGGCTATAGATAAGCTGCGAGGTAGTCTAAATTACGTGGATTGGCGATTCAAGATGGAAAACGTCCTAAGACTCTAAGATCTGTGGAGCTGTATAGTTGGCTACCCGGATGGAGATACTACAACATCTGCGAAGAAAGCGAAAGGCGAAAGTCGGGCTAGGGCCAGACTTAACCTCATAGTGGATAAATCAATTTTCCCAATCGTCATGCCTTGTAAGACCGCGAAGGAAGTCTGGGAAGCTCTTGAAAAGGCCTACTCAGATAAAGGAGTGAATCGGCGGATCGTCATCTTGAAGAAATTGTGCAAAGTTAAATTAAAGCACTACAAGACGATGGAAGAGTATATTAGTGAGGTTATGGGACTTGCTCAGCAACTTGCGTCCATGAATAAGGCACTGGACGACGAGTTTGTGGCTGCTCTTATGCTGAAAGGACTACCAGATGAGTTTCAGCCTATGATTATGGCTCTGGAAAGTTCCGGAACAGACCTTACTGCAGACACAGTCCGAACCAAGTTGCTACAAGATACTACTTGGAGTGGGAAAAGTATTTCCAAGCCATCCAAGGATTCTGTTCTGTTTTCACGAGAAGACAAGACGAAGAAGAAGCCCTTCTGCTGGAATTGCAAGAAGCCAGGACACTGGAAGCGGGATTGCAGGAAAGAGGAGATGCAGAGCTCAACTCAACAGAAGTCGAAGAAAGACAAGATGATGCTGGCAACCGATGGACAGGCATTAAGTGCAAGGGCCTCTACTGGGGGCTGGTTCGTTGACTCTGGTGCTACTAAGCATATGAGTTCAAGCAAGACTGCGATGGCGAACTTCACTGCTGGTTCTAATCTGGAGATCAGTACAGCAAACAATCAAAAATTGTATGGCCAAGGATCTGGTAATGTAACTGTTCAATTAGAAAATGGTATTTCACAAACCTTGTCCAATGTAGAATATGTTCCTGGTCTCTCTGCTAATCTTTTATCTGTGTCTGCTGCTACTCAACAGGGTTATGTTGTGGTATTCACCGACAATACTTGTGAAGTTTATGATAGTGAAACCTTTGTTGCTACAGGTAATGTAGCACTGACTGCGAGTAATTTACCAAGTCAATGCTCTCAGTGCTGAAGCTAATATTTGTACTGAGGACTCAGAATATTTATGGCATAAACGACTAGGCCATCTTAACTACCACAGCATGAAGTTGTTAAGAGATGGTCTCACTCATGGAATTAATTTCTCAGATAATGGTTTTAAAAACTGTTTTTCATGTGCTGAAGGTAAACAAGCTAGACAACCATTTAAGTCAAGTAAGAGTAAAACTGTATGTAAAAATAAGCTAGATCTTATTCATTCAGGCTTATGTGGGCCTATGCCAGTTCCATCTTGGAGCAATGCTCGTTATTTCTTGACCTTCATTGATGATCATTCTAGAAAGGTTTTTGTGTATTTCCTTGCTAAGAAAAGTGATGTTTTGGATTGCTTTATTGATTTCAAGGCACAGGTCGAAAATCAGTGTGAAAGATCTATTAAGGTCCTACGCACTCATAATGAGGGTGAATTTTGTAGCAAAGCTTTTGAGAGGCTACTTAAATCAGAAGGTATTCAGCATCAAACTACAACTAGCTATTCTCCACAGCAGAATGGTGTAGCTGAACGCATGAATAGAACATTACTTGATAAATGTAGAGCCATGATGAGCGAGTCTAAAGTAGATAAACGCATGTGGGCTGAAGCAATAAATACAGCAGCCTATCTTGTAAACAGGTCCCCAACCAGAAAAGTTCCAGAGGAGATCTGGACTGGTAACAAGGTCAATATGGAGCATCTAAGAATTTTTGGTTGTGTAGCACAAGTTCATGTCCCTGATCAAAGGAGAAACAAGTTGGATCCTAAAAGTGAAAAACACATTTTCTGTGGTTATTGTGAGGACAGTAAAGCCTATAGATTCATGCATCCTGTTACTCATCAACTTGTTAAGTCCAGGGATGCATAGTTCTTTGAAGATGTGTTCCAGGAGGTGTCTGATGTGTCTTCAGGTAATGTTGGCCCATCCTTGCAGATTAATGAACCTGCAATGGTGCAGATCTCAGTTCCCACTGACAGTGAGGCAGAACCCGACAACTCAGAGAATGGGGCAGAGTGCATTTCGGAACTTGAAAGCGTATCACCCATTAGCAGTGCTGGTGTGGCTGAGACTGTTGACTCAGCTGATTTAAGCTATGTCCCTAGTGGAACAGATTCAGACTGCAGTGATTCTGTGGGCTCTGCCACCATCGTCAATGAGCCAAAGGAGGGGGATGCCGAAGGTAATCAAAGGTATCCTAGGCGCCAACAAAAGCCTGTAGACATGTCAGACTATGTGACATACTTGACTCTCACTGATGACTCTGAACCTAGTACAGTTAAGGAGGCACTGATAGGGTTAAGTGGGAGCAGGCTATGAAAAGGGAAATGGAGATACTTCAGTTAAATGACACCTGGGATCTAGTTGATAAACCCCAGGGCAAGAATGTTGTCAGTAGTAAGTGGGTTTTCAAAGTAAAAAGAGACTCTAATGGTAACATTCAAAGGTATAAAGCCAGACTTGTGGCCAGGGGCTTCACCCAAAGGTACGGAGTAGATTTTACAGAAACTTTCTCTCCTGTTGTTCGACACAGCATGTTAAGGATGCTGCTTGCCTTGGCTGTCCAAACAGATCTGAAGGTGGTACATTGGGATGCTGAATCTGCTTTCCTCAATGGAAAGTTAGATGAAGAGATCTACATGTATCAGCCAGAAAGTTTTGTCAAGAAAGGTTCAGAGCATAAAGTTTGCAAGTTAAAAAAATCTATTTATGGTTTAAAACAATCTTCTCGTTTGTGGAATGAGAGAGCTCACTCTGTTCTTGTCAAATTGAGTTACAAAAATTGTGCTGATAAACCCTGTGTGTACTTAAAGAAATAAGCCCAAGGTATGGTAATTATTGCATTATATGTGGATGATTTCATTGTGGCTTATAATTATGAGTATGAGATCAAGTCATTGAAGACCTGTATTGATAAAGAATTTAAGGTACGAGATCTTGGACCAATTTCTTATATTTTTGGTATTAAAGTAAGGCAAGATAAGAAGAATGGTACAATGTATCTTAGCCAAGAGCAGTACATCAGTGAGATTGCAAAGAAATATGGTATGCACGATGCACGTCCCGTTGGTACTCCTTTGGAAACCAAACCAAATCTTGGTGTTTCTGATACAGAAACTAATGATCTTCCTTATAGAGAGCTCATAGGTTCACTCATGTATTTAAGTGTTTGCACGCGTCCAGATATAAGCTATGCGATATCATATATCAGTCAATTTAATCATTGTTACAATGAATCTCACTGGTCTGCTGAAAAGCGAGTGCTGCGTTATTTAAATTGTACAAAAGACTTGTCACTTAAGTATGTCAGGAATGGAGGTCAATTCATGGGATTTGTTGATGCTGACTGGACTAATGATAGCACTGACCGAAAATCATACAGTGGTTTTGTGTTCAAAATGGCAGGTGGTGCTATATCATGGGGGGCTCAAAAGCAAAAATGCATTTCCTTATCATCTACTGAAGCCGAATATGCTGCACTGAGTGAGGGTGTAAGAGAAGCTGTTTTGTTGAAACGTATTTTGTCTAACTTTACAGATCTCAAGTCACCCATCATATTATTGAGTGATAGTCAATCAGCTCAAAAACTGGCAAAAAATCCAGTCCACCATAATATTGACACTAAATATCACTATGTTAGAGATGCTTTGGATTCTAAAGTCATATACATGAAATATGAGGAGACTTCAAAAATGACTGCAAACATCCTAACAAAGCCTCTTCCTTAGCCTAAGCATATTTATTTTGTAAAGACTTGGGTCTTGTACCATGTCCTCTACTCCCACAGGTTTAAGGAGGTGTGTTGGAATATGTGACCATGGTTTGTGTTGGTCACACTGTTAATAAGTAAACCTGCTCCATAGAGATATGTTTCTCTTTTGTTTTTGTTTTGGTGTGTATAAAAGAATGTTGTATCACCTTGTTCGTTCAGTTCTGTTCTAGTAAATGTCAAGTACATTAAACGTGTGTTCCATTTCAATTGCCTGTGTGCCTCGTAATCCTACAATTACACCTTACTCTATTATTACAATATGATAACTTAATACTATAAATACAACAACTTACAGCTAATTAAAATAGAAAAGTAAAATATAATTATAGATTTCATCGTTTCTCTACACTAAGATATTCAACTGCAGAGTAAAAACCATGGCACTGCAATTAAGCTTTCAACATTCTTTCAAAGGTTTTTATTTTTGGGGCAAATTTTATATTCTGGGGTAGTTTATTGTGTAATTTAACTCCAGTGTGAAAAGCTCCTTTTTGATATATGCTTGTGTGTGTGTGTGTGTGTGAAATATGAATATTTTGATTTTGTCTTGTGTTATACCTATGAACATTAGTGTTTGTTTTAAGAAAAAACGTCTTTATTAATTAAATTCTAAAAAAAAACACATAATAGTTTCAAAGATATGAATGCAGGGCAGCGGGAGAATGTTAAACTCTCTAAGCAGAGGTCTGCATGATTCTCTAGTGTTTACATTTGCCATAATTCTGATCGCCCTCTTTTGTATCCTAAACGTGCTTAGTACATCTGGTGACATACCCCAAAATATGACCCCATATCGTAAGTATGAATGGAAATAAGCAAAATAAGTGTTTCTTAATGTGTGCATGCTTGTGCAAGTATTCAAAATACGTAACGCAAAGCACATCGAGTTCAGTTTAATATTCAGATATTGTATATGTTTATTCCATTTCAAGTCATGTTGTATCAAGAGTCCTAAAAACTTTGTTTCTGATTTATTTTCAATTTGATGACCATTTAATGTAATATATGGGATTCGCAGGTTTCGTATTCTGTATAGTGTGGAAATTTAGAGATACTGTTTTTTTAATAGTTTATTATGAGGCGATTGTCTTGTGACCATTTGGTTAACTCTTCTGTAACGGAGTCAGCAGACTGCTGTAAAACCTGCTTAGTTTCACCTTTTATTACGAGTGTTGTATCGTCCGCAAACAAAATTTCCTTATGAGAACGAACGTTCTGTGTTATATCATTGATGTATAGAAGAAAGAGTAGTGGTAGTAAGGGCAAACATTCCTCAAGCTCCATGGCGCGCTCGTTAAAAGGATGCTTACTTAGGCTTATTAACACCCTAATTCTGATCGGAAATTGTTATCACGAGCTGTTATAAATGAAAAAGAAGACATTTAGTGTACGCTGTCATTCTACAACATTTCTTTACTTGAAAATACACGGCAATTACTACAATATACAGGAGAAGAGAAATGATGCATAGGTCATAGGGAATTTTAATTTCCACACGCTCTAATCGAAAAAGTAGGCTATTATAGTAGATTTCAACATTATGAAAGATTCGCTCGTTGGGTATTAACTTCTTCAATCTTTTAGGCATATGCAAACCGCCGCAATTTCCATTCCTATTTTTCTGCAGGCCTATATGTACCCTACAATCATTTATGTAGCCTGCATACAGTATATCAATTAGTTAGTTATGGTTGTTTTAAGGGGCGGAACAGTGAGGTCATCTGCCCCTATGCATACAACAATAAACAAATCATCCATAAGGTCATTGTAGGAGTATATGGCAGGAGAAAGACGTCTAGGCGTATATGCAGCATACATATTTAGTACGAACTGAACGACAAGGTTACATACAGGCGTATATATACACAAAAACAGACAAAAGAATCAACGAGAACATTCTCGTAACTAGAACCGCCACCAATGGCGTTGCGCTTCCTGGCGCTGAATTTAAACCATAGATCACCTGTTGGGTTACATATTTCTAACAGTCATTCCATTAAAAGATGGAGATCAAGCCTTTCTTTTATATAGAGAGTAAATTTTGCTTATTCAGATGGTGTTTGGTCTGGATCATTTGGGTAACATTTTAATTTTTCCAATTTAACTTCGATGTTTGTTGCAACAAAATCTACTCTCTAGGAAATTGTTCCTTTTTATTATTATTATTATTATTATTCTTCTTCCTTCGTTACGGCCAACTAAGGACCACGTCATGTCAACTGTTTTTTCTGCATTTTAATGTTAGCCCAGTACTCCTTCATTCGCAATCGATGTTGCACCTTTCTCTCTGTCGTCCACGCCTTCCCGGTTTTTAGCTTCGGCTTAAGTTGAAAACTCCGATGTTTCTGAAGTTTCTCCCTAAGTGGGCCACGCTCTTGGATATCTTCACGTGTAATCCCAGTCTCCAACAGATCTTTCTCTACTTCATTGAACCAGGCCCCCTTTGTCTTTTTCTCACGGAGAAAAGCAAAAATTCTGTTGGATAGCCGTGTTGATTTCATTCGGGTTATATGTCCATAAAAAGAAATCCTCCTTTTCCTCATCACGTCCGTTATTTTCTCTACGTGAGTGTACAACTCGTGGTTGTGGCGTCTTCGGAACTCGCCGTGTTCTTTGACTGGACCCAGGATTTTCCTCAATATCTTCCTTTCCTTGGTCTCTAGTTTTTCCATTATGCCTTTTCTATTCATGGAGAGACATTCCGCTGCATACAAAGCTTCTGGCCGGATGACCGTGCAGTAGTGCTTCAGTTTTGCATTCAGGGATATAGATCTTTTGTTGTACACATTCTTAGTTAGATGGTAAGCCATTTCAATTTTATTCAAGCGTGACGCAAAAGCCTCGTTTTCGGACAGTTTAGGGTCTATCCATTCCCCAAGATACTTAAATTTCACAACCCGCTTGATTTTCCCATGATTCACTTCAATATGTTTTGGAGCCGTTTTGATGTTATTAATAAATTCTGTTTTCTCGAAAGAGATCAGGAGGCCCGCCTTTGCAGCTTGTGTTTGAAGCTGGTTGATCTGTTTCCTGGCCGTATCCAACGAATCTGCAAAAACCGCAAGGTCATCTGCAAAGGCTAGACAGTCAATTGATAGGTTCTTATTCTTGTGACCAAGTCTGATTCCATTTTCGACTCCTTCATCACTCATTGTTTTGCGCCACTCACGGATAACTTTCTCAAGAACGCAGTTGAATAGTAGAGGCGAGAGACCATCACCCTGTCGAACTCCTGTCCTTATCTCGAAGGCATTGGAAATCTCGCCTCTAAACTTAACTTTTGAAGTGGTGTTGGTGAGAGTCTGTTGGATGATCGCTCTGGTTTTGTTGTCTAGGCCGAACTCCTTTAGAATCTTAAGTAGGGTAGTCCGATCAATGGAGTCATAAGCTTTCTTAAAATCAATGAAAATTACTACAAATTTCTTGCTCCTTAGTTTCAGATATGAAAGGATAGATTTGAGATTCATGATTTGCTCCACACATGACCGTCCCTTCCTAAAACCTCCTTGATAATCACCCAGTTCTGTATCTAGCTGTTCTTCAGCCCTAGTTTGAAGAGCTTTTGAGAGGATTTTGTAAGTTATCAGTAGGAGGGAGATGCCTCGATAGTTGTTAACATCTGCTTTATCGCCTTTCTTATGAAGGGGGTGGATTAAAGCAGAAGTCCAATCACTTGGAAGTCTTTCTGTATCCCAAATTTCATGTATGATGTCCGTTAATTTATCCACCGTATTGTCACTAGCAAACTTCCACAGTTCAGCGATTATAGAGTCTTCACCTGGAGCTTTATGGTTCTTTAGAGATCGGATAATCTGTTTGACTTCCTCTTTCGTGGGGGAAGAGGAATCTGGGTGGACTTGCGCATGGTCATTAAATGTGAATATGGAACTTGGAGTCTCACAGTTAAGAAGGGACTCAAAATATTTTGCAAGCACCTGACAATTATCTTTGTCGCTATAAACTAGTTGTCCATTGCCATCCCTGAACTGAAGACATGGAGGGCTATATTTCTTCAAGTTGCTTTTAAATGTTCTATAGAAGTTGCGCATATTATTCTTCTGGAAATCCTGTTCGATTTGATCCATCTGGTTTTTATGAAAGGCACGTTTAGCATTGCGGATGGTTTTTGCTGCACTCGTTCTCTCATTCAAGAAGTCTGTCCAGTTGACTTGATTTTGTTGCGAATTCCATTTCTGCCAGGCATGCTGTCTCTTCCTTATTACTGCGTCACATCACTGTTCCACCATGCATGCTTCCTCGTTTTAGTTAGTAGGACGGTCTCTTTTGCTGTCTCAACCAGCGCCTCTCGCAGTTGTTCCCAGTTCTCTGCATCCACAGTTTGTAGTTTTCGTGTAAACTCATTACCGGACGCCAGTTTTTCAACATCATATCTTTCAGTCTTTTTGGCTCGGAACCTCCGTGTGTTTCTCGGGAGGAGTTTGATTTTAATTTTAGATAGATAATGATCCAAGTCCAGTTTTGCATTTCGTAGAACTTTCACATTCTGAATTTCTCTTTGAGCTTTCCGTGCAATTGCGACGTGATCAATCTGGAATTCGCCAAGACTGGGATTTGGGGATTTCCAGGTCTTTTGTTTCCTGGGCAGATGTTTGAAAGCAGTGGATTTCATTACCAGGTTGAAGGCCCTACATAGCTCTATTAGCCGTTCTCCATTACGGTTCGTTTTGTGATGAGCGGAGTAATTTCCAACAATGTTTCGAAATTTTCTTTCTTTGCCTACCTGGGCATTGAAATCCCCAAGTAAAATGATATTATGCTTGTCTGGAATCTTCGATAAAATGTCTTCAAGTTCTTCCCAGAATCGATCAGTTCCTTCCGGGTCTTTCTTGTTCGCTACGTTGATCGGCGCATGAACGTTCACAATAGTATACATTTTATTTGTACTTCGAAATGAAAGGGTCGAGACTCGACTGCTTACAGAAGTGAAATTTGTGATGGAGTCTAGAATCTTCTTGTTGACTACAAATCCAGTACCGAGTTGGGGAACCGTTTCTATAACACGTTTACCTGGCTTACCCTTGAAGATTCTGTAGCCTTCTGATTCAAAGGCATGCTCATCAGTAAATCGTGTTTCCTGAACTGCCGCAATTTGGATCTGATGTTCAATTCGAGCATCCGTGAGTTGTTTTAATTTTCCAACCTTCCGCAGAGAATTTGTGTTAAAGGTAGCAAAGAAATTCTTGACTCTATGATTGATCTTTCGTGGAGTCTCCGATACCTCCAAGCATTTCGGTGCAAGCTCCCCAGATTCCGAAGGCTTGCATGCGTCACTCGAAGCGACGGTGGATTGGTTACCACCTGGGGTAGTAGCATTTGCTGAACTTTCCTCCATGCTTTTAACAGTTGAAAGACTGTTGACTTAGGCCAGTGATGTTTCACACTGACAAGGATACTGCCAAGGTTGTGAGCCTTGGAGCCCCCAGCACTGATCGGCTCACCGACCCAGTTTCCCGCTAGGATTGGTTGCCCAACCTTCCACTGGGTTGCTCGGTTTAACAGGGGCACCTCTTGTAGGTTATGTGCTGGAGTTGGAGTGAAAGAGGCTAGTTGGATTCTCTTGCTGAATCCAATATATTAATGTTGCAGATGGCTAGCAACGACGCGTTTCACTCCCATTTGCCCAGAGACACAAGGTCTCCTCTCAGGTTGATTCCTGGGACCTATTATTATTATTATTATTATTATATTGAACACATACAAACAGCAAGATACGTAATATGTAACTCATATCACAGTTCAGAGTTCCAGTCTCTAGAAAATGAGGAGATCAAAATAAGAAAGAGAAGGGCAAGGGGGCATGAGAGGCAGGAAATGGAAGGATACTCTAGCCCCCTGAAACATTACCCAAATAGCTTTGGGGTCAGACGAGAACATGAGTTAACCAAGAGGGTTCTGGCATTAAATAATATTATGTTACCCTGAAACATGTGAAAGCAATGTTCTATGAAAATACGGTGCCGGTATATCCTTCCTCCAACCCAGACACTGCTGTCATGCAATAATGCATTATGTTTATGACTAAGAGAGAAAGATACATTTTTGCAGAAGCTACTCTGCACTGCCAAAGTAGTATTGGATGCAGTCTTATGTTGTTGTTGATTGATTTAGGGTCTTTGCAACATCAAGGTCATGTAGCCCCGTGTACTTGGGTGTGTGTAGAATTTGTCTGATAACCTGTGTCACTGTGATGTTTGTACTGGTGTGTATATTTGCAATTGAAGTAGGATTTGGGTAGGAAATGGCCGTGGCCTTATGCTAGGTTCCATCCCGGCATTTGCCTGGAGTAGAAGTGGGGAAACCACGGAAAACCACTTCCAGGATTGCTGAGGTAGAAATCGAACCCACCTGTATTCATTTCTATCTCTCGAGGTCGAGTGTACTCTACTCCAGCCCTTAGACTAGAATTACAATTTTCTTGGCAGAGGCGGGAATCGAACCCGGTTCTCTGCGGTGACAGCCGAGAATTCAGTTCTTTGCAAGTATATCCAGACCCCTCTTCACTACTCTCTATTCATATGAGAAACCAGACTTAATAACCAGGCCTTTTAAAATAAATATCCTATTTATTTTCTTCTAAGATCCTCATACATTAGTTTGTACTAATTAACAGCAATGCGTAGTCTAGAACTGTTCTGAAATAAATATATGTACAAGGAATGGCCATTTTCGATATAATATTGCCCGCCTTTCACACATTACATACTGTCGAATAAGCTGACGGAAAACAGAGCTACCCACACCTCCAGGCGAATATAGCCGATTACCTGGACACAGATTTCGTGCGGCTGATGCGACGAGTGCTACATCCAGTAGTATTAGAGATCAATGGGTGAAACTGGTATACTGCGATTAACTGCTATAGTGCGATCGGTTCCCAAATTAAGTCATGATGTCTTTAACTTCTATCTGCTCCATCCGGACGCTAATGCCGCATGTATCCATAGAATAAATAGAACAGAATTAGGTGCACATAATATATTAAATATCCCGAAGAATGGATTACTTTGAGCATCGTCGTCTACAATTCGCAAGCCGTGTCATTACGTTTGGCAACGCCACCCATCTGTCATCTGTTAGGCCTAGCGCAAGCACATGGTAATTGCTAACACTGCGTAACTACATAGATTTTGAAGCGAAATATTTCCGAAAATACAACAAAACATAACGTCCGCTTAATCTACATATACATATCACAAATAGAGGATAAATATTATCATGCTATGTACTGTCAATTTCCGATTAGGTATTAATACAATGCTGTACGGTACTCTACCTCAATGTCCCAATGTCAAAAGACCGCTGCAATTTGAACACATGGTTTCACTGTCGATGTGACCTCCATGTTTTCGCTTCTCTCCAGAACGTTTGCTGCTATATCTCGCCCGTGACTATCCACAAATAACCGCATCTTCCTGGATTTTCTCTTTATCACTTTCTTCTTTTCTTCTTGAACATAGTCATCATTTTCTTCGACGAGTGCTCCAAATGAATTTGAGACAGGTATTTCCGTTACTCCATTCTTAGGCCTAGGCTTATTCGATCTTTCACTACCAGCAACCACTGTCGACCAAGTTTCCTTGCTTTCTTCTCTGTTTCCTTTCAGTTTATCCAACTCTTCCAGTAACTTCTTTTAGCAGTTTTATAATTTTATCTTTTGAGGACAGTTCGTTTCTCAGGTTATGATATTCGCATGACGGTACATTACGACAATCTGTTCACTTTTCTTCTCATTAAATTTTACCTGAGGCCTTGTGATGATTTTATTTGCATTTTTTACTTTTATTTTGCACGACGAGCATATATCCGTAACGGTTACACTATCTGACGAGACACTAACACTGTTTACTGACGCCATGATAGAGATCTAAGTTAGCCTAGATGTTTACACGAATTTCACTAAATTTATTCAATTTATTACAACCTAAATGAATCAATCTAATTACCTACCGTACTGATAAAGAAAAATGTGATATACTTATATCTTCCAATCGAGTGAAATCTCTTAAAAGCACCACTGCTTTACTTGGTTCAAACAGTGATTGAAGAAGTCGCCGAATCTTTAGATACATGTTCCCACAACTTAGTTTAAGTTCATTAAATTATCGATGAGAATTTCTAAATAATATCAATATTCCGTATTTCACTTGACATAAGAATACGGTATCAATATTTAAACTTCGGTTATAATATTTTACCACTTATATCAAATATTTACACTAGCTTCTATTACAGTACGCTTTCGCTGTGACGCTATCCTGGCCATGAAGCACTCACTGCCTGGTTTGTGTATCAACACGGCATAAACTCATCACTACTTGGTGTGCACAACAAAACACCACGCTTCACGAATTAGGTGAAACAATCTGCAAACCCTCGTTGCATAGACCCAGGGGCGGCCCTAGGGCGGTTCAAACAGTGCGACCGCACCTGGCGCTGTCATGTGGAGGGGGAGGGGGCGCAGAAATGGAAATGATTGCACGTACAAAAAACAATCACCTTATTACTGTTTAACCCAACCCGCAAAAAATAACTCTATATATCAGTGAGCTGGGGTGAGCGCATTTCAAAGGTATAGTGTGAATTTCGCACATAACGGTGTAGAAATATTAACGAGTTTAAACCAATAATCTACCTACTTCTATAGTTCTGTTCGTTGCGGCGCCTCTTTCACCGACCACTCGCCGTTGTCTTGGCATTCGTTCGCGAGATTGTGCATGTGGGTTGTGATTTATATCTGTGTGGCAATCTACGAGTGAAAGTGAAACTGGAACGTTGCTATTGTTGAATCAGGTAATCTGTGAGTATACTAAATGTTGTTATGTAATGTAAAATATTAGTAACATGATGTTAGAAACAACCAGTGGCGGATCCAGAGGTTCACCTCGGAGGGGGCACTCTAGGGTTTCAGAGTAGCTAGAGAAAATATGTAATAAAATTACTAAATTTGTATTTAATCTACACACACTACACATAACATCCAACCACCAGATTTTATAATTCTACATGAAATTAATTATATTAAAATGGTTTATTGGTTTCAGTTTCAATAACACAAGTCATTGTCATTATGTAAAAAAAATACTTTTTAATTCTACAGAATATGCTCATTTCTACATTTTAATGCACATTACACAGTTTAATATGTACTAACACATTTGCAATCATAGTGACTATCTGAAGACAATATACAAGTCTACTACACAAATGTTAAAAAATATGTACATCGTACCAACATTGACAGTCACTGAGTCACTACTAGTCACATAAATATAAATACAAAAACAATTGTATTGAATACTGATTGGGATTCTATTTGGTGACTAACCTAGGCAAAATACATGCCTATTACAAAATAAAATCCAGGGCGATCCTTCTTTTACCTCCTTCAGAGAAACGTTCTAGAACTTTTTCAACGTCAACATTTATATCACGGTGAACAAATAACAGACACAAGCCATTAAACCTTTCCTCTGTCATTCGCGTTCGTAGCCATTATTTAACACGTTGCAGGCTGGTGAAATATCTCTCTGCACTTGCAACACTGACAGACAAAGTGAGAAGTATTTTCAAGAAGAGTCGAATAGTTGGTAATAAATCAATGTCGCAAGAGTCAATCACATCAAGCACAGTTTCTGGAAATGGGGAGCCTTGTTTGCTCTCTCTCTCTCTTCCACTTTTCCTTCCAAATACACATTTCACCATCTAGAACAGTAGCAGCAGTTCTGCCATCTCGGACACCTTCTTGAAGAAGAGGACTGTAACAATCAACAAGAGCTCTTATCCTTGACTCGAAGTCACCGTCACCATCCTTCAATATGGTGGTGTGACAGTTCACAGGCTTTATCAATGCAGAGCCTTAAGTTTTATAATGTTAATTTTACTCTCTCATATGAGAGCCATGAGTGACAATATAGAATTAAACAAACTTATATTTTCGTTATTACCTTTGCTAGTGACAGCATGAAGGCATTCATCATGATGATGCTGAGAGTTGTCGTCTTGTGACTGATGTCGTATACTCTTTTTTGGAATCAGTTGAAAGTACGAGTCGATATTTTTTATGTTCATCCGCTTGTTTTTTCGGAAATCCTATAAAAAAATCGTGTCACACAATACAGTAATACACATTATGGATAAAGTATCAAAATGACTATAGGTCCATGCACTAGCGCTATCAACATATACTTCATTTTCATTTACCTTACATGTAGCTAGAAATCCCTGGCTCTGAATGTTTTTTATTAAATAAGGAACTAAGTAAGCATATACAAAATAAAACACTAATACATTTATGAATTCTAATTACGTACCATAATCTCTTCAGAAAGAATTTCACTAACGACAGAATAAATACATCAAAAAATGTATAAACGAAGCACAGGCGTAGAGCACTCACACAAGGCTGCAAGTCCACTTCAACAATATCACGCCGTCGCGGTGTGGTAGGTCAAGCCTAGGCTAAAACACTACCGGAGGGAAGATGATTTGAGAAAAGGAAAAGGTTTGGGAGTGGAGACGAACTCTGGGCGGACAGGACCGAATCCAAGCAAAGAAATAAATAATATAGTTAGATAATGAAACAAATAGTTGTGCGTTGATTAAGTCTTGCGAGCGCAAGGTGAGAAAGCAAACGTTTATAAGCAAGTATAAAGGTCACCACACACAGAAAGCTAAGCTACGCTACGCTATGTTATTCTAAGCAATGCCAAGCTATGGTGTGCTATGACACGAACAAAATGCTAAGGTAAACTAAGCTAGGCAGCAGTTTAAGGATGACTGGCATTAAAGAGGAGGCTCTTTTATTGGCTGCTGTCATCGAAGATGATGAAAAAGAAAGAAACAGGAAGAGAAGACGATTCTGGATACGTGAAATTGGGAGAAGAAGAAAAATACACGGTGAATTCCACCATTTGATTCAAGAACTAAATGGAAATGATGAATAATTTAAAAGTTACTTTCGTCTCAAGTTAGGAACAATTTCACGAACTTCTCTCTATTATTTAGGGCGATATTAAGAAATAATGTACAAATTGTAGGGAATCGATAACACCAAAAGAAAGATTAGCAATATGTTTGAGGTAAAAATACAACATTGTGTTGCTTATTTTTAAGTATAGCTAAAGTTAACATTATTATTATTAAATAAACATCCCATAGATCCGTGAACTGTCAGAATAATTTTAAGCAGAGCTTATTAATCAGTACTGGTACCATTTTCGTCTGTATTTCACTGTAGAAAACTATGGCTGTTGGCATACGCTATAGTTTATTCCACATATTTTTCAGTTCATTGCCTAAAGAAATGTATCTTTCAGGTACCTGGTAACTGGGAACAGATTCAAAACTATAGCATATAGTTACAGGACGGGGGCCTCAACTGTATCATCTATAGTAAATGATGTATGTGAAGCGATATGGAATCGACTACAGGACGAAGTGCTACCAATACCTTCTGAGGAAAAGGGGAAACTGATAGCAAATATTTTGAAAATCTGTGGAATTTTCCCCATTGTATAGGGGCTCTTGGAAAACATGTACTTATTCAACCCCACCAAATAGTGGAACAACGTTCTACAATTACAAGAAGACATTTTCAATCGCTCTGTTAGCAGTTGTTTAAACAGTGATCAATGTGGGGGCTGAAGGAAGAAATAGTGATGGTGGTATCTTCTCAAATAGTGCATTTGGGTCGGCATTGAAAGATGGGTCAATAAATATACCTGCAGATGAACCACTGATATCACACGGCACAAGTTTGCCTTTCGTATTTGTTGGGGATGAGGCCTTCCCATTGAAGAGATACCTCATGCGCCCTATCCCCCGTGATCAGGTTCACAACAATAAGCCTAATACGGCTGTGAGTTTGTTTTGTCGGCTCGCCGCATGAGTCACAACTGCCCCCGGGCTGGGCTGTGCTCTGCCTCAGAGTATTGCGTGCGCCTTATAAACAGGACTACTAGGACAAAGGGATGGTCCAGAATATTCGTGACTCAGCCAGTGAAGGAAACCTCGAGAAGCCGTGAACCCTGGATGGGTCTAGAAGCATTTATTGAGTCACCGGCCTGCTATATAAGAGCGACCTGTCAAGCAGTGTGTGTTGTGTTTTACGAGCTAGTGCGAGCGTTTATCCTGAGCGACAGAAGTGTGGTGACTTGCGAAACCCCTAGTGAAGCCGATTCTCTTGACAGCGAGGGAGTGAGAAGCATACAGGGGACTGCCTGTGTTTTGAGCGAGTGTGCTTACCTAGTGCGACAGAGGTCATTGTGGTGAGTTGCAAAACAGTGAGTGACAGACTTAGTGCAGCTATTTCCAGCCAACGTACGGGCCGGACTCATTAGCGAGAGGATTAACTGCAAGGCCGAGTGAAAGGGGGGGGGGGCAAGAGCTCTCCATAAGGAAGAGACTTCAGGAAACTGGAGTAAGGTTCTAATTGCTTGTATTTGCTGTTGAGTGGTGTATCTTTCTGGCCGCAATAAAGTTAATTATTTCTGTAAAGGAACAATCTGTGTTGTGCTTCAACCCACCGTAATCCAGTCAACAAAAGTGCCACTAGGGGGGTGGCACGTAACAGGTGTATTCAATTATAGACTTTCACGAGCCAGACGTATTGTTGAAAATACTTTAGGTATTCTTGTTTCACAGTGGGGGGGGGGGGTATGAAAAACCGCTTAGATGCAAAGTGGAACTAGTTGATAAAATTGTGAAGGCAACGTGTGTTCTTCATAATTATATGCGGCAGAAAATCCAAGTGACACCAGTAGGGCAATGTAAACAGGAAATAATGACAGATGATGCAGGTCTCGATCCGATTCCACGCGTAGGGTTGGATTGCCACTCAAGAGGCTTTCAATGTTAGACATGAGTCTATGCATTATTTCATGAATGAAGGTACTGTACTGCTCCCGAATCCCGCTACGTCACAGTCCAAAATCCGCGTAGATGGAAAATAAGGATCGTAGAAGAGTCAACACCCGGCTAAAGAATCAACGATTCCTACAGGACTGATGACTAGGGAACCCTGATCACACATGGCGCATATCTAACCATACTACTAACTAGTTGCACAACAAACAAAAAGTTGAGCGCAAATTGAGCGACTCGGCTCTCGGGTTAATGGAATAATGTGTCGATTTACTGTATGCATCGAACTAGCAGTATCGTTATCGCGTAATTAAGTAGTGAGGAAAGAAGTCATCTCTAGAAAAACAAAGCAAGCATAAAATAGCTTGCAATTTATTAAAGAAAACCAACGAACATTACAGACATGTCCTTAGGCAAAATAAAATAAGAATTGACACTACAAATAAAATGACGTCTCAACTAGACGTAGATGCGACTCAGTCTCTGCTAGCATCCTACTTCAAATAATATTCAATCTTTCCTCATAAGACATTTCCAAACATGTACAAAACATTTGCGAAAATTCTGAACACTAATTAAGAATATATCTTCCTATATCGTTATATCCATGATACAGACATGCTCCCTAATTAATACATCTGTGTAATAACATCGCGAAATAGCGTTAAACTCTAACACACAACTGTATGTGACTAAAATAATAACCATAATGTTTATAATACAATATGTACAGTATCGCGTCCCGCACGATTCATTCTCTAGCAATAATAGCATAAAGTTCCTTCTCTCAACTTCATTCGCGTATTTCACACAACTTTAAAGTCAAATCCGGTATATATTTCTCATATCCAATGTGAATCTGTGTTACAAATCAATGAAGTTCAGAACTATTCACTTATAAATTACAAATTCGGTGTTAATACTTCCAATAAATTCCAAATATACGACGCAAGACCTTTAGATAAGCTATTTTCAAAGACAATAAATGTGGATGGAATTTAACCTTCGATACTCACAATAATAATTCTGCAAAGATATATTTCTCGGCATTGCTTATTAGACATACTGTACTTCATCACATTTTATAATAATAACTTCCTCTCACACTCCTAATTACCATATTATCGTGTCTTCACTACACGTTTCTTCAGACCATTGCCTCTCGCATGTATCTCGTTTAGCACTTCCACAAAACTCCTAGAAAACAATCTCGTATACTTTAAACAAATTGAGATTCAGTATCCCTAATAGATATTACTATTGTAATACAGTTCACGAATACAACTTACCTCCTCCTACATAATCTCTATCGATTATACATTATTGTGCTATTACTTCCTTGTGCATCTCTCATAAAATATTTCCGCAATGTTTCTCCACAACTCTCCTCATAAAATCATGCCATCTTTCCGTTCTCTTCCTCTAGTACAAATCTGTTACAATATGCATGTATAATTTTTCTATAAATCTAAAGTCTCCTCGCATTCACTTCACAAAAATTAAGAATATCCACACCTCACGTCTGTTCCTTTCTAGATATTTGATATTCTTTCCGTGGCCGCACATGACCTGGCAATAACAAAGATCGCTTAATACAATTAACTTTTACATCTTAGATCTGTCAGCTATGCTTCTCCAAATACGCATACTGCTTAAACAATCGTAATAATACTCTGGGTTTTACATAGTTGCTTTCTTAGACAGTGAAGTTCCTTTCAATGCAAGAATTGAAATACTCCTGTCAACAATTACGGTCTTTATACATCATATATTCGTTTCTGTCACGAATTAGCTTTACAAAGGATCATCGTGTCCTCTCATTACCTTACATTACATGTACAATAAAATCTGCTTGTCAAACATGTGACTACCTTCGACCTGATGTCACAACACGGATACGCAAAATACTTGCTTTAACGAAATGAAGTTACTCTAGCGAAAAATCTATTTAACAATAGCTTACACAAGCTACAAAAATGACTACGTCAGATAAATGACGGCAAAACGTTCTGATAAGATCAAAAATGCAATATAAATCCTCTATACCAAAATTTCAAAATTCTAGACAAAATAACAACATGAGCTATGAATAAGATAAAGAATATTGGTCAATATACTGGAAAATCGTGTACAAGTTCTATCTACATAGGTGTGTAAATCTGCACTGTTCTACCTTAAAGCTGGACCTCTGGTGACGGACCTGGTGTCAACGGCATTCGTGGAATCTCTGCCACGTGCTTCCGGAACGCGACCTTGCGTCTGGCGGGCAGCTGGCATACGTCATACAGCTCCTGTCTGGACTGCTGGTCTTGGCAAACAGTAGGGGATGGGGTGGAAAACCGGTCTCCAGCTGAGTCTCGCCGTGTAGCCTCCTCTCTACAGTCCGCGACCTCGTTCTGCTGCCATTCTTGGATCTTCTCGGTTTGATAACCTTGATGCTCCTCCCGCTTCCTTCTTGGGTCCATCTTCTGGTGGTACATCGGTTGATGTTCATCGATGTCGGTAGAATAATAGTGCTGTTTACCATCGTGAGAAATCACCTTGACATTTGAGTTTCTCTCCATAGTAGTAGAATAGTGTGTATTCAGAACGAACTGCAGTTGGTAGCGCAGCCCGTCCTCTTAATCAAGCTACATGGTCATCTCTGGATATCGCTTGTCAGTGTAGCTCTACGTTCCCTCCATCATGAATTTAGAACATCTTCTCTGCTTCGAAATAGTTGGTCGTGATCTCTCCCCTTTAACCTGGTTCAATAGACATTTTGTAGATAGTAATGTTTAGCTTTTTATAATGTGTTCCAATACTTCAGCTTTCTTCTCCTCTGCGTAGTATTTCGTAGAAGTTCCAATACGATGATACGAGTATAACAAAGTATCACGCAGTATAGTTTCTGGTTCTTTCTTCTTAATATCTCTTCTCAATTGTTATAGTTTGTTATTTGCTCATGACGTCATATTTATCTCTCTGTAGTATTGCTCATGTTGAATTCTCAAATATCACAAGTTACCTTCTTGTATATTGCGGAGTGAAATGTAATAGTGTTACTTCTACAGAAGTTTGTAACGAAAGAGCCTCGCTTCCTAGCGTTTGCTAGCCTCCTCGATCAAAGCTTTCCCTCCATAATCAATTTTTCTAGCCTCACTCCTTGCTGCAAACAAACAAATTGGTTCGTATCTCCTCTTGTAGATATCCGATTTAATCGCAGTTTCAACCATTAAATTTCATTCTTCCTCCTGGTAAATTTGATATGTTACAGTCCTTTCCATTATTAAAATAATGTGTATAATATCCATTTGTTCCCTCGTAATCTCTCTGACTTCTGATTGGCTGAGTACCTGTTCTGAAGCGCGCCAGACACGCGACTTCCCTTCTCCTCTATCTGGTCGCGTGCATGACCTCTACTTATCATTTCTCTGTCCCCTAACTCGCGAAAACTGGTTTCTCGCGGCCAACATCTACAAACTGTGCATTTTCCTGGACTCGGCCTGAGTACCTCACCCTTGGCTAAAATATCTTGGGTTACAAAAATTTCCATTTCTGCTCCAAATAGACATATTTCTATTGGCTAAAATTTTACCAATTACTTCTGGATGTCAAAGCTCTCCTCCTGCATACAAATTTGATCCAAATCTAAAAAAAAAAAATATGCAACTTTTCTCAGATGGTCTCCGTTCGAATCTCGTCCAGTATATAGTCTAGGCTGGACATGATTTCGAGCGCATTTCCCCTTCTGACCTTAATAGAAAGTTTAGAATAGACTTCCTTTTACCACACATTGTTTCTTTCCATAAACATGCTGTCGAAATTGTGTCCTTTACTGTATCTGAGGATACAATCTCTTAAGTTTAGAGTGGTTATATTTTCCAATTATACGGTCGTCACTCATTCTGGCAATAGCATAACAATTGTTATCATAGACCTTAGCTACCTTGAAGGGGCCTTTAAATAGGTTAGAAAATTTTACATATATCTTCTTCAGGACATCTGCCTTTACTTGCATCCGAATGAGGACTAGATCTCCCCCTCGTAGTGGGCGACTGAATCGTTTACCTCTCGTTCTCTTCAATCTCTTCTCAGCTTGCTTGTTGAGGTGCTCTCTAGCTTTTTCAATTCTTCTATCCATAGGGGTTTAATGTCTTCTTGAATGTTTATAATACCATTCCATGGTCTTACTGGCTTTTCATCATGATGCAACACACTCGGGATCTCGTTCGTGCTCTCATGACGAGTACTGTTCATGCAATATTCAATTAGTGGAACTACCTTCACCCAGTTCGCATGGTTTTCCGAACTATATAGGCGAATGTACTTCGAAAAATCAAGCATACATCTCTCTACGGGATTTGTCTGTGTTCCCTCTCTTCGGCTCCTCTCTTTCATTTAGCAACTCCTCGTCCGTGACCTCATAAATTTCGTTTATGGCGATTTCCTGCCTCAATGTTGTGTGAATTACACTCTTCTCTACCTCCTTTTCCGAAATGGCGTTTTTTTGTTGCTCCCTGTCGTGGTTTTGACCTTCATGACTCGTTCTTGGTTCTGGTTCGACCTGATCCTGTGATTGTTGTCGGGGTTGTTCCTTTCTTTCTTCTCTTTCCCTCTGATTCTTTCTGTATTCTTGGCTTTCCCTTTCTCTATCTTCATAATATTTCTGCACATTACCATCATCTCTCCATCGACTTCTCTGAAATCCATTTCTTCGTTGTTGTTGTGGAGAACGTTGTTGATTCTGTTGTTGTTGCTGGTCACTTTCATTCCAGTTTAGATACCTCGAGTATCTTCTCTCATCTCCTCCGTTCTGGTGATCCAAGTAACTGTTTCTACGGAATCCATTGTTGTTATTGTTGTTGAATGGATATCTATTTCTCCTCTGTCGCTCATTCCGATATCTATTCTTATAGGGCCAAACTTCTCTGGCTCGATTATACCCTGGCTCGTATCTGTTTCTGCCCCAGTTGATCTGTCTGATGGGACCTGTTCTATTTGGTTGTGCATCGGTTTGTTGGACTTGGTCTACCAACACTGTATGTATCTCTCTATTATTCTGCCTATTACGCGGATAATTAGTTTGATTTTGCCCTGAGTTTTGTGATGTCAAACTTGTATGATCCAGACGTCGCAGAATCTCTGCCATATCCTCCAGTGTGTTTACATTGGACGATATCAGATGCTTTCTAACCTCGGCAGGTAATTGTCGGTATATTACATGTATCAGCTCCGGTTCTGCCAATGGAGTCTGAAGATGTTGCAAGCGGGCTAATTGGTTTGTAAAGTAGCTTGCGTAACGAGTTGGTATCGAGTACAGGTACTTCTTGGAGTAGATTTCGGCTCTGATATCATGCTGTGTCTCTTCGCTCCAAAATCGTCTTAATCGTGCCTCTGCAAATTCTTCGAACGTGTTGTACGTGTATCGGAAGGCTCTATGCCAAATTAGGGCTTCTGATGTAAGATATTTCTCCACTACTCTCATTTCACGCTCTCTAGGAATCCTATTCTCGTCTAGGTAGTATCGCATATCTCGTAGAAATTCAACAGCGGTAACATTACCTTCCCCAGTGTACTTGACGGGTTTTTCCTCGTGGCTTTTGATCACCACTACATTCTGATTACTTTTAACTGTGTCTTGTTCGTAGGATCTCCCGAACGTATTTGGTTCTCTGTTCTCTCGGTATACTCTGTTCCGAAAAGCTTTCGTGGTATGTTGTACCTGTGAGTGTCGACGCTTTCCTTGTCCTCTTCCTGTCCATCCTTCCCATAATCTAGCTTGTTTAAGTCTCCTCTCAGTTTATCATCTCCCTCCTTAAAGAATTCTTCTAAGATCTGTTTCAAATCGGACGTATTCTTAATCGACAGTGACTTCATCTGCTCATTGAGATCACCTATTTCTTTCTCTTGTTTCGACTTGACCTTCGCTATTTCGAAATTGACCTAATCAACTAATTTCCTAATCTGTTCTAACTCTTTATTTTTATTTATTTCCGTTTACTAGTAATTTCGCTCAGTGTTGTGACATTAGATTCCTCTAAGGTGTCTATAGTTTTGTAAGTTCCTCTCGCAACCCAGTTACACGAACATTAGTTTTAAGTTCTATATCTTTAACCTCTTTCATGATCCTACCATGCATTTCATATATATGATCACTACTACTCTTTAACACCTCCTCTTTCAACTTCATTACAGCATCAATTATACATTTATTAATATCAACATTAATACCTTCGGATATCAACTTCTGTTGATTTGTGAGTTTCAGCTGGAGCTCATCAACTGTACCATTTAAGGTAGTCAGCTGATTCTGAAGTTCACCTTGGGATCCTGAAATTGTGTTAAAGTGGTTTGTGTAGTCTGTTTTAATAGTTTCTATGCTACTCTGTAATGTTTCCGTAGCTCCGTAAATCTCCTTTCTGCATCTTCTTGGGATTTTCTGGCATCTTCTTGAGCTTTCCTGGCCTCATCTTGGGATTTCCTGGCCTCTTCCTGAACTTTTTCTAGCGACTTTCTGGTTTCTTGTTGAGCTAGCCGGCTTTCTTCCTGTGCTAGCTTGCTTAATTCCTGGTATATTTTTCCTGCATTCTGAGCCTTTTCCAAAGCTAACTTGATCTCCTCCTCGCATTTCTTAGCTTCTTATTGGAAGATCCTAGCTTCTTCTTGAGCTTTCTCTTGCGTTTTCTTAGCCTCTTCTTGAGCTATCGCCAACTCCGCTTTCACTTCTGACTTCACAGTAGGCGATATGTCTTTAATCTCTTTCCCTAATCTTTTAGTGTTTTCATGAGTGATTTTGTGTAGGGCCTCCATTTCAGCAGTCATACCTGCCTGACTAAACTTCATTTGTTCCAGGATTGACCTTATGTGGGTCATATCATCTGACGACATATTCTTCACAATATATGAGAAAATAGGGAAGTATCACTACACTACACAAAGCGGAATTCCAGAATTGACCAATAAATAAATTACTCTATAAGAAACAAGCATCTCGTAACCGTGTTTTACCTGCCTCTCAATGATATATATTCAAGCGCTCAACGGTATCAACTAAATGTACTCCTCATATCTGACAATGGGAATTCACTTCCACTCTTATCAAATTGGGATCGGCATTTATAAAAATTCAAAAATTCGACTGTGTCGTACACCAAACTTGCTTAAAAATTAGCCGTGATTACGGAATATCACCTAGTGTAACAGTTTCGACACAACCAAAGATCACTCAACTCTGGGAATTCAAATACACGTATTTGATAGACCCAGGCAATCGACAACGTCGTAGCCACACTAGTTGGTCGACCATCAATTAAATATGCTATATATGCGCCCGAATCCCGCTAGGTCACAGTCCAAAATCCACGTAGATGGAAAATAAGGATCGTAGGAGAGTCAACACCCGGCTAAAGAATCAACGATTCCTACAGGACTGATGACTAGGGAACCCTGATCACACATAACGCATATCTAACCATACTACTAACTAGTTGCACACAGAACAGCCTACAAACAAAAAGTTGAGCACAAATTGAGCGACTCGGCTCTCGGGTTAATGGAATAATGTGTCGATTTACTGTATGCATCGAACTAGCAGTATCGTTATCGCGTAATTAAGTAGTGTGGAAAGAAGTCATCTCTAGAAAAACAAAGCAAGCATAAAATAGCTTGCAATTTATTAAAGAAAAACAACGAACATTACAGACATGTCCTTAGGCAAAATAAAATAAGAATTGACACTACAAATAAAATGACGTCTCAACTAGACGTAGGTGCGACTCACTTAGTCTCTGCTAGCATCCTACTTCAAATAATATTCAATCTTTCCTCATAAGACATTTCCAAATATGTACAAAACATTTGCGAAAATTCTGAACAATAATTTTGAATATATCTTCCTATATCGTTATATCCATGATACAGACATGCTCCCTAATTAATACATCTGTGTAATAACATCGCAAAATAGCGTTAAACTTTAACACACAACTGTAGGAGACTAAAAATAATAACCATAATGTTTATAATACAATATGTACAGTATCGCGTCCCGCACGATTCATTCTCTAGCAATAATAGCATAAAGTTCCTTCTTTCACCTTCATTCGCGTATTTCACACAACTTTAAAGTCAAATCCGGTATATATTTCTCATATCCAATGTGAATCTGTGTTACAAATCAATGAAGTTCAGAACTATTCACTTATAAATTACAAATTCGGTGTTAATACTTCCAATAAATTCCAAATATACGACGCAAGACCTTTAGATAAGCTATTTTCAAAGACAATAAATGTGGATGGAATTTAACCTTCGATACTCACAATAATAATTCTGCAAAGATATATTTCTCGGCATTGCTTATTAGACATACTGTACTTCATCACATTTTATAATAATAACTTCCTCTCACACTCCTAATTACCATATTATCGTGTCTTCACTACACGTTTCTTCAGACCATTGCCTCTCGCATGTATCTCGTTTAGCACTTCCACAAAACTCCTAGAAAACAATCTCGTATACTTTAAACAAATTGAGATTCAGTATCCCTAATAGATATTACTATTGTAATACAGTTCACGAATACAACTTACCTCCTCCTACATAATCTCTATCGATTATACATTATTGTGCTATTACTTCCTTGTGCATCTCTCATAAAATATTTCCGCAATGTTTCTCCACAACTCTCCTCATAAAATCATGCCATCTTTCCGTTCTCTTCCTCTAGTACAAATCTGTTACAATATGCATGTATAATTTTTCTATAAATCTAAAGTCTCCTCGCATTCACTTCACAAAAATTAAGAATATCCACACCTCACGTCTGTTCCTTTCTAGATATTTGATATTCTTTCCGTGGCCGCACATGACCTGGCAATAACAAAGATCGCTTAATACAATTAACTTTTACATCTTAGATCTGTCAGCTATGCTTCTCCAAATACGCATACTGCTTAAACAATCGTAATAATACTCTGGGTTTTACATAGTTGCTTTCTTAGACAGTGAAGTTCCTTTCAATGCAAGAATTGAAATACTCCTGTCAACAATTACGGTCTTTATACATCATATATTCGTTTCTGTCACGAATTAGCTTTACAAAGGATCATCGTGTCCTCTCATTACCTTACATTACATGTACAATAAAATCTGCTTGTCAAACATGTGACTACCTTCGACCTGATGTCACAACACGGATACGCAAAATACTTGCTTTAACGAAATGAAGTTACTCTAGCGAAAAATCTATTTAACAATAGCTTACACAAGCTACAAAAATGACTACGTTAGATAAATGACGGCAAAACGTTCTGATAAGATCAAAAATGCAATATAAATCCTCTATACCAAAATTTCAAAATTCTAGACAAAATAACAACATGAGCTATGAATAAGATAAAGAATATTGGTCAATATACTGGAAAATCGTGTACAAGTTCTATCTACATAGGTGTGTAAATCTGCACTGTTCTACCTTAAAGCTGGACCTCTGGTGACGGACCTGGTGTCAACGGTATTCGTGGAATCTCTGCCACGTGCTTCCGGAACGCGACCTTGCGTCTGGCGGGCAGCTGGCATACGTCATACAGCTCCTGTCTGGACTGCTGGTCTTGGCAAACAGTAGGGGATGGGGTGGAAAACCGGTCTCCAGCTGAGTCTCGCCGTGTAGCCTCCTCTCTACAGTCCGCGACCTCGTTCTGCTGCCATTCTTGGATCTTCTCGGTTTGATAACCTTGATGCTCCTCCCGCTTCCTTCTTGGGTCCATCTTCTGGTGGTACATCGGTTGATGTTCATCGATGTCGGTAGAATAATAGTGCTGTTTACCATCGTGAGAAATCACCTTGACATTTGAGTTTCTCTCCATAGTAGTAGAATAGTGTGTATTCAGAACGAACTGCAGTTGGTAGCGCAGCCCGTCCTCTTAATCAAGCTACATGGTCATCTCTGGATATCGCTTGTCAGTGTAGCTCTACGTTCCCTCCATCATGAATTTAGAACATCTTCTCTGCTTCGAAATAGTTGGTCGTGATCTCTCCCCTTTAACCTGGTTCAATAGACATTTTGTAGATAGTAATGTTTAGCTTTTTATAATGTGTTCCAATACTTCAGCTTTCTTCTCCTCTGCGTAGTATTTCGTAGAAGTTCCAATACGATGATACGAGTATAACAAAGTATCACGCAGTATAGTTTCTGGTTCTTTCTTCTTAATATCTCTTCTCAATTGTTATAGTTTGTTATTTGCTCATGACGTCATATTTATCTCTCTGTAGTATTGCTCATGTTGAATTCTCAAATATCACAAGTTACCTTCTTGTATATTGCGGAGTGAAATGTAATAGTGTTACTTCTACAGAAGTTTGTAACGAAAGAGCCTCGCTTCCTAGCGTTTGCTAGCCTCCTCGATCAAAGCTTTCCCTCCATAATCAATTTTTCTAGCCTCACTCCTTGCTGCAAACAAACAAATTGGTTCGTATCTCCTCTTGTAGATATCCGATTTAATCGCAGTTTCAACCATTAAATTTCATTCTTCCTCCTGGTAAATTTGATATGTTACAGTCCTTTCCATTATTAAAATAATGTGTATAATATCCATTTGTTCCCTCGTAATCTCTCTGACTTCTGATTGGCTGAGTACCTGTTCTGAAGCGCGCCAGACACGCGACTTCCCTTCTCCTCTATCTGGTCGCGTGCATGACCTCTACTTATCATTTCTCTGTCCCCTAACTCGCGAAAACTGGTTTCTCGCGGCCAACATCTACAAACTGTGCATTTTCCTGGACTCGGCCTGAGTACCTCACCCTTGGCTAAAATATCTTGGGTTACAAAAATTTCCATTTCTGCTCCAAATAGACATATTTCTATTGGCTAAAATTTTACCAATTACTTCTGGATGTCAAAGCTCTCCTCCTGCATACAAATTTGATCCAAATCTAAAAAAAAAAATATGCAACTTTTCTCAGATGGTCTCCGTTCGAATCTCGTCCAGTATATAGTCTAGGCTGGACATGATTTCGAGCGCATTTCCCCTTCTGACCTTAATAGAAAGTTTAGAATAGACTTCCTTTTACCACACATTGTTTCTTTCCATAAACATGCTGTCGAAATTGTGTCCTTTACTGTATCTGAGGATACAATCTCTTAAGTTTAGAGTGGTTATATTTTCCAATTATACGGTCGTCACTCATTCTGGCAATAGCATAACAATTGTTATCATAGACCTTAGCTACCTTGAAGGGGCCTTTAAATAGGTTAGAAAATTTTACATATATCTTCTTCAGGACATCTGCCTTTACTTGCATCCGAATGAGGACTAGATCTCCCCCTCGTAGTGGGCGACTGAATCGTTTACCTCTCGTTCTCTTCAATCTCTTCTCAGCTTGCTTGTTGAGGTGCTCTCTAGCTTTTTCAATTCTTCTATCCATAGGGGTTTAATGTCTTCTTGAATGTTTATAATACCATTCCATGGTCTTACTGGCTTTTCATCATGATGCAACACACTCGGGATCTCGTTCGTGCTCTCATGACGAGTACTGTTCATGCAATATTCAATTAGTGGAACTACCTTCACCCAGTTCGCATGGTTTTCCGAACTATATAGGCGAATGTACTTCGAAAAATCAAGCATACATCTCTCTACGGGATTTGTCTGTGTTCCCTCTCTTCGGCTCCTCTCTTTCATTTAGCAACTCCTCGTCCGTGACCTCATAAATTTCGTTTATGGCGATTTCCTGCCTCAATGTTGTGTGAATTACACTTTTCTCTACCTCCTTTTCCGAAATGGCGTTTTTTTGTTGCTCCCTGTCGTGGTTTTGACCTTCATGACTCGTTCTTGGTTCTGGTTCGACCTGATCCTGTGATTGTTGTCGGGGTTGTTCCTTTCTTTCTTCTCTTTCCCTCTGATTCTTTCTGTATTCTTGGCTTTCCCTTTCTCTATCTTCATAATATTTCTGCACATTACCATCATCTCTCCATCGACTTCTCTGAAATCCATTTCTTCGTTGTTGTTGTGGAGAACGTTGTTGATTCTGTTGTTGTTGCTGGTCACTTTCATTCCAGTTTAGATACCTCGAGTATCTTCTCTCATCTCCTCCGTTCTGGTGATCCAAGTAACTGTTTCTACGGAATCCATTGTTGTTATTGTTGTTGAATGGATATCTATTTCTCCTCTGTCGCTCATTCCGATATCTATTCTTATAGGGCCAAACTTCTCTGGCTCGATTATACCCTGGCTCGTATCTGTTTCTGCCCCAGTTGATCTGTCTGATGGGACCTGTTCTATTTGGTTGTGCATCGGTTTGTTGGACTTGGTCTACCAACACTGTATGTATCTCTCTATTATTCTGCCTATTACGCGGATAATTAGTTTGATTTTGCCCTGAGTTTTGTGATGTCAAACTTGTATGATCCAGACGTCGCAGAATCTCTGCCATATCCTCCAGTGTGTTTACATTGGACGATATCAGATGCTTTCTAACCTCGGCAGGTAATTGTCGGTATATTACATGTATCAGCTCCGGTTCTGCCAATGGAGTCTGAAGATGTTGCAAGCGGGCTAATTGGTTTGTAAAGTAGCTTGCGTAACGAGTTGGTATCGAGTACAGGTACTTCTTGGAGTAGATTTCGGCTCTGATATCATGCTGTGTCTCTTCGCTCCAAAATCGTCTTAATCGTGCCTCTGCAAATTCTTCGAACGTGTTGTACGTGTATCGGAAGGCTCTATGCCAAATTAGGGCTTCTGATGTAAGATATTTCTCCACTACTCTCATTTCACGCTCTCTAGGAATCCTATTCTCGTCTAGGTAGTATCGCATATCTCGTAGAAATTCAACAGCGGTAACATTACCTTCCCCAGTGTACTTGACGGGTTTTTCCTCGTGGCTTTTGATCACCACTACATTCTGATTACTTTTAACTGTGTCTTGTTCGTAGGATCTCCCGAACGTATTTGGTTCTCTGTTCTCTCGGTATACTCTGTTCCGAAAAGCTTTCGTGGTATGTTGTACCTGTGAGTGTCGACGCTTTCCTTGTCCTCTTCCTGTCCATCCTTCCCATAATCTAGCTTGTTTAAGTCTCCTCTCAGTTTATCATCTCCCTCCTTAAAGAATTCTTCTAAGATCTGTTTCAAATCGGACGTATTCTTAATCGACAGTGACTTCATCTGCTCATTGAGATCACTTATTTCTTTCTCTTGTTTCGACTTGACCTTCGCTATTTCGAAATTGACCTAATCAACTAATTTCCTAATCTGTTCTAACTCTTTATTTTTATTTATTTCCGTTTACTAGTAATTTCGCTCAGTGTTGTGACATTAGATTCCTCTAAGGTGTCTATAGTTTTGTAAGTTCCTCTCGCAACCCAGTTACACGAACATTAGTTTTAAGTTCTATATCTTTAACCTCTTTCATGATCCTACCATGCATTTCATATATATGATCACTACTACTCTTTAACACCTCCTCTTTCAACTTCATTACAGCATCAATTATACATTTATTAATATCAACATTAATACCTTCGGATATCAACTTCTGTTGATTTGTGAGTTTCAGCTGGAGCTCATCAACTGTACCATTTAAGGTAGTCAGCTGATTCTGAAGTTCACCTTGGGATCCTGAAATTGTGTTAAAGTGGTTTGTGTAGTCTGTTTTAATAGTTTCTATGCTACTCTGTAATGTTTCCGTAGCTCCGTAAATCTCCTTTCTGCATCTTCTTGGGATTTTCTGGCATCTTCTTGAGCTTTCCTGGCCTCATCTTGGGATTTCCTGGCCTCTTCCTGAACTTTTTCTAGCGACTTTCTGGTTTCTTGTTGAGCTAGCCGGCTTTCTTCCTGTGCTAGCTTGCTTAATTCCTGGTATATTTTTCCTGCATTCTGAGCCTTTTCCAAAGCTAACTTGATCTCCTCCTCGCATTTCTTAGCTTCTTATTGGAAGATCCTAGCTTCTTCTTGAGCTTTCTCTTGCGTTTTCTTAGCCTCTTCTTGAGCTATCGCCAACTCCGCTTTCACTTCTGACTTCACAGTAGGCGATATGTCTTTAATCTCTTTCCCTAATCTTTTAGTGTTTTCATGAGTGATTTTGTGTAGGGCCTCCATTTCAGCAGTCATACCTGCCTGACTAAACTTCATTTGTTCCAGGATTGACCTTATGTGGGTCATATCATCTGACGACATATTCTTCACAATATATGAGAAAATAGGGAAGTATCACTACACTACACAAAGCGAAATTCCAGAATTGACCAATAAATAAATTACTCTATAAGAAACAAGCATCTCGTAACCGTGTTTTACCTGCCTCTCAATGATATATATTCAAGCGCTCAACGGTATCAACTAAATGTACTCCTCATATCTGACAATGGGAATTCACTTCCACTCTTATCAAATTGGGATCGGCATTTATAAAAATTCAAAAATTCGACTGTGTCGTACACCAAACTTGCTTAAAAATTAGCCGTGATTACGGAATATCACCTAGTGTAACAGTTTCGACACAACCAAAGATCACTCAACTCTGGGAATTCAAATACACGTATTTGATAGACCCAGGCAATCGACAACGTCGTAGCCACACTAGTTGGTCGACCATCAATTAAATATGCTATATATGCGCCCGAATCCCGCTAGGTCACAGTCCAAAATCCACGTAGATGGAAAATAAGGATCGTAGGAGAGTCAACACCCGGCTAAAGAATCAACGATTCCTACAGGACTGATGACTAGGGAACCCTGATCACACATAACGCATATCTAACCATACTACTAACTAGTTGCACACAGAACAGCCTACAAACAAAAAGTTGAGCACAAATTGAGCGACTCGGCTCTCGGGTTAATGGAATAATGTGTCGATTTACTGTATGCATCGAACTAGCAGTATCGTTATCGCGTAATTAAGTAGTGTGGAAAGAAGTCATCTCTAGAAAAACAAAGCAAGCATAAAATAGCTTGCAATTTATTAAAGAAAAACAACGAACATTACAGACATGTCCTTAGGCAAAATAAAATAAGAATTGACACTACAAATAAAATGACGTCTCAACTAGACGTAGGTGCGACTCACTTAGTCTCTGCTAGCATCCTACTTCAAATAATATTCAATCTTTCCTCATAAGACATTTCCAAATATGTACAAAACATTTGCGAAAATTCTGAACAATAATTTTGAATATATCTTCCTATATCGTTATATCCATGATACAGACATGCTCCCTAATTAATACATCTGTGTAATAACATCGCAAAATAGCGTTAAACTTTAACACACAACTGTAGGAGACTAAAAATAATAACCATAATGTTTATAATACAATATGTACAGTATCGCGTCCCGCACGATTCATTCTCTAGCAATAATAGCATAAAGTTCCTTCTTTCACCTTCATTCGCGTATTTCACACAACTTTAAAGTCAAATCCGGTATATATTTCTCATATCCAATGTGAATCTGTGTTACAAATCAATGAAGTTCAGAACTATTCACTTATAAATTACAAATTCGGTGTTAATACTTCCAATACATTCCAAATATACGACGCAAGACCTTTAGATAAGCTATTTTCAAAGACAATAAATGTGGATTGCATTTAACCTTCGATACTCACAATAATAATCCTGCAAATATATATTTCTCGACATTGCTTATTAGACATACTGTACTTCATCACATTTTATCATAATGACTTCCTCTCACACTCCTAATTACCATATTATCGTGTCTTCACTACACGTTCCTTCAGACCATTGCCTCTCGAATGTATCTCGTTTAGCACTTCCACAAAACTCCTAGAAAACAATCCCGTATACTTTAAACAGAGTGAGATTCAGTATCCCTACTAGATATTACTATTGTAATACCGTAATACTACTCATGAACTACCAACGTACACTTGTAGTGCCATCTATAAAATTAATTTCATACAATTATAAGCATATATAGACTAGTTAAATAATAAGAAATTGCTAAATTATGGAGTATAGGTTAAACATGTATAAATGCAATAAATAACACAATCTAATTCTACAGTTTCGCTCTAACCACGAGAAAGATGCTTACCGTAAGTTTAAACATATACCGTAGTGTTGTACACTTCAAGAACCTGAACTTAAATGCAAATAAAATATTTGAAAGAAGTTTTACTTTTTATTTCTTATTATATACATGCTTTCTTACTATTAAAAATGTATAGTTTCTTTGTAGGAAGAGATCCTAGAGGATTAAAATAGATTAATAATATTATTTTCATACTGCTTTCTAAATTAATTTTTGTGTAATACTGTATATGTAACTTAAAAAATAGGAACGTAGCCAGGATTCTGTTTAGGCGGGGGTCCAGGTGTTGCTATTTTATTAATTAAAATTGTGGCCCACTATAACTACGTAGATACGTGTTTTTTCTAAAATTATTCCAATTTACCTATATGTATATAAAATAGAAATAGAGTAGATACCTCTATATTAGCGTATCTGAATAGCCTATGTCTTCATTTAAAAATGATATTATTAGATTCTTTGCGTTATCAACTATATTCAATATTATAAGAGTTATTTGACAAAATGAATTTAAAACGGTAATAATACCGGCACTACTAACAAGAAAATAAGAATAATACGATAATATCACAATTGTCAAACGATAAGTTTGCCTTTTGGTTTAATTTCGGAGAGAATCCGGACCTGCCCCCTCCTCTGACTACCACTCTACTACAAATTAAAACTAAACAATTAATTAATTAATTAATTAATTAATTAATTGCCTCTGTCTTCCTCGTTAATTATAATTACATTTT
Organism: Meconema thalassinum; assembly: GCA_946902985.2. Taxonomy (NCBI): domain Eukaryota; kingdom Metazoa; phylum Arthropoda; class Insecta; order Orthoptera; family Tettigoniidae; genus Meconema; species Meconema thalassinum. The sequence continues at coordinate 670,224,833 of OX336389.2, read as the reverse complement.
GTTGTTAGAGGCTGGATGGACCAGTATGGGTATTATGTGAAGATAATACTAGAAGATTCTTATTTCTTAAAGCTAAATATTCCTCTTCTGCAGTGGATACACTGTTACATACTTCATGGTTTATGCGTATTTGCATATGTTCTGGCAACTTCTTAGTTGCCTCACTCATTGACTGAAAAAAGAATTCTGTTGCATCAGTTTTATTTCACTGTTGTAAATAATCAATGACTCTCTCTGCACTACTTTTCGGTGAAAAGATTTTTCTTTTTTTTCCCCCGAAGGGGTTCGAGCGGCTGGGATTATGTAGTTGTAAGGGTGGGCGGAACAGATATATGAGATTGGTCATCACATTCCGGACCCTCAGTCATCTGGGTGGCGACTGCCGTTATCTCTTGCCCATCATATGTTTCCTGCATATCAATGTTTGAATGTGGGCTGTAAGGAAAATTAAGCCATTAATAAACGTACATTAAGAAACATGGAGATCTGTGTATAGAGGATGAGCATATTGAACTGTCCTCGTCCTTCAAACACATTTATTCACGTTGCTCATTTTATTAGTGAAATGGTAATATTGCCTTAGCTGCAATACATAACAAATCGAGACTTCCTTATTTTCTTATAACCTCGAATGTATTAAATGCGATTTAAATTATAATGTACCCAACATATGAATTAAGTTATGACTTCATCGATTTTTAATTATTTTAAAAATTTGTTAGATATCAGTCATTCTACGTTAAAATGAGAGCTCACCTTCTTGTAGACATATAAGGCAGAAGGAATCCCATTTGTTTGTGGAATCTCCAATCCTTTATTATTTTTCCCTCTTGTCCACTTTTACTGTCTTTCTATCTCTTCGATGCCTCCCTAAAACAGTCCCTCAGTCTTTTCCATAAGTGTTTAAGTTCTTTACCTAAAACAATATACAGTATGTTTTTTTTATCTTTCCCGTTCTTGGTAACTGGTGATATATTTAAGAATATGGCATACAGTCACAAGAGCTTCAACGGTATCTGCTATTGTAAATAATGTGCGTAAAGACACGTGAGATAATAGATTTTTCTCAAACAATTAAGAACTGTCAAATTATGTTTATATAGATAATTTAAAAAGGGTAGCCTACTTACATTCAATTTGAAGAACTGTACTTATTTCCTGCCAACAGTTTTCCTTTCTTGTCTAGTCTCTGTAGTAATTTGATGACGTATCATAAAGGCAGGGATATCTTTTCACCTCTTCAAATATTCGTTCTTCTTTTGGCCTGTCACCCATTGTATAGATAAAACGAAGTACGGTACTACCTGAATCACTACACTACACTCACACGACACGGCTTCGCACACAACTCAAAGGTCTGCGACAGCCCGCCAGATCAACCGTTCCGAAATGAAAAGCACATGCGCCAGGCCAGCTGCAGCCAAGAAAATCGCCTGCCTAGCGATCTGTCTAGATTAGCTTAGCTTAGCTTCGCATAGTATAGCTTAGCATAGCGGCATGTGTGTGTCACTGCACTTAAATGGATTGAGAGCGATATTTTTCATAAAACCGCGTAGCTTAGCTTAGCTTAGCTTAGCTTAGCCTAGCTTTCTGTATGTGATGGCCTTAACTGTGCGAGCAACGCTCGCCGAGGTTGCCGGCAGGCAAGCTCTAAGTGTAGCTTCCCTCCCAAACGGAAAATAGGGTACTATGTAGGTACACATGTCGCTGGCGAGGATATACAAACAAGGGAAAGTTGAATTATTTATTTTCCTTTCTGAAAGGAAATGTTTTAGGGAGTATTCTAATATACTCAGGATATTGAAATTGACAGGAATAATTTTATTCCCCAACAAGGATGGATCCCTGAGCGAGAAACCAAATGCCCCCAGTGTGGACAGAGATAAGGCGCTTTCAGAGCTTTTAGTAAGATAATTTTTATTTGTAGAAATTACTAGACGTAAACAATTGTTGCGTTTAAAGTAGGATAAACTTTTATCCAGCAGAGTGCCAACTAAAAGTTTAGAATGGGTTAAGGAACCCAGACCTAACTTAGACAAAACCACAATTCAATGTAGGAAATCATAGGACAAAGCAAAAATCGCTTCAAGTATGAAGTTTGTTGAGTGAGCTATACTTGCCTTAAATGATTCACAAGAAATAGCTCAAGTAAGCTTTATGAGCAATGTTAGCAGAAGTTTTTCTATAAACGCAACAAATGATTGAATTTGTTTTAAACTTAGCATTCAGGATTCGTGATTATTTCTTTGAATACAGAAAGTGATTCTAGAGAAAAAAAATAGGGAAAAGTACGCTATACCTAACAGCTCTTCAAGCAATAGAAGTAGAAAAACCAATAATAATGAATTTTATTCATTTGAGTGAAGCATTTAAGGAACAAGAATTCAGGTCTCAGGCCTATTTCTTTTGTTTAAACAAAGAACCTTATGACTCGAGTGGTGAGTATAAAATGTAATAAGAACAACAATAAACTTTACAAAAAGTATATATATTTTGTTAGATTGGTTAAGTAGAGTACCAATTCCTTCTTAGAATGCCATTGTAGAAAAGCGAAAGGAGCTTTAAACAAATGATTTCGAATTCCTGGGCACAGCAGAAGGGAAAGAAAAAGGATTAAAACGTGGATTTATAACCACGTAGATTACTGAAGCAGTAATTAAGAGATGTTAAATTCAATTGGAAAGGTCACTTTGGTGAAGCCTTGATTACATAAGAATAGATACAATAATAATGAATTTTATTCATCTGAGTGAAGCATTTAAGGAACAAGAATTCAGGTCTCAGACCTATTTCTGTTGTTTAAACAAAGAACCTTATGACTCGAATGGTGAGTATAAAACGTAATAAGATTAACAATAAACTTTACAAAAAGTATATATATTTTGTTAGATTGGTTAAGTAGAGTACCAATTCCTTCTTAGAATGCCTTTGTAGTAAAGCGAAAGGAGCTTTAAACAAATGATTTCGATTTCCTGGGAACAGCAGAAGGGAAAGAAAATGGATTAAAACGTGGATTTATAACCACGTAGATCACTGAAGCAGTAATTAAGAGATGTTAAATTCAATTGGAAAGGTCACTTTAGTGAAGCCTTGATTACATAAGAATAGATACAAACATTTTAACAATTGAGAAATAACGAATTCAAAATTCCTGAACGCAGGAGGAAAACGCAAGGGCGTATTAAAATGAGGATATATAACAACATGAAGTATTTATACAGTAATTACAAGATGTAATACATGAAAAAGTGGGAGGGAGCCTATTTATAGGCTAAGCCTCGTTGTAGCTTACAAGAAAATGTTTAAATTAAACTAAATTGTTAGTATAGGAAAATTGGGAATATAGGAAATGGGGAATTAAAGTCTGGCGGATTTTACTGTTTGGGACGCACGCGGCGCGGAAGTTAGCCACACATACACTTTTCGTAGCACAGACAGTTTGTAGAACATGAGTGAAATGTCACTATTGCAATTAATAGTTCAATTCGAGTTGGAAGTTAGCAGTAATTTGACGTTGTAGAGTATAGTTTTTCACTGTTAGAGTCCATTGCAAATGGAAGTTTCTAGGGTTGTAGTTACAGTTGAATAGGGCGAGTAGAAATCACACGAAGGAAGCAAAGTTATGTTTTCAGACAGCTATTAGTTTAGCAGAATTCCCTCGATTTAGGGAAGATATCCCTCTTTATTTCGTACAAGAAGTACTAGGTTTTGCATTACTTTCGATAGCAATCTTGGTTCAGCTTAAGAAGACAAAGACATTTCCCACGAAGGGCAGTTAGAAGATTGCACAATATTGCGAAATTTCAAATACTGCCGATAGCATTCATTAAAAGCTTTAGATCGTTTTAAAACCTTTAAAATGTGGTTTAAAATCACTGTAGAATGTTACTTATCTTTCATTGCAGAGCAGATGATGTTTTCGACCAGCCGTTACACAAACTTTATGACGTGACGTCTGTTTAAAAATTCAACACATGGTTGAAAGAGGTAGCTTCTCCTGAGAAGAGAGCTGGGGTGTGTTTCTATCTCCCAAAATTTTAATAATGGCACCCCGTGGCGTTAACGAACAGCTGATTCCTCACCTCAAGTTAAAACGCAATGAGAGTGAAACGCGAATTATGATCCGCATCATCCTGGCTTGTTATTGGCTGGCAATTATTACCAGCCATTGGCTGCCCGCGGGTTTGTTTACAATTATCACCAACATGGTGGCGGGAGGAATAGATTTCTACATCAATTAAATTGCTAGAAATCTATTCCAGTTCATGACAGTATGAAGTGCAAATCACTTATTGATGAGGAATTGTATGTGCGTTTATATTTAAATTGAAGCGTGACACTGTTCATCAAAATTTGTGAAAATAAAAGTACAAATCAACACTCTTGCCAATCAACTGAAAGTTTCTACTACTTTGGATGTAAATCAATTGGCTGTCGTTTCCACCAGTTTTATTCATCAGTTCGAAATACATTCAGTACAATAACCTTTTGTGCACTATAAAACTACATTATAGACCATTGCATATTGATGTTGCTGTCTGCTTATATTTACCAATTTCATGACATGTAATTTGTAGGTTATACCTAATAAGGCATATAATTTAAGTGGCCGTTTGTAATGTGAAGTCCTTACTGTATTTATGTACAAATATTATGGTTTAACTAATGAAGCAAGGATTAAAAGTGCAGTTTGCACTGCCACCCTTTTTTTGTTTAAATATTGATATGTAGTTTCTCAGTCTGGTAACTTCTTGGATTTGCTTGAGATAGATTTATAGTAATATACTACCTTATTAACCTGCAGGCTGAGTTTTTTTTAAACATGCCCAGATGCATACAGTAGCACAAGACCTACTGCAGGCTATGTCGATCCTAAATGTAGGCCTATTATAGTGCTCATGTCAAAGGTCGTCCTAAAGTTTTAACTATTGAGACTTGATTTGCATCGAAGATAATTTCAGCCGAGTCTGGCAAGGCTTCATAAACTTGGGCGTGACTTCACATTTTCATTTTTCCTATACAGCTTTTAATACCTACCACTTAAATCACAGTGTTTCAAGATTTGCTCTCATTAAGCATCACCAACACTTTTTTTTGCCCTGGTGGTGGGCTGTGTTGGAGTCTACAGAAAATAAAGTTGCGAAATAAAAATACATCTTAGGTTTCCATTACACAGTTGCATTTTATCCTACTATATCTCCACTCATTATACCAATTCTACCAATGTTTCCTAATTCCTCTTGCTGCATAAATAAACATGACAGATTACAGCATTAGCAATGATGACAGTAATTTATGAATTGTTAAAATGTTTTTAAAAGATGCATAGAAAGTGGCTTGATAAACCCTGTATCATCAAACCATTTAAACATTCCCACAGAGCTATAATCAGAAGCTCATTTTATGAGCAACAGGTATGTAAAATAAACCTCCCTCCCAATAACTTGTAGGCCTAACCTGAACATAATCCATGTTAAGAGCTGTTTTTTGGTTCACAGGAAAACCTACCATTTAAAATCTTGCACATACCGGTAGGCTACTAATCATATTAAGGTGCAATTAACTAGGGTAATTTTAAAAATCATGGCTATCAACTACTGATTTAAATATTCCAGATATCTTTCTTAACTCCACTTTTACTGACAGCATGTAAGTCCTTGGTGTTTCGGATTTGTCTAGCAACAATAATAATAACAATTATGATAATAATAATGTAAATAAATCACCAACACAAGCTTGCAAAAGTAACAAATTTAAAATTTACCACCAGAATGTCCAGTCTCTTTATAATAAAATTGATTACATAAATCTAATGCTTAAAAATGAACTTAAAGACATCTCAGCACTATGTATTTCAGAACATTGGCTGAAAGAGGAACAACTTGAATTAATTCAATTCCCAGGGTTTATACAAGCTAGTAAATACTCTA